>CM055877.1:29761240-30271240 GCA_029582165.1 Portulaca oleracea | reverse complement strand
AAGAATAAGGCCCTTTTTGGCTTACATCACCCAATACAAAAGTGACATCACAAAGATACAAGTGTACATAAGCTAGATTAAAATGATGATAACTAGCTTAATACTTATCCAAACTTAAGGATTCAAAAACCATGAGTAGATCTTCCAAAGCTCTTCAACTTTGATGAGATGAATCTTCATGGATCTTGTTGTAAGTAGCTCAATAAACCTCTTCCATAAAAACTACCATGGATGTCATGTGAATTAGAAGCTTGTAGCTCATTTAAGAGAATTGTAAGATCTTTGATAACTTCTTCATGATGCTTATGATGTGAATATGCATCATTCACCCCTTCTTGAGAAAAGTTTGCCCTCAAACTTGGAATCTCTTCACCTTCTTGATAATAAGGTTTGAGATCACTTACAATGAAAGTACAACTTCCCTCATAACCATCATCTATCTTCAACTTATAAGCGTTATCACCAATCTTCTCAATGACCTCAAAAGGACCATCACTTCTCCAAGTTTGAAAAAAACTTTCTTCCTCTTTTGATTGACCTTCTCTTCAACCCTTTGAGTATACCTCATGATCTTTTCACGAACCTCCTCATGTAACTTCTTAATCTCCTCCACTCTCTTACTAGCTTCAAAACTGAATTTAGTTGATGTAGACATAGGAGATAAATCCATAGGCTTGAGAGGATTCTTACCATACACAACTTCAAATGGAGATAACTTTGTAGCTCGATTTGGACTCCGATTATAAGCAAATTCAGCATGACTTAGCAAAGTATCCCAGCTTTTCTTATCCTTGCTCACCAAAGCTCGTAACAAGGCTCCCAATGTTCGGTTGACAACTTCAGTTTGTCAATCCGTTTGGGGATGACATGTCGTGCTAAACTTGAGCTTTGTACCCAACTTCTTCCATAAAGTAATCCAAAAATGACTAAGGAATTTCGAATCTCTATCACTCACCATGGTCCTTGGAATACCATGTAGCTTCACAACTTCTTCAAAGTAGAGATTTGCAACCTTAGTAGCATCATAGGTAGTATGGCAAGGAATGAAGTGTGCCATTTTCGAGAATCTATCAACAACAACCATAATAGAATCTTTCCCTCTTTGAGTCCTTGGTAGACCCACAATGAAGTCAAGACTCACATCTTCCCATGGATGGTAGGGAATAGGTAGAGGCGTGTATAACCCTTGTGGTAGAACATGAGACTTAGCAAGATTACAAGTCCCACATCTTTTTACAATATACTCAACATCTTTGATCAAGCTTGGCCAAAAATAATGATCTCTCATCATCAAATAAGTCTTTTCAATACCAAAGTGACCAGCTAGGGCTCCTCCATGAACATCCATGATCAATAATTCACGCAAACTACTCCTTGGGATACAAAGTTGATTTCCTTTGAAAAGAAACCCCTCTTCAATATGAAACATCTCGTGTGGATGCTTCTTTGAGAGCTCGAATACCTCTTTGAAATCATGATCATTCTCATACAAATCCTTAATATGATCAAATCAAGCAACTTTTGAATCAAGAATATGTGTAAGCAAGTACCTTCTTGAAAGAGCATATGCACTTTTATTCAAATGGCTGGCTTTGATGCATAATGGATCAATACAAATCCATTATACACGAAATGCTAAGGATCTTTCCACAAGTGAAAACTTGCAATAGTTGAATTTCTCAAAAACTAGTTTCAAACGAAAGAATGGGATGAATTAGATTGAAAATGGACGAATGGAAAAGGCTAAACGAGAGTTCTAAATGTGATGAATTGAATGACAATCAAAAGAATCAAAACAATGGCAAAAACGTACCAATTGTAAAAGAACTCGTTGAATTGATGTAGAAACTTGATAGATTTTGGCAATGGAAATCTCCTTGATTGATACAGACACACCACAATCAATTTGATATCCAACTCCTCCTTTGAACCATCCAAGATTGCTCCCTCTTGGAATAGAAGAGAAGATTCAAAGGATTCTCCCTCAAGAGAACCAGATTCTAACACAAAGGTTTGAGAGAAAACAAAGCATAAGCTCTTGTTTGATTATGTGTTTAATATTGAATGTGAATGAATACAAAGGCACCCTAGGGGGTTTATTTATACTACTCCAAGACCCCCTTGGACGTGCACTTAGGGTTCAAGAAACCAAGAATCAACTATTACATCATATATCCTATTTATGACATCATAAAACTCTAAAATACAACTCTAGAAAGAAATTGCTATAACTCCTTCAATACTTGTCCGTTTTCAATGATTTCAAAACCATTGGAAAGCTCTTTAAATGTACTCCAATCTGTCTTGTGATGACTTCCTCAATAGATGCTTGGATTTAGAGTTATAGAGAAAAATATCGAACTATACACGATAAGGTCCTCCATTGCCGCGAATTCAATAAGGACTCTTATTGCCGAGAGTATTTTGAGCTCATTGATGACCTCCATATATGAGAGTAACTCCATGTAAGCTAGAATAACATCAAGGTCCTTCATGCTTGCTTCCTTGATGTATAGAGCTTAATAAGCCATTGTAATTGATGGAGTCGTTGATGTCTTTTGTAACTTGAAGCTAGATCAAGGTCCTCTTAGCTAACCTTGATGTATATAGCTAGGCTATTATGCATCATTCTCCCCCGGTTGAAAAAGTTTATCCTCAAACTTTAGACAAGACTTTCTTTAAAAACCATGATATAACTTCAATCACAAAACTTCTTTGATTCGTACTCACAAGTGATCATATAAACTTCTTCTTCAAAGCCCTTCTTCCTTCTTTGTAAGATGTCTTTCCATATGTGTTGTAGACATCATTTCTCTCCTTCTTTCACATGAGGTTACAACTTCTCTTCTTGAATGCTTTGAAATCATCATAGATCCCTTTGATAAGATCTTGTTGTTGTTTAAGCTCTTGATTGAGGAACCCATGATATTTCTCCATATGAGAGAAATGCTTCAAGATTAAATTCAAGTGTGGGTACTCAATTGTTGATGTCGTTTTACCTCCTCCTTCAAACTCACGGTAGATAACCTCCAATGGTGCAAGATTGAAACTCTTTTGCTCTTCAAATGTATGATACTCATTCTCCATAAGTGTCATAAGAGTACTTTGATCCTCCGTGGGCCATGAGTTACAAGAGGGTAATAAGGACGTCTCTTGGAGCATGATACTCCAATCATACAACTTTGATTTTCCAAACAAAGTATAACAAAAATCCATAGAAGTAATATTACAATATAATGAATCTTTGCGAATCTTGTAAAAACAAAGACTTACTAAACTTCTTGGATCAAGGTGTATGTTGTTGTCATAAACGTGTAGAGTAGGAAGTGAATAGCTCTCCAAATCCTTCATTTTGATCCTCTTTGTAGAAACGTCAATGTCAAGATCAATGCCCTCGTCAATACTACAATGGGAAGTACAATCTTCTCCTCCTTGATTCAATAGACATACTTCTTCTTGAATGGTATATTGACAGTAAGAAATAGGCTCTCTTTGTTGTAGATCATTTGATACACTAGCCTCTTTCAAGACTCTACTTACAACAAGCAACTCTTCTCCACTTAATTCTTCTACATACATCGTTTCTAGTACAATATCCTCTTCTTTTTCTTCCTCGTGTACTTCATGAGGCACGCTACATACCTCATTCATGCCAAGTTTATGAACATCCTCATGCTCGTCAAATACATCAAATACACACTTTCAATTTCTGGTTGCATGCTTAATGATGTTTGACAATCAACCAAAGATACTTCTTTCTCCTTAGGACATGCACTTTCAATATGATCAAAACTTTGGCAATGTAGACATGTACTTGGAACAAATGATTTCCTTTTCTTGGACAATAGGAGTGATGTATTACCGGATCATGAAAGGTTCTTGATTCCAATCATACATGAAACACGTGTCACCAAACAATGAGGGTGGGGTGGTTCACGAGATTAGGGAGAAAGAAAGGGGGAGGCTCTCGTGAATTAGGGTTTAATGGAGGGTTATTTTGCCGTGAGGGCTTTTGTGGTTCCAAGATTCAAGTGGGATGAATCTTGAATGGGAAAGAGGGGAGAGGGATGATTCTTGAATGGGGGGGGGGTTTGAAGGTGGATGGCGTGAAACAAGGGAGGTGAGAGAGGGAGAGAGTGACGTTAGGATGGGGGTGAGAGAGGGAGAGGGTTGCGTTTGATGGGAGAGAGAGGGGTGAGGTTGTTAGGTTGTTGGAGGAGAGAGGAGTTTGTTATGGAGAGAGAAAAGAAAAGGAGGTGGAGTGTGGTTGAGGAGGTGGGAGACATTTGAGGGAGTGATGGTGATGGGAGGTGGCGTTGGGGATGAAGGGGTAGGGTATAGGATTAATGTGACTTAACTGTATTGACAGAAAGCTCACAGGGTAATTACCTTAACTATATTGATAGAAAGGTAAGAACGGATAGATCTAGGTTTCCTAATTGAATCCACAAAAAGGACAACCTAGGGCTAACTTGACCTAGACCGCAACCTAGGGTCAAGCTCTTCCTAACCACTTGGGTGCCAAACCAAGATACAATAGAAGAAAGGGTGAGAGTTTATCCAAACACTCGAGGGAAAGCTAAAAGCTTAAGGGGTTTCATATTTCTGAATTGAATGATTGCCTTGAGAGGCTACATCCCTATTTATACTATGAGAGTCCTAAAGGGACTAGAACTCTCCAACTTGGCGTGCAAGCCAAGGAGTTCTACTACTAGACGCCTAATCTATTCTACTCCTCCTTGGATTAGGATTCCTTATCCTAGGGGGAGTTGGTTGTAACAAACCTTATCCTAATTATCTTGGCTTTCCTAATCCAGATTGGATTAGTTACAAAATTAACCAATTTCTAACTAGGAATTAAATCACACGACTATTCTAGCCTAATTAAAATAAACACACCAAAAACTAATTAAGCTAAAAATAATTAAATTACATCCAAAAATCAAAATCATAAAATTGGACTTGTATTCTTGACTTGGACGTGTACCCTTGCTTCTCTTGGGCTTGGCGTGTGTCTTGGCCCATCTTCTAGGATGTTTGGACATCCTCTTGAAATATGAAACACACCATATGAATGGGCCTCCGTAGTTCAACCTTGTATCTCTTTTCGTTGGCCCACTTGATGTAGTTGAACCAAACATGCCCTGTTGGCCTTGTATGAGTTGTAGTCCTTTGATGAAGGACCCTATGTGTATGATGGACCTTTAATTGCACCTTCTTGATTGGGCCTAGGTGAACAAGCGTGGGCTGATTTCCATCATTCCTGAAAGAATTTTGTCCTCAAACTTGGAGGCTCAAGTTCAAAGACTTCAAATTGCCCAATTAGAATCTTCATATGGATCAGGACCTCCACATGAACTATAGTTGTGTCAATAGCCTCCACGTGAATCAGGACCTTCACGTGTACCATGGTTGCTTCAATAATCTCCACGTGAATCAGTGTCTTCACGTGAACTGTGACTCCTTCGATAGATTGACATCCGTTATCCTCCATGAACCTTGGGTCCCCAAAGGTAAGACCAAGGCTAGGCAGATCTTCAGCAGTCTGCTTTACGTGAATTAGGGCCTCCATAATAGATGGGGGATGGCGAGTGTGACCCTTCACGTGGACAAAGGTGTCCTCATTAGATCTGAGTTGGACCCTCTTCATTGGGTTTGGCCCTCCATCATTCTCCATGAATCTTGGGTCTCCATAGGTGAGCCCAAGGCTATGTGAATCAACTGAGGGATGGTCTGCTTGAGATAGAACAATTCCAATACCAACTCCAGGAGCATCACACTTAGCCTTACACTTCTTATCAAAGCTTGGTATGGCTAGGGCAAGTGTGGTGCAGAGTTTCTCCTTGTTGATGTCGAACGCTTGCCGGGCTGTTGGAGTCCACGAGAACTCCTTAGACTTTAGTAGAATAGTGTTGAAATTCTTCACAAACCTCTTATAGAAAGAAGTCAAGTCGTGGAAAATTCGATCATCAAGAATACTAGTTGGAGTAGACCACTCCTTGCTAGCGTTGACCTTTTCTTCATCAATCTTGGTAACCAAATCAAGGTACATAGCCAAGAGAGACTATGTTGTTGATGAAGAAGAAGCTCTTGGACGGATTACCATGTAGCTTCACGTGAGCCAAGGTCTCCAAAACAGATTGGAGGTGAAAGATGTGACCTTTCTCACGTTTGCTATTCACAAGTATATCTCCAAAGTAGATAACGATACTTTTGCTAATAAGGGGCTTCAAAACCTGATTCAACAATCTCATAACAGTAAAGAGAGTGTTAGTTAGACCACAAGGTGAGACTAACCATTCATAGAGGCATCCTTTGGTTTCAGTAGTGTCCCCTTCTTGAATTTGAGCCTGGCAGGACCCACTTCTTGGATTGACCTTTGGAATGTCGTGGGTACCTAGTAGCTCATCCACTAGATCTTTACTTCTAGGAAACCTGTACTTGGTAGTAACCTTGTTGGTGCACAAACGTTGGTTTCCCTCTTCTTTTGGAACCAAAAGGGTAGGAGTGGCACAAGGACTGGGTGTCTTCCCGATCATACCCTTTTCTAGAAGATCTTCATCTTGCCTTTGAACCTTTGGAACATCACTAGGGTTCACGTGTTGTTGGACTTCACGTGGAGTGGATATTGCTGATGTTCTCTCCTATGAGCTCTCGTGAAGAGTGGCGAGAGGGGGTTCTTTTGTGGGCTTTTCGTGGCTATGATGCGTGTTTGGGTGCGAGGAGCGATCTCCTTATGCTCACTAAACTCAGGGCGTTCAGTGGTCATAGAAGTGATGGAATTTGGATCACTCTCTTTGGGTAGGGACGGATTGGCTATTTTAAGTGGAGCTAGGGTGATTTTTTTGTGGTTGAACCTGAAGGTGTAGGTGTTGGCTCTTCCATCATGCATCACACTCCTGTCAAATAACCATGGTCTTCCCAACATAATATGACAAGCATCCATAGGCAATACATCACACCAAATAGTATCTTGATAGTTCTTGCCAATGGAAAAGCTTACCAAGCATTGATGAGTAACTTGTAGTCCTTCACCCTGATTGAGCCATTGGATGGTGTAGGGCTTGGGATGTGGACTGGTTTTCAGCTGAAGTTTGTCCACCAAAGTCGTTGAAGCCACATTGGTGCAACTTTCTCCATCAACGATTAAGGAATAGATCTTTCCTTTGATGGTGCAGCGAGACTGAAAGATAGCCTCTCGTTGTTGTTGGTCTTCTGGGACAATCGAACTGTTGAGGATCCTCCTCATGAAGAGCAATTCGTGTGCCATGGTAGGGGTTGGAACGCCAGAGTGACGTTGGGTAAGGATGGATAATGTGTTTGGGCTGTTTGTGGAGTTTAGGGTTGCAGGTTGGTACTAAAGATTTGAAGGATTTGTGTTTGGTACTACAGGTTAAGCTTATGGACTTGCAAGTTAAGCTTTTGGACTTGCAGGTTAAGCTTTAGACTTGCAGGTTAAGCATTTGGATTTGAAGGTTACGTGTTTGGTTTACACTCAACACTAACCTAGAGCTCTGATACCACTTTTGATGTATTACCGGATCAAGAAAGGTTCTTGATTCCAATAATACATGAAACACGTGTAACCAAACAATGAGGGTGGGGTGGTTCACGAGATTAGGGAGAAAGATAGGGGGAGGCTCTCGTGAATTATGGTTTAATGGAGGGTTATTTTTCCGTGAGGGCTTTTGTGGTTTCAAGATTCAAGTGGGATGAATCTTGAATGGGAAAGAGGGGAGAGGGATGATTCTTGAATGGGGGGGTTGGAAGGGGGATGGAGTGAAACAAGGGAGGTGAGAGAGGGAGAGAGTGACGTTAGGATGGGGGTGAGAGAGGGAGAGGGTGGCGTTTGATGGGAGAGAGAGGGGTGAGGTTGTTAGGTTGTTGGAGGAGAGAGGAGTTTGTTATGGAGAGAGAAAAGAAAAGGAGGTGGAGTGTGGTTGAGGAGGTGGGAGACGTTTGAGGGAGTGATGGTGATGGGAGGTGGCGTTGGGGATGAAGGGGTTGGGTATAGGATTAATGTGACTTAACTGTATTGACAGAAAGCTCACAGGGTAATTACCTTAACTATATTGATAGAAAGGTAAGAACGGATAGATCTAGGTTTCCTAATTGAATCCACAAAAAGGACAACCTAGGGCTAACTTGACCTAGACCGCAACCTAGGGTCAAGCTCTTCCTAACCACTTGGGTGCCAAACCAAGATACAATAGAAGAAAGGGTGAGAGTTTATCCAAACACTCGAGGGAAAGCTAAAAGCTTAAGGGGTTTCATATTTCTGAATTGAATGATTGCCTTGAGAGGCTACATCCCTATTTATACTATGAGAGTTCTAAAGGGACTATAACTCTCCAACTTGGCGTGCAAGCCAAGGAGTTCTACTACTAGATGCCTAATCTATTCTACTCCTCCTTGGATTAGGATTCCTTATCCTAGGGGGAGTTGGTTGTAACAAACCTTATCCTAATTATCTTGGCTTTCCTAATCCACATTGGATTAGTTACAAAATTAGCCAATTCCTAACTAGGAATTAAATCACACGACTATTCTAGCCTAATTAAAATAAACACACCAAAAACTAATTAAGCTAAAAATAATTAAATTACATCCAAAAATCAAGATCATAAAGTTGGACTTGTATTCTTGACTTGGACGTGTACCCTTGCTTCTCTTGGGCTTAGCGTGTGTCTTGGCCCATCTTATAGGATGTTTGGACATCCTCTTGAAATATGAAACACACCATATGAATGGGCCTCCGTAGTTCAACCTTGTATCTCTTTTCGTTGGCCCACTTGATGTAGTTGAACCAAACATGCCCTGTTGGCACTGTATGAGTTGTAGTCCTTTGATGAAGGACCCTATGTGTATGATGGACCTTTAATTGGACCTTCTTGATTGGGCCTAGGTGAACAAGCGTGGGCTGATTTCCATCAAGGAGTGGGACGGTTTTTGGGCTGATTTGAGGAGTTTTGGGCAGTAGGTATAGAGAGGTCTAAGGCTTGTTTTGTGGAGCTATGGATAGGATGTTGTAGGGGCTGTTTTGTAGGTTTTTGAACCGTAGGTTTAGGAGATCTTTGTGGCTGTTTTGTAGGTCTTTGGACGTGAGGTTTGGGATTGATTTGGGGCTGTTTTGGGATGTTCTTGGCGTGGGGTTTTGTGGTTGGTATGTTTGGTTTTAGTTGTAGATGGTTCTCACCCCAAGGTTCTTTCATCTTTGCCTCCATCTCAACATTAAAAGCCAAAGAACTTAACTCTTCCAAGTTTGAATAAAATTTACATACAACAATATCTCCAATGTAATCATTAAGACTACTTAAGTAACATACCAAGACTTGGGGGTCATCCTCCTTAAGAGCATACTTCCATAGTTGCATTCTGAATTGTATCGTGTATGGAACCACGTCCATGCTCCCTTGCTTCATTCTTGCAAGTTTGATGATGTGGTCTCTTTTGATTGGCGAAAATTCTTCTTGGACATGATATCCCTTCTTCTTATTCAAACGTGTACTCCATTCGTAAGGAGCTTCATATTCATCATCATAAGGACTCCTTTCATATGAACCAAACGTGCTTCTTAATCCTTCCTTTTGAAGGTTCCCAAATTTTTCCATTTGATTCAGATTTGATGTCAAATTAGAACTCACGTTGGGTAAAGGATGGAATTAGGCTAGGCTTGTGTTTAGTCTTAGGGTTTTTTTGTGGATCTTAGGGTTCTTGATGAATTCTTGATGAATTCTTAATGAGTTCTTGGAAAAAACTCCAAGATGGCGTGTGAATGGTGATGAATGGCGTGTATATGGGTGATGTTTTGATGAAAACAAGGTAAAAGAAACTAGAGAAATCAACTAGCAAAGCTCTGATACCAATTTTGATGCATAATGGATCAATACAAATCCATTATACACGAAATGCTAAGGATCTTTCCACAAGTGAAAACTTGCAATAGTTGAATTTCTCAAAAACTAGTTTCAAACGAAAGAATGGGATGAATTAGATTGAAAATGGACGAATGGAAAAGGCTAAACGAGAATTCTAAATGTGATGAATTGAATGACAATCAAAAGAATCAAAACAATGGCAAAAACGTACCAATTGTAAAAGAACTCGTTGAATTAATGTAGAAACTTGATAGATTTTGGCAATGGAAATCTCCTTGATTGATACAGACACACCACAATCAATTTGATATCCAACTCCTCCTTTGCACCATCCAAGATTGCTCCCTCTTGGAATAGAAGAGAAGATTCAAAGGATTCTCCCTCAAGAGAACCAGATTCTAACACAAAGGTTAGAGAGAAAACAAAGCATAAGCTCTTGTTTGATTATGTGTTTAATATTGAATGTGAATGAATACAAAGGCACCCTAGGGGGTTTATTTATACTACTCCAAGACCCCCTTGGACGTGCATTTAGGGTACAAGAAACCAAGAATCAACTATTACATCATATATCCTATTTAAGACAGCATAAAACTCTAAAATACAACTCTAGAAAGAAATTGCTATAACTCCTTCAATACTTGTCCGTTTTCAATGATTTCAAAACCATTGGAAAGCTCTTTAAATGTACTCCAATTTGTCTTGTGATGACTTCCTCAATAGATGCTTGGATTTAGAGTTATAGAGAAAAATATCGAACTATACACGATAAGGTCCTCCATTGCCGCGAATTCAATAAGGACTCTTATTGCCGAGAGTATTTTGAGCTCATTGATGACCTCCATATATGAGAGTAACTCCATGTAAGCTAGAATAACATCATGGTCCTTCATGCTTGCTTCCTTGATGTATAGAGCTTAATAAACCATTGTAATTGATGATGTCGTTGATGTCTTTTGTAACTTGAAGCTAGATCAAGGTCCTCTTAGCTAACCTTGATGTATATAGCTAGGCTATTATGCATCAGGCTTTATGTTTGATCACGAATTGGAAATATTGCATGAATTCAACCCATTTGGCATGTCTTGGATTGAGTTTATGTTGCCCTTGGATGTACTTGAGAGCTTCGTGATCACTATGAAGAATAAACTCTCCACTTAGTAGATAATGTCTCCAATGCTCAAGAGCTCTTATAATGGCATAGAACTCTTTGTCATATGTACTATACTTCCTTTTTGCCTCACTCAACTTCTCACTAAAATAAGCAATCGGCCTTTCTTCTTGAGACAACACCGCTCCAATACCAACACCACTTGTATCCACTTCAACTTCAAAGATTTTGTCAAAGCATGGCAAGACAAGTATTGGTGCATTACAAAGCTTCTCTTTGTTCATTTCAAACGCCTTTTGAGCACTTCTACTCCATTCAAACTCCTTATTTTTCAACAACTCGGTCATAGGAGCCATAATAGTGCTAAAATTCTTGATAAATCTTCTATAGAAAGAAGCTAAACCATGAAATGATCATACCTCATGGATGGACGATGGCGTAGGCCACTCATGAATAGCTTTGATATTTCCTTGATCCACTTGAAAACCATCTTGTGAAAGCACATATCCAAGGAAGACGACCTTGGGTGAGAAGAAGGAACATTTCTCCATGTTTGCGTAGAGCTTCTCTTTCTCCAAAATACACATGACTAGCTCTAAATGCTTTACATGATCAAGCTCACTCTTACTATATACAAGAATGTCATCAAAGTATACTACTACACATTTGCCAATCAAAGGCTTCAATACATGATTCATTAAACGCATAAATGTGGAAGGTGCATTAGTAAGACCAAAAGGCATGACTAACCATTCATATAGTCCTTCCTTTGTCTTGAAAGTCGTTTTCCATTCATCACCTTCATGGATGCGGATTTGATGATATCCACTTCTCAAATCCACTTGGGAGAAGACAACACTCCCATATAACTCATGAAGTAGATCCTCCAAGCGTGGGATAGGGAATCTATACTTGATAGTTATCTTGTTCATGGACCTACAATCCATACACATACGTTGCGAACCATCTTTCTTCGGAACTAGTAACACCTCTAGCACCATCTTCTCGGCCTAAGGATGAAGAAAGCCATATTGTGTCGATTATGAAGGTGGATCATGAGCATGAAAGGAATAAGAGTCTTACTCTTACAAATTTGGAGGAAAGCAAAACGAATCCAAACAAGCACCCAATTTTGAATTCTCCCATGAAGTGTATCTTCCATGTAAACCCCAGAGCAATCAACTTGAATCTTATGGTTGAAGTGCCAAGGATTCGAAGGGGCCAAGAAACTAAAGTCATCAAAGTAGATCGTTTCATGCTAGATGATAAGGCCAAGAGGTGAAACTTGACTTGGGAATTGAGAAGCTAGATTGGGAATCTACATCCGTGGAGAAAGTTCGAGGATCCAAGTCTTGTAATGGCCATGGATTACTTGGGAGAAAGATGAAGAAGTTTATCAAAGGGATATATGATGATTTCAAAGCCGTTAAGAAGAAAGCTTGACATTCTTTGAGAAGAAGGCGAGTAAGAGAGTGATGCTCCAAGTTTGAGGACAAACTTTTTCAACCAGGGGAGTATGATGTATATTTGATGGCCATATACATCAAGGTCAACTAGAGAAACATCAAATACGCACCTAAATGGAAGAAGAGCTCACATCTCTCACATATCTCACTACTTTAGAAGAAATCTACATAGGTAGTCAAGTAATTTGCTCCTTAACTCAAGAACCACAAAGCTATCAAGGAAGGTGTCCTAGAGTGGATTAATCTACATTCCAAGAGCTTTCCAAGGGTTCAAGAATCTTAAGATTTGGTTAAGTATTGAGCAAGTTATAATCATTTGTAATCTAGCTTAGTTCATTTGTTTCTTTATGATGTAATCATGTGTATAGGATGATGTAAGCTAGATGGTTGTAATTTCTTTCATACCACACGCCTAAGGGGACCTCTACTAGTATAAATAGACCCCTTAGGGTGCCTTGTATCATCATTCAATCATATATCAAATACAATCAAACACATGATGTGTTGTTTCTCTAGCTTTGTGCTAGTTTCTCTTCGTTTCTCTTGAGGGAGGACGAAATTATCACCTTCTTCTATCCAAGGTTAGCGTCCTTGGTGGTGATAGGAAGGAATTGAAGGTCTCTTGAAGGTGGTGTGGCTGTATCCACAAAATCAGCCCCCATCCATCCCTAAACCCCATGTACAAGAAGCCAAAACTCTAGCCCCACGAAGGTGTTTTCGTTGCCAAGGGTTAGGTCATTATGCCTCGGAGTGCCCAAACAAAAGAATAGTATCTTTGGTGGAATATCAAAGTGCTTTTTATGTAGAACCGGAGTATAATGAAAGAAAGAATGAAGAGGAAGTAGTTGGCACTATTGACGTGAATGAGGAAGAAAGTGTGGAAGAAGATTGTGTAAGAAATGGGATGAAGGAGAGTTACTTGTTGTAAGTAGGGACTCGGATGTGCTTCATGCTTAGAAAGACCAAGTACAAAGGGAGGCTATCTTTCGCTCTCATTGTACAATCAATGGAAAAGTGTGCTCATTAATCATAGATGGAGGAAGTTGCACCAATGCGGCTTCTACAACAATGGTCAACAAGTTGCAATTGGAAGATATCCCTCATCCCACGCCTTATACCGTACGTTGGCTAAGCCAAGGCCAAGACATTCGTATGGATCAAAGGGTCTTGGTAAGTCTTTCAATTGGGAAGAATTATAAAGATTCCTTATGGTGTGATATTGTTCCTATGGATACTTGTCATATTTTGTTGGGAAGGCCATGGCTATTTGATAGGAGTGTCATGCATGATGGGAGATCCAACACTTATACTTTCACTCTCAATCAAAAGAAGATCACTTTGACACCTCTAGCACCATCTTCTCGGCCTAAGGAGGAAGAAAGCCATATTGTGTCGATTATGAAGGTGGATCATGAGCATGAAAGGAATAAGAGTCTTACTCTTACAAATTTGGAGGAAAGCAAAACGGATCCAAACAAGCACCCAATTTTGAATTCTCCCATGAAGTGTATCTTCCATGTAAACCCAAGAGCAATCAACTTGAATCTTATGGTTGAAGTGCCAAGGATTCGAAGGGGCCAAGAAACTAAAGTCATCAAAGTAGATCGTTTCATGCTAGATGATAAAGGCCAAGTGGTGAAACTTGACTTGGGAATTGAGAAGCTAGATTGGGAATCTACATCCGTGGAGAAAGTTCAAGGATCCAAGTCTTGTAATGGCCATGGATTACTTGGGAGAAAGATGAAGAAGTTCATCAAAGGGATATATGATGATTTCAAAGCCGTTAACAAGAAAGCTTGACATTCTTTGAGAAGAAGGCGAGTAAGAGAGTGATGCTCCAAGTTTGAGGACAAACTTTTTCAACCAGGGGAGTATGATGTATATTTGATGGCCATATACATCAAGGTCAACTAGAGAAACATCAAATACCCACCTACATGGAAGAAGAGCTCACATCTCTCACATATCTCACTACTTTGGAAGAAATCTACATGGGTACTCAAGTAATTTGCTCCTTAACTCAAGAACTACAAAGCTATCATGGAAGGTGTCCTAGAGTGGATTAATCTACATTCCAAGAGCTTTCCAAGGGTTCAAGAATCTTTAGATTTGGTTAAGTATTGAGCAAGTTATAATCATTTGTAATCTAGCTTAGTTCCTTTGTTTCTTTATGATGTAATCATGTGTATAGGATGATGTAAGCTAGATGGTTGTAATTTCTTTCATATATCAAATAGACCCCTTAGGGTGCCTTGTATCATCATTCAATCATATATCAAATACAATCAAACACATGATGTGTTGTTTCTCTAGCTTTGTGCTAGTTTCTCTTCGTTTCTCTTGAGGGAGGACGAGACTATCCCCTTCTTCTATCCAAGGTTGGCGTCCTTGGTGGTGATAGGAAGGAATTGAAGGTCTCTTGAAGGTGGTGTGGTTGTATCCTCCAAGAATCTTCAAAGCCATTATCATTCATTCATTCATCCATTCAAACGTTCATCTACATTCATCCAACTTTGAATGTTCTTTCAAGAATCAAACAACATTGGATTGTTCAATGAGCATTCGTCCATTCATCAAAGTGACGTTCATCATTCGTTCAACCATTCATTCGCCATTCACCCTTCATTCATCAAACATTAAGCGTTCATCATCACTTTGGTAAACGAATCCATTCTTCTTTTCGTTTATCATTCATCTTTTTCATCCATTTCTATTCCATTTTTGGTTCTTTTGAACTTTGAGAAGGGAGATTCCTATCTTCGTTTTTAAAGATCCTTAGATTGTGTGTAATTTGATCATCCCTTGGTCTCATTATGCATCAAAATTGGTATCAGAGCGAAGGAGATTGATTCTCTTAGTTCTTGAACCATCTTTTACCCATCTTTCCATCACAAATTCATCCCCCACCATCCCTACACTTCACGCCACCCATAAGTTCTTCCAAGAACTCATCAAGAACTCATAAAAAACCATTAGCTCCACAAAGAACCCCATAAACCCAAACACAATCAACCCAAACACATCCTACCTCTCGTCCCTTATGTGCTAACCCACAACCATGAGTTTCTTGTGATCTTTTTGTTGCAAGATTGGTTCTAATGGCTGGTTCAAGTTCTCCTACGAAGTCTGATGGAAATCAGCCCACGCTTATTCCCCTAGGCCCAATCAAGAAGGCCCAATTAAAGGTCCATCATACACATAGGGTCCTTCATCAAAGGACTTCGGCTCATACAGGGCCAACAGGGAATATTTGGTTCAACTACATCAAATGGGCCAACGAAGAAAGGTACAAAGTTGAACTACGAAGGCCCATTCATATGGTGTTTAGCTTATTTCAAGAGGATGTCCAAACATCCTAGAAGATGGGCCAAGGTCACGCCAAGCCCAAAACACCAAGGTTACACGTCCAAGTCAAGTTTACAAGCCCAATTTAATGATCATGATTTTTGGATGTAATTTAATTATTTTCAGCTTAATTAGTATTTTGGTGTGTTTATTTTAATTAGGCTAGAATAGTCGTGTGATTTAATTCCTAGTTAGGAATTGGCTAATTTTGTAACTAATCCAATCCGGATTAGGAAAGCCAAGATAATTAGGATAAGGTTTGTTACAACCAACTCCCCCTAGGATTAGGAATCCTAATCCAAGGAGGAGTAGAATAGATTAGGCATCTAGTAGTAGAACTCCTTGGCTTACACGCCAAGTTGGAGAATTCTAGTCCCTTTAGGATTCTCATAGTATAAATAGGGACGTAGCCTCTCAAGGCATTGATTCAATTCAGAAATATGAAACCCCTTAAGCTTTTAGCTTTCCCTCGAGTGTTTGGATAAACTCTCACCCTTTTCTTGTATTGTATCTTGGCTTAGCACTCAAGTGGTTAGGAAGAGCTTGACCCTAGGTTGCGGTCTAGGTCAAGTTAGCCCTAGGTTGTTGTAGGGCCCGCTGCCCGGAGGGCACGGTCCCCCGCGGAGCGTCGATTCGACGTAGGGTTGCTTTTTTTTTCTAGGGTATATTTTTTATTCGAATTTTTAAATAAATTTTCGGATGATGGTATTTCACTTTAACATAACTTTTATTATTTTAAAGATACATAAAGATTTTTAGAAAACCAAAAAAAAGCAAAACGGACGAGATAGTACGATCCGCGGATCCTGTGTCTGTTTGGGCCAGAATTTTTGATGGCCTTCTGCCCAGTTCACTTGAGTCAGAGACTGGAATTACCGATGGTCCATTAGGCACAAATCCGCGCGGATTCAGGGCCCAGTAGTGTCGTGGTAGTTATAGTTCCGAAACTCGAATAATGCTGCTAATTGATTATATACTGAAAGAAAAAATAAAAGGTGATTTTAGTGAAATAACCATAAAAATAAAGGGAGTCGCCAATTAATTTTCGATAAAATTAACAAAACAAAAAGGATGACTCCGGTCTCGAACCAAAATTCGGATCCGGGGGTAAAGGTATCGATGTAGGGGGTGCCCTTGCATCGTCCGTCAAAGCGACCCTTACTAGGTCGGGTTTATTAAAAAAAACGAAAAAAACGAATAAAACAAAGTTGTCACAAACGAAAACAAGATAATGATATAAAAGATGCAAACAGTTATAAAATTATAAAATTACAGCAGGCGGGGGGGCTAATTAGCTACATTGTTACAACTGATCAGATGACAAAAATAATGAAACAGAAGGGGAGTACCCTATCAAATCCTCGCGGATTTCTTAGCGCCGGATAGAAATTCGGAGCTAAAAAAACAGTCGGAAGAGAAGACTTCCTCAGAAATCCGCGTGGTTTTCTCTGGTTCAACTACCACTCCCTCTGATTTTTCTCGCCCAAAAATAACTCTCAGAATTTCTTCCGCCAAAAATCTCTCCTCCTCTGCAGGATCCGCGCGGATCCTTTTATAGGCAGAGGTTAGGTTAGGTCACTGAAATCCACGCAGATTCAGCAGTTTCCTAGTACTAGGGCCAACAGTTCTCCTGTTTGGCCCAGAAATCCGCGTGATACCCAGCCTGTTTGGCCAAGACTACAGACCCGCGTGGCCTTCTGTGCCGAGCTTGCATTTTGTGCCGAGCCTATAAAATCTGCGTGACACTCATCTGAGCTGGGGCCCGGATCCGCGTGACACCCATTCCAATTGGGGCCTGGATCCGCGTGACACCCTTCTGAACCTAGGCCTGAATCTGAAACTGCATGAGCTTATGGGCCGAGCGTGTTTTTGTGCTTAAATCCGCGTGGAACTGGCTCGAATTGGGCTTGTACTGCATTTTGTGCCGAGTGGACTCTGCTGGGCCTACATCTGCTAAATCCACGTGAGCACAGGCTCGTGCCGCTAATCGATCAGATTTTGTGTCTACAGTTGTGCTATTTGTGGATTCAATTAGGAAACCTAGATCTATCCGTTCTTACCTTTCTATAAATATAGTTAAGGTAATTACCCTGTGAGCTTTCTGTCAATATAGTTAAGTCACATCAACCCTAAACCTACCCCCCCCCCATAAACTCACGCTACCTTCCTTCCCCATCACTCTCTCAAACGTCTCCCACCTCCTCAACCACACTCCACCTCCTTTTCTTTTCTCTCTCCATAACAACCTTCTCTCTCCTCCAACAACCTAACAACCTCCTACTCTCTCTCCCATCAAACGCCACCCTCTCCCTCTCTCACCCCCATCCTAACGTCACTCTCTCCCTCTTTCACCTCCCTTGTTTCACGCCATCCCCCTTCAAACCCCCCCATTCAAGAATCATCCCTCTCCCTTCTTTCCCATTCAAGATTCATCCACTTGAATCTTGAAACCACAAAAGCCCTCACGGCAAAATAACTCTCCATTAAACCCTAATTCATGAGAGCCTCCCCCTTTCTTTCTCCCTAATCTCGTGAACCACCCTACCCTCATTGTTTGGTTACACGTGTTTCATGTATTATTGGAATCAATAACCTTTCTTGATCCGGTAATACATCAAAAGTGGTATCAGAGCTCTAGGTTAGTGTTGAGTGTAAATCAAACACGTAACCTTCAAATCCAAAGGCTTAACCTGCAAGTCTAAAGCTTAACCTGCAAGTCCAAAAGCTTAACCTGCAAGTCCGTAAGCTTAACCTGCAATCCATACACGTAACCTTCAAATCTTTAGTACCAACCTGCAACCCAAAACTCGACAAACAGCCCAAACACATTACCCTCCTTTACCCAACGTCACTCTAGCGTTCCAACCCCTACCATGGCACACGAATTGCTCTTCATGAGGAGGATCCTCAGTAGTTCGACTGTCCCAGAAGACCAACAACAACGAGAGGCTATCTTTCATTCTCGCTGCACCATCAAAGGAAAGGTATGTTCCTTAATCGTTGATGGAGGAAGCTGCACCAATGTGGCTTCAATGACTCTGGTGGACAAACTTCAGCTAGAAACCAGTCCACATCCCAAGCCCTACACCATCCAATGGCTCAATCAGGGTGAAGGACTACAAGTTACTCATCAATGCTTGGTAAGCTTTTCCATTGGCAAGAACTATCAAGATACTATTTGGTGTGATGTATTGCCTATGGATGCTTGTCATATTATGTTGGGAAGACCATGGTAATTGGACAGGAGTGTGATGCATGATGGAAGAGCCAACACCTACACCTTCAGGTTCAACCACAAAAAAATCACCCTAACTCCACTTAAAATAGCCAATCCGTCCCTACCCAAAGAGAGTGATCCAAATTCCATCACTTCTATGGCCACTGAACGCCCTGAGTTTAGTGAGTATAAGGAGATCGCTCCCTCAGACCCAAACACAGATCATAGCCACGAAAAGCCCACAAAAGAACCCCCTCTCGCCACTCTTCACGAGAGCTCATACGAGAGAACATCAGCAATATCCACTCCACGTGAAGTCCAACAACACGTGAACCCTAGTGATGTTCCAAAGGTTCAAAGGCAAGATGAAGATCTTCTAGAAAAGGGTATGATCGGGAAGACACCCAGTCCATGTGCCACTCCTACCCTTTTGGTTCCAAAAGAAGAGGGAAACCAATGTCTGTGCACCAACAAGGTTACTACCAAGTACAGGTTTCCTAGAAGTAAAGATCTAGTGGGTGAGCTACTTGGTATCCACGACATTCCAAAGGTCATTCCAAGAAGTGGGTCCTGCCAGGCTCAAATTCAAGAAGGGGACACTGCTGAAACCATAGGATGCCTCTATGAATGGTTAGTCCCACCTTGTGGTCTAACTAACACTCTCTTTACTGTTATCAGATTGTTGAATCAGGTTTTGAAGCCCCTTATTAGCAAAAGTATCGTTATCTACTTCGGAGATATACTTGTGAATAGCAAAAGTGAGAAAGGTCACATCTTTCACCTTCAATCTGTTTTGGAGACCTTGGCTCACGTGAAGCTACATGGTAATCCGTCCAAGAGCTTCTTCTTCATCAACAACATAGTCTCTCTTGGCTATGTACCTTCGACTGAAGTGACCAAGATTGATGAAGAAAAGGTCAACGCTAGCAAGGAGTGGTCTACTCCAACAAGTATTCTTGATGATCGAATTTTCCACGACTTGACTTCTTTCTATAAGAGGTTTGTGAAGAATTTCAACACTATTCTTCTAAAGTCTAAGGATTTCTCGTGGACTCCAACAGCCCGGCAAGTGTTCGACATCAACAAGGAGAAACTCTGCACCACACCTGCCCTAGCCATACCAAGCTTTGATAAGAAGTGTAAGGCTAAGTGTGATGCTCCTGGAGTTGGTATTGGAATTGTTCTATCTCAAGCGGACCATCCCTCAGCTGATTCACATAGCCTTGGGCTCACCTATGGAGACCCAAGATTCATGGAGAATGATGGAGGGCCAAACCCAATGAAGAGGGTCCAACTCAGATCTAATGAGGACACCTTTGCCCACGTGAAGGGTCACACTTGCCATCCCCCATCTATTATGGAGGCCCTAATTCTGTAAAGGCATCTGAAGATCTGCCTAGCCTTGGTCTCACCTTTGGGGACCCAAGGTTCATGGAGGATAACGGATGTCAATCTATCGAAGGAGTCACAGTTCACGTGAAGACACTGATTCACATAGAGATTATTGAAGCAACCATGGTTCACGTGAAGGTCCCGATTCACGTGGAGGTCATTGGCACACTCATGATTCATGTGGAGGTCCTGATCCATGTGAAGATTACAGTTGGGTTAGTTGAAGTCTTTGAACTTGAATCTCCAAGTTTGAGGACAAACTTCTTTCAACTAGGGGGGAATGATGGAAATCAGCCCACGCTTATTTCCCTAGGCCCAATCAAGAAGGCCCAATTAAAGGTCCATTATACACATAGGGTCCTTCATCAAAGGACTTCGACTCATACAGGGCCAACAAGGCATATTTGGTTCAACTACATCAAATGGGCCAACGAAGAAAGGTACAAAGTTGAACTACGAAGGCCCATTCATATGGTGTGTAGCTTATTTCAAGAGGATTTCCAAACATCCTAGAAGATGGGCCAAGGTCACGCCAAGCCCAAAACACCAAGGTTACACGTCCAAGTCAAGTTTACAAGCCCAATTTAATGATCATGATTTTTGGATGTAATTTAATTATTTTCAGCTTAATTAGTTTTTTGGTGTGTTTATTTTAATTAGGCTAGAATAGTCGTGTGATTTAATTCCTAGTTAGGAATTGGCTAATTTTGTAACTAATCCAATCCGGATTAGGAAAGCCAAGATAATTAGGATAAGGTTTGTTACAACTAACTCCCCCTAGGATAAGGAATCCTAATCCAAGGAGAAGTAGAATAGATTAGGCATCTAGTAGTAGAACTCCTTGGCTTGCACGCCAAGTTGGAGAATTCTAGTCCCTTTAGGACTCTCATAGTATAAATAGGGATGTAGCCTCTCAAGGCATTGATTCAATTTAGAAATATGAAACCCCTTAAGCTTTTAGCTTTCCCTCGAGTGTTTGGATAAACTCTCACCCTTTTCTTCTATTGTATCTTGGCTTGGCACCCAAGTGGTTAGGAAGAGCTTGACCCTAGGTTGCGGTCTAGGTCAAGTTAGCCCTAGGTTGTCCTATTTGTGGATTCAATTAGGAAACCTAGATCTATCCGTTCTTACCTTTCTATCAATATAGTTAAGGTAATTACCCTGTGAGCTTTCTGTCAATACAGTTAAGTCACATCAACCCTAAACCTACCCCTCCCCCCCCCCATAAACTCACGCCACCTTCCTTCCCCATCAATCCCTCAAACGTCTCCCACCTCCTCAACCACACTCCACCTCCTTTTCTTTTCTCTCTCCATAACAACCTTCTCTCTCCTCCAACAACCTAACAACCTCATACTCTCTCTCCCATCAAACGCCACCCTCTCCCTCTCTTACCCCCATCCTAACGTCACTCTCTCCCTCTTTCACCTCCCTTGTTTCATGCCATCCCCCTTCAAACCCCCCCATTCAAGAATTATCCCTCTCCCCTCTTTCCCATTCAAGATTCATCTACTTGAATCCTGAAACCACAAAAGCCCTTACGACAAAATAACCCTCCATTAAACCCTAATTCACGAGAGCCTCCCCCTTCTTTCTCCCTAATCTCGTGAACCACCCCACCCTCATTGTTTGGTTACCCGTGTTTCATGTATTATTGGAATCAAGAACCTTTCTTGATCCAGTAATACATCAAAGTCTCCCACAACGTCTCAAGAAGATGTTGAAGCGATGAAGCAAAGAATCGTTTATCTCAACGATCAACTAAAGAAATACATGCATCTACAACATAGAGTGACCTATGGTGAAAGTGAGACCAATGATAGTGATGAGGATGTTCCAAGAAGACGTTCCCCAAAGGAGGAGAGATTCGACTTCAAAGTAGAGATCCCCGAATTTGTTGGAAATTTTGATCCGGAGGTTTTCTTGGATTGGATGCAAACCGTGGAGAGAGTCTTTGATCTCAAAGACGTGGATGATAACAAGAAGGTCAAGTATGTTGCCTTGAAGCTACGAAAACATGCAAGTATTTGGTGGACAAACTTGCAAAAGAAGCGGGAAGCTAAAGGAAAGGACAAGGTGCGTTAATGGGATAAAATGAAAAAGTAGCTCCAACAGAAGTTCTTACCACCTAGCTACCTACGTGACAACTACTACAAGCTACAAAAGTTGGTCCAAGGAGGTAGAAGCGCAGAGGAGTACACCAAAGAATTCGAGCATTTGCTTTGGAGGTGTGATCTTAAAGAGGACGAGCCACAAACTTTGGTACTTTATCTTTTTGTCTTAATGATTGGATTAGACATGTTGTTGAGTTGTAACCTTATAAATCCTTGGATGAGTTGAGTTCTTTGTCCCTTAAAGTTGAAAGGCAAAGGAGAAATAAGGGAAAAGAAGTCCTAAACAAATACCAAACTCCACAAGAATCATCCTACTCTACACCCCCTCACACGCCACAACAAAACCCCCAATTTTCCACAAAAATAACTCCACAAAATCAGCCCCCATCCATCCCTAAACCCCATGTACAAGAAGCCAAAACTCTAGCCCCACGAAGGTGTTTTCGTTGCCAAGGGTTAGGTCATTATGCCTCGGAGTGCCCAAACAAAAGAATAGTATCTTTGGTGGAATATCAAAGTGCTTTTTATGTAGAACCGGAGTATAATGAAAGAAAGAATGAAGAGGAAGTAGTTGGCACTATTGACGTGAATGAGGAAGAAAGTGTGGAAGAAGATTGTGTAAAAGAGCCGGATGAAGGAGAGTTACTTGTTGTAAGTAGGGACTCGGATGTGCTTCATGTGCCGAAAGACCAAGTACAAAGGGAGGCTATCTTTCGCTCTCATTGTACAATCAATGGAAAAGTGTGCTCATTAATCATAGATGGAGGAAGTTGCGCCAATGCGGCTTCTACAACAATGGTCAACAAGTTGCAATTGGAAGATATCCCTCATCCCACGCCTTATACCGTACGTTGGCTAAGCCAAGGCCAAGACATTCGTATGGATCAAAGGGTCTTGGTAAGTCTTTCAATTGGGAAGAATTATAAAGATTCCTTATGGTGTGATATTGTTCCTATGGATACTTGTCATATTTTGTTGGGAAGGCCATGGCTATTTGATAGGAGTGTCATGCATGATGGGAGATCCAACACTTATACTTTCACTCTCAATCAAAAGAAGATCACTTTGACACCTCTAGCACCATCTTCTCGGCCTAAGGAGGAAGAAAGCCATATTGTGTCGATTATGAAGGTGGATCATGAGCATGAAAGGAATAAGAGTCTTACTCTTACAAATTTGGAGGAAAGCAAAACGGATCCAAACAAGCACCCAATTTTGAATTCTCCCATGAAGTGTATCTTCCATGTAAACCCAAGAGCAATCAACTTGAATCTTATGGTTGAAGTGCCAAGGATTCGAAGGGGCCAAGAAACTAAAGTCATCAAAGTAGATCGTTTCACGCTAGATGATAAAGGCCAGTGGTGAAACTTGACTTGGGAATTGAGAAGCTAGATTGGGAATCTACATCCGTGGAGAAAGTTCAAGGATCCAAGTCTTGTAATGGCCATGGATTACTTGGGAGAAAGATGAAGAAGTTCATCAAAGGGATATATGATGATTTCAAAGCCGTTAACAAGAAAGCTTGACATTCTTTGAGAAGAAGGCGAGTAAGAGAGTGATGCTCCAAGTTTGAGGACAAACTTTTTCAACCAGGGGAGTATGATGTATATTTGATGGCCATATACATCAAGGTCAACTAGAGAAACATCAAATACCCACCTACATGGAAGAAGAGCTCACATCTCTCACATATCTCACTACTTTGGAAGAAATCTACATGGGTACTCAAGTAATTTGCTCCTTAACTCAAGAACTACAAAGCTATCATGGAAGGTGTCCTAGAGTGGATTAATCTACATTCCAAGAGCTTTCCAAGGGTTCAAGAATCTTTAGATTTGGTTAAGTATTGAGCAAGTTATAATCATTTGTAATCTAGCTTAGTTCCTTTGTTTCTTTATGATGTAATCATGTGTATAGGATGATGTAAGCTAGATGGTTGTAATTTCTTTCATATATCAAATAGACCCCTTAGGGTGCCTTGTATCATCATTCAATCATATATCAAATACAATCAAACACATGATGTGTTGTTTCTCTAGCTTTGTGCTAGTTTCTCTTCGTTTCTCTTGAGGGAGGACGAGACTATCCCCTTCTTCTATCCAAGGTTGGCGTCCTTGGTGGTGATAGGAAGGAATTGAAGGTCTCTTGAAGGTGGCTGTATCCTCCAAGAATCTTCAAAGCCATTATCATTCATTCATTCATCCATTCAAACGTTCATCTACATTCATCCAACTTTGAATGTTCTTTCAAGAATCAAACAACATTGGATTGTTCAATGAGCATTCGTCCATTCATCAAAGTGACGTTAATCATTCGTTCAACCATTCATTCGCCATTCATCCTTCATTCATCAAACATTAAGCGTTCATCATCACTTTGGTAAACGAATCCATTCTTCTTTTCGTTTATCATTCATCTTTTTCATCCATTTCTATTCCATTTTTGGTTCTTTTGAACTTTGAGAAGGGAGATTCCTATCTTCGTATTTAAAGATCCTTAGATTGTGTGTAATGTGATCATCCCTTGGTCTCATTATGCATCAATCCATCACCCATTCGTTCATCATTTCCATTCATTTGGTAATCATCTTTCATAGTTCTTTCCATCTTTTTCATCCATTTCTATTCCATTTTTGGTTCTTTGGAACTTTGAGAAGGGAGATTCCTATCTTCGTTTTTAAAGATCCTTAGATTGTGTGTAATGTGATCATCCCTTGGTCTCATTATGCATCACACATGGACTCATGCTAGGCCTTATCAAGCCCTTTGAAAGTAGCTCATCAACCTAATTTTGCCCTTCTTGAGCCTCCTTCGGATTCATTCTATATGCCGCTTTATTTGGAAGAATGGCTCCGGGAATGAGATCAATTTTGTGCTCTATCTCCCTTCTTGGTGGCAAACCGTGTGGCATCTCATTAGGGAACAAATGATTGAACCTCCTTAGGATGGGTTGGAGTCGTGGGTGTTCATGAGTTGGGGCAGCTTGTTCCTCTTGCAAATTAGCCAAAATAAACTCCTTTTGTTCATGGAACTCATGTTGATCCGCTTTTAGCAAAGAAACAATATTGGACTCCTTCTCTTGCTTGACGTATATTTGCCTAGCTATATACATCAAGGTCTAGCTACAAGGACCTTAATCCAGTTTGAAGCTACAAGTGTCGTCTTGGGTTTATCAAGGTAGAAGGCGAAAAGGACCTTGAAGGTACTCTAAGCTTAGTCCTCACACTTCTAAGCTTATATGGAGTTACTCTCACATTTGGAGGACATCAAATGAGCTTAAATCATTCTCAAGTTCTTATTGAAAAGTCATCTCTCACGGCAGCAAAAGACTCCATCAAGTACAGTTCGATATTTTGCTCTATAATTCTAGATCCATACGTCTATTGAGGAACTCATCAGAAGACAGATTGGAGATCTTTCAATAAGCTTTCCAATGGTTTTTGAATCATTGAAAACGGACAAGTATTGAAGGAGTTATAGCAATTTTTTTTCTAGAGTTGTATTTTAGAGTTTATGATGTCATAAATAGGATATAGGATGTAATAGTTGATTCTTGGTTTTTTGAACCCTAGGTACACGTCCAAGGGGTCCTAGAGTAGTATAAATAGACCCCCTAGGGTGCCATTGTATTCATTCATTCAGTCATATATCAAAATACAATCAAACACATGATGTGTTGTTCTCTCTAGCTTTGTGCTAGTTTCTCTTCGTTTCTCTTGAGGGAGGACGAGAACTATCCCCTTCTTCTATCCAAGGTTGGCGTCCTTGGTGGTGATAGGAAGGATTTGAAGCATTCTTGAAGGTGGTGTGGCTGTATCCTCCAAGATTCTTCAAAGAGCCATTATCATTCTATCATTCTTAGTGAGTTTCCTTTGAATCGTTTGAATTCTTCAACTGCATTCTCATTGTTTCTACCTTACATTCAAACGTCTAAAGTGTTAATTCACAAGATACATTCATCATCCATTTCGTTCAAAATCATCCATCATTCATCCATTCATTTGTTCATTCATTCTACATTCATCAATCATTCATTCGTTCATCATTTTCATCCATTTCTATTCCATTTTTGGTTCTTTGGAACTTTGAGAAGGGAGATTCCTATCTTCGTTTTTAAAGATCCTTAGATTGTGTGTAATGTGATCATCCCTTGGTCCCATTATGCATCAAAATTGGTATCAGAGCTTAGGAGTTTGATTCTCTTAGTTCTTGAACCATCTTTCTACAAAACTTTCCATCACAGAAAACGTTCCTCCCATCTCTCCATCACACGCCACCCTTGAGTTCTTCCAAGAACTCATAAAGAACTCAACAAGAATTCATCAAGAACTCATAAAGAACCATTAGCTCCACAAAAAACTCAGAGCCCAAACACAACCCCCCTCTCATCCCCACGTGCTAACCCCAAACCCATGAGTTTCTTGTAATCTTTTTTTCGTATTCTATGGTTTACAAAAGATCTAGAATGAGTTCTCAACGTGAATTACAACGCTTGGAGCAACAAATTGATGATCTCACCAAACAAATGGAAGAATTTGGGATTCTTCAAAAGGGATCAAGAAGCGCTTGTTCACGTGACTACATCAATAAGCTTGAAAGAATGAAGCAAGGGAGCAAGGATGTGGTCGAATATACAATAGAATTCAGGCGGCTATTATGGAAATATGCTCTTGAGGAGGATGATCAACGAGTTGTGGTATGTTACTTCCTTGGTCTTAATGATTACATTCGACATGTTGTTGTAAATCAACCTTTCACAAACTTGGAAGAGTTAAGTTCTTTAGCTCTTGATGTTGAACTTCAAGTAAAGAGTAAAGAACTCTTGGACAAAACCCGTATACACACACAAACTCAACAAAATCAGCCCCCATCCCACCTCACACCTACTATCAAAAGCTCCTCAAAACAGCCCATAAACCTCCCCATTCCCATTGTCCAAGACGAGGAATATTTGCCTAGCTATATACATCAAGGTCTAGCTACAAGGACCTTAATCCAGTTTGAAGCTACAAATGTCGTCTTGGGTTTATCAAGGTAGAAGGCGTAAAGGACCTTGAAGGTACTCTAAGCTTAGTCCTCACACTTCTAAGCTTATATGGAGTTACTCTCACATTTGGAGGACATCAATGAGCTTAAATCATTCTCAAGTCCTTATTGAAAAGTCATCTCTCACGGCAGCAAAAGACTCCATCAAGTACAGTTCGATATTTTGCTCTATAATTCTAGATCCATACGTCTATTGAGGAAATCATCAGAAGACAGATTGGAGATCTTTCAATAAGCTTTCCAATAGTTTTTGAATCATTGAAAACGGACAAGTATTGAAGGAGTTATAGAAATTTCTTTCTAGAGTTGTATTTTAGAGTTTATGATGTCATAAATAGGATATATGATGTAATAGTTGATTCTTGGTTTCTTGAACCCTAGGTACACGTTCAAGGGGTCCTAGAGTAGTATAAATAGACCCCCTAGGGTGCTATTGTATTCATTCATTCAATCATATATCAAAATACAATCAAACACATGATGTGTTGTTCTCTCTAGCTTTGTGCTAGTCTCTTCGTTTCTCTTGAGGGAGTGTTCGGCCTCGTTTCGAGCCGAATTTCTTCTCTTTTATAGGGTATATTTGCTTGTTTTAACCCCTATTTATATTTTAGATATAATGATTTGGTGTTTTGTAGGAAAATAAGGAGTTAGAAGAAGTTTGGGCTTAATTGAAGGTTTTGAGGGAATCCCGAGCTATTTCCCGAGTCAAACCAAGTCAACCCGAGCCGAGATCCAAGTCAAACTAAGTCAACCCGAGCCGAGATCCAAGTCAAACCAAGTCAACCCAAGCCGAGAGCCGAGGCGAAACCGAAGTTGGAAATTCCATATCAAGATTGGCGCAAAACAGGGGAACGGTACAAACTTAAAGGTTTGAAATACGTGTGCCTTCACCCTTTGTGTCATAACTCTTTCGTTACAACTCCGATAGCTCTGAAATTTTGTGAGCTTAAAGTACACACCGAGAGCTTTCCATCGATATCTTACGGGCCTAAAACGGAGTTCGGATGAAGAAGTTATGCGCGTTTGAAGTCGGCAGGGAAAAACTGCCCAGAACGCTTGCTCGCCCGAGCCATCTGCTGGCTCGCCCGAGCCAGGCTTTTGGAGCAACAAAAACACCAGCCAGAATGCTGGCTCGCCCGAGCCACTCTGTCTGCGGAGAAATTGCTGCGCGTGCTGAGAATTATTTCTAGGTTTTGGGTTGTATTTTTCCTTCTTCTATAAATACCCACTTGTATTAATCCAAATTATCAATTAGCCTAGGTAGTTTAGGAGTAGAATTAGATTTAATTGCTTTCCTTTATTTGCTTTAATCTCTCTTAATTGTTCTTCAAGTTTTCAATTGTTCTTCATTGTTCTTCAAGCTTTCATTGATTTCTAGCATTTGTATTCAAACTTTCTCAAGCTTTCTCAATTCAAGCAAGTTTCCATTGAAGTTTTACAAAGCTTTCTCTCTCTTCTCTCTTCTCTCTCTCTCTCTCTCTCTAATTTCCATTGTTGACTTGTTTTCCAAGCTTTATAGTGTTAGCCACAATCAACTCCATTTTTAGTGGGGAGGAGGGTCAAGGAACTCCAATTCTACTTACTAGTGAGAATGTGGGGGATTCTTGGTAATCCAAACCACAATTTCTTGCTTGTTCGGGGGAAATTCAAGTGTAGATTGAAGGTTTATTGAAGATTAGTCATCAAAGGTATAATTTCTCGTTCCCAATTTCATTGTTCATTCATTGTCTTCATTCATGCCTTTTAATTGCCTTCATCTTTAAGTGCTTTCTTTATTACTTTCTTTTAATTGCTTTCTTTATTATTATCATGTCTAGGTTAGATTTAAATGCTTTCTTTACATAATTTATCGCTTTCCGCACTTGAGAAAAACCCATTTACACGAACCGATTACCTTAATCAAGCCTAAACACCCATCCCTGTGGATCGACAATCCTTACTTATAAAACCACAAAAATTACAACCGAACAATGGCGCCGTTGCCGGGGATGGCGTTATTTGGTAGATTAGGCTATTGGTTTGTGTGTACATAGTTTATTGCATTCTTGATTATGCTAGAAAAAATGTAGCGAAAAAAAAAATTGAATATCGAAAAAAAAAAGTGAGAAAAGAAAAGAAAAAAATAGAAAAATAGAAAAAAGAGAGTTATGGATAGTCCCCAATTCCCTCAATTTGAGCATGAAATATTTTGGAGGTATTTTGCTAGATTACATGATTATCGTGCTCAATGTGAATTGTATGGTGTCTTCTATGATACTTTAGATCTTTTGGGAATTGTGAATGAGGGTGTGAATTATGAGACCCGAAACCTTTTAGAATATTACGGGTTTTCCAGTTTAGGAGAAGAACCAGCATGGGAGTTACTTGAATGGTTGTCTAGGGATTCCTATGAGTTTGAACAACAAAATGTTAGTCCTAGCTTCCAACCTCCTTATGCACCACCCTTTAGGACCGAAACTAAACAGTCATGTGAATACCCCGTGTATGTTGATGATCAATCTTATAATGGGGAATATGTGGAAAACTGTTATGAACTTTCCCAAAGTGCCGATGAGTCTCCTTCCGTGTGCTCCTTTTGTGATTCGCCGTATCATAGTTCAATTTCTTGTTTGCAAGCTACAGTGGTTTCCTTCGAGGCGGAAGTAGAAAAATTATGTGTGAACATGAATGAGTATATGCGTGAATTTGTCCATGAGAGTAATCATAGGGTAGAAACTCCGTCTTCACAAATGGTTGATTTGAATGTTGAAGTAAGTCATTCATCATCTTTTAGTCCTGAAATGCAAGTTGATTTTTCTGTGTATGATGAGGATGATGACTATTATAACCGACCATGCCTTGGACTACTTAGTGATTCCTTAGCTCTAGCCCCACCTAGTGAGCATGAGGAACTTGTTGATTCTGTGTGTGATGATGTTGAAATTGATGAAAACATGTTAGACGATGAACCGTTGTCCACACCATTGTCCATGTCTTTATGTGAAGAAAAGATTGAGTTTAGTGAATGCCATGATGTAATTGAGCATAATCTTGTTGAGAGTGAAATTGAATCTGTTGTGATTGAATGTGTGCTTGATAACGATTTGTTCACTTTCATTGAGGATCATTGCATTAGTGAGGCATTAGCTACCCTTGTATGTGAGTCCATTGATGTGCATACCTGTGATGATGAGCATAATTCTTTGGGGAATGATCATGATTGTTTGAACTTGGTTGTTGACAATGATGCTTTTGATGATGACATGCTTTATGAGTCATTCACGATGAGTTATGACCCTGGACCTTCCACTTTCACTTTTGATGTTGCTTTGGATGATGCACCTTTGTCTTTTGATGTTGATAGTTCTTCTAGTGAGTCTGATATTGATGAAGATGAAGATGTGGTTGTGTGTGATTTTGGGAGTGTTATGATGTGGTCTAACCCTCTGTTTTCCTTATCACCTATTGACGATTGTAATGATTATTTGGATGAGAGTGGAGATTTGGAATTTGTGATTGATGAAAATTGCATGGAAATTGAGTTCGAACCATTGTTTGCATCCAAGTCTTCGCATGAGCATGTTCAGAAATGTGTTGTATTGCCTCCTTCCGTTGATTTGTATACCCAATCTCCATTTACGAGTCAATGGGAGGATCCATTTGTCATGTCTTCTTTCACCGTGCCTAGAAAAGTCTTGTATATTCTTGAATTTCATCAGTTCTATGACTTTTCTAAGGCATTTGATAAATTGTTAAGAGCACTAATGTTTGTTTATGTGCTATTGCGAGTGTGCTCTTACCACCACCATTCTGAGATGCATGAGAGGATGCATGATTTGTTACTCCGGGCGTTGAATGGTTCTGACATGATGCCCGATATCTTGAGGTGAGAAGGAGTGAATTTCTTGATAAGATGCCTTTGAGGTAATATCTTTCCTCACCCTTCTTGTATAACTAGTGAGTTGGTCTTTCTTTTCTTCTTTTATTTTCTTTTTGTGTGTCTTTTTCTTTTATTTTGGGGTGCTTGCTTACCTATTTCTGTTTCCATTTGGAGGACACGGCAACCTCTTTGTGTGGGAGTGGGAGGGTAGTATGCATTCCGGTTTGTGAGTCCAAAGAAAAGAAAAAAAAGAGTCGTTTTGTAAATATTTTAGTTTCTTAATTCTTTAGTCCTTAGAGTCTTGTATAGTTGTTTTTCTTTTTGATCTTGCATGTGAACCATCATACATAGTATGCTTTTCTTGTTTATTTCTAACCTTGGTGTGATGTTCCTTGGATCGTGGATTGAATATGCTTGATTGAAGACTTCGAGGTAACCTCTTTCCACTCTCTTTATGTGAATATATCGATGATCCATGATGCATGCTTGATTTTCTTTTTGGGTGGCGAACCCCTTAAGTGTGATTGTTGGAATATTTTGTTGTTGGAGCCGTGTGGGCTCGGGTCGCCACCGCTTTTTATGTGATAAGTGTTTTGTATATATGTTCTTCTTGGTTTTCTACCTTGCTTGTGACACCCTTTTCATGATGGAGACATTGTGATATCTTGTGTTGGAGTGGGGGTGCTATTTTCCATTTGTCATGGGTAGATCACCTAGTTTTTGAGTCTTTTGTTTTTGCTTTTCTTAGTTTGTGTCCAAAAATCTAAAAAAAAAAAACTTTTTTGTGTGAAAGAAAAAAAAAAGGGGAGAAATGTTGTGAAAAACCCAAAAGTTGTTTTTCTTTTTGAAGATGTTTCCGTTCACAGTTGTGTAGATAGTTGTTTGATCAGCTGATTCGATCAGTTAGAAGTGACCGGTATGAATAATGACAGGCCTTAGGAAGGATTTTTTCCATGACTTATCTCTATTATACCTCTACATGGAATGGGAAAGCGGAATCCTCAAATCTTACACGCTTTGATTGTGAATTCTTACCTAAGTTAGACGGTTTTAGTTGTTCAATTGCTTAAGCTCTTAATTAATGCATTAAATAATTACTGTCGGGCCTACCGTCATAGGTTGGTTTGGGTGGATCGGCACCCTATGCCCCTTAAGTGCAATGACTCACGTATGGAGAAACCCAGCAGGGAGGGTAACCCTTTGCGAAGGCCGGTGTTTAAATCCCGCAAAACCCGACACAAACGCTTTAAAAGACACAAAACGGATTGAGTGGAAATAAAAGAGCGTAGGTTTTGAAAAAGAAAGAAAAGAGCGAAGCAAGAAAAAGGAAAAAGAGTTGAGCAAAATAATGGCAAGAAAGAGAAAAATAAAAAAAGAAAAGAGCAAAGTAAGAAAAAGAAAAAAAAGAGAGCAAAGTAAGAAAAAGAAAGAAAAGAGAGGTTAAAAGAAAAACCAAGAGTGAAGTAGGATAGATAATCCCGAGCTTGAGCATGAGAAGAGCTCTGATTGTCTGGTTTAGGATAGGAAAGACCGATTAGAGCCCAATTGCACATATGCACGAGGTGTTTTGCTCATCAGGAAGTGTTTGGGTTCAAAATCTCAAAGATTGGCAATTTTCCAACCTTCGTGTCTTAATTTGTTTATACTTGCTTCTTCCATTTGACTGTTGAGGCGGGTTTGGGAACTAGGTGCGTGATTGGGGACGAGAATATCTTCTTTGCTTTTGCTTTGTTTCGTTTATCGGTTTTCATTTCTTTTTCTTTCCCCTTTTTCTTTTCTCGTGGCTTTTGTGGGTATAGTTGCTACAAACCCTCACGAGACCTACCTCGTCCACCTGGGCTACCGGGGGGTTTAAAGGGCTTGATGCATATGCTAAATGCATCCGTGATTCCTGCGAAAGTGAGTTAGGGTTTTTAGTTTTTCTTTTTAGTCCTTTTCTTCGTTTTTAGTTTGCTCGGGACGAGCAAACCCTTGTGTTGGAGTGGTGTTCTACTGCTTTGAGCCGAATTTCTTCTCTTTTATAGGGTATATTTGCTTGTTTTAACCCCTATTTATATATTAGATATAATGATTTGGTGTTTTGTAGGAAAATAAGGAGTTAGAAGAAGTTTGGGCTTAATTGAAGGTTTTTAGGGAATCCCGAGCTATTTCCCGAGTCAAACCAAGTCAACCCGAGCCGAGATCCGAGTCAAACCAAGTCAACCCGAGCCGAGAGCCGAGGCGAAACCGAACTCGGAAATTCCATATCAAGATTGGCGCAAAACAGGGGAACGGTACAAACTTAAAGGTTTGAAATACGTGTGCCTTCACCCTTTGGGTCATAACTCTTTCGTTACAACTCCGATAGCTCTGAAATTTTGTGAGCTTAAAGTACACACCGAGAGCTTTCCATCGATATCTTACGGGCCTAAAACGGAGTTCGGATGAAGAAGTTATGCGCGTTTGAAGTCGGCAGGGAAAAACTGCCTAGAACGCTTGCTCGCCCGAGCCATCTGCTGGCTCGCCCGAGCCAGGCTTTTGGAGCAACAAAAACACCAGCCAGAATGCTGGCTCGCCCGAGCCACTCTGTCTGCGGAGAAATTGCTGCGCGTGCTGAGAATTATTTCTAGGTTTTGGGTTGTATTTTTCCTTCTTCTATAAATACCCACTTGTATTAATCCAAATTATCAATTAGCCTAGGTAGTTTAGGAGTAGAATTAGATTTAATTGCTTTCCTTTATTTGCTTTAATCTCTCTTAATTGTTCTTCTAGTTTTCAATTGTTCTTCATTGTTCTTCAAGCTTTCATTGATTTCTAGCATTTGTATTCAAACTTTCTCAAGCTTTCTCAATTCAAGCAAGTTTCCATTGAAGTTTTACAAAGCTTTCTCTCTCTTCTCTCTTCTCTCTTTCTCTCTCTAATCTCCATTGTTGACTTGTTTTCCAAGCTTTATAGTGTTAGCCACAATCAACTCCATTTTTAGTGGGGAGGAGGGTCAAGGAACTCCAATTCTACTTACTAGTGAGAATTTGGGGGATTCTTGGTAATCCAAACCACAATTTCTTGCTTGTTCGGGGGAAATTCAAGTGTAGATTGAAGGTTTATTGAAGATTAGTCATCAAAGGTATAATTTCTCGTTCCCAATTTCATTGTTCATTCATTGTCTTCATTCATGCCTTTTAATTGCCTTCATCTTTAAGTGCTTTCTTTATTACTTTCTTTTAATTGCTTTCTTTATTATTATCATGTCTAGGTTAGATTTAAATGCTTTCTTTACATAATTTATCGCTTCCGCACTTGAGAAAAACTCATTTACACGAACCGATTACCTTAATCAAGCCTAAACACCCATCCCTGTGGATCGACAATCCTTACTTATAAAACCACAAAAATTACAACCGAACAATGGCGCCGTTGCCGGGGATGGCGTTATTTGGTAGATTAGGCTATTGGTTTGTGTGTACATAGTTTATTGCATTCTTGATTATGCTAGAAAAAATGTAGCGAAAAAAAAATTGAATATCGAAAAAAAAAATAGAAAAATAGAAAAAAGAGAGTTATGGATAGTCCCCAATTCCCTCAATTTGAGCATGAAATATTTTGGATGTATTTTGCTAGATTACATGATTATCGTGCTCAATGTGAATTGTATGGTGTCTTCTATGACACCGTAGCAGCGATGTCGCTGGTGAGGGGAAAGAAGAAGACGAAGCTCAATCCTTGAATTAGGGGAGAGAGAGGAGGTAGTGAAACTAAAAAGAGAAGCTAGGTCAAATGAATGTAAAATAGTAAATGGGTTGTATTTTGTAATTGATTTGGACTTCCATTTTAAAAGTATATGGACTATGTTGGTATTTTTAACAAATGTTGTTGTGACCTCTAACGATAATATGTTGTTGTTAGTCTTTAACAGTATTTATAATGTATGCTACTAGATAAATGTTATTAAAGATTTGATATATTGTTGCGATTAGACAACACTACATATAGGCCAAATAAGACCAATTGTAGTGAGTGAATGGGGATAATCCTTTGAGCGTTGGTAAAGTAAATATAACTTGGTCATATTGCCTTAAATTTAAACAAATTTGAATAAATTTAAATAAATTACCATTTTTAACGTCTTATGTAAATTTTATACAAAAAGTACTCGAACCTATATTTACATTGCCTTAATTTTCCTAACAAAAAGAATTTATCCTTAAACCAGATTGTAGTGGATATGTGGATGAGCGGAACACCAATATTATGATCCAGACCGATGTTTTGGCCTATTTCTATGTATGTGGTCCTTCTCAGTTTCAGTTTTCGGTTTTCAGTTTTCACGGTAGAGTTTGAATAATATATATTGACATGACGACGATATTGTAATGAGTGGTACTGATGCCATTTGGCATCAAGCGTCCATATATACTTCTGTTCTTCACAGTGGCACCCATGTCCGTTTTTGTGTGTGTCTAATTAATTCAGTGTTGTCTTTTTTCATATAAAATGAAGCTTCCTTATGGTATGCCAAACAATTACAGTTTTTGGCACAATTTGGTAGATCTCATGCCAAATGTTAGAGAGTATCTCCATCTAGCTATTGTGGGCATCAAGCTTGGTCCCCAATATTGCTTGTTCGTAGTTCACTCGAAACAATTTAAATTTATCTTTATAGGAAGACAAGGTTATTTCTACTGCAAAGTTTGGGGATGCTTGGGTCCCCTACTCCCCACATTATTCATAGTTCACTACAACATTTAAAATACGAACGCATGTACTCCGATATAGTATATACCATTAGAACGCATCTAGCTAAAATGATTGTATTAATTTTCTAATAAATTTTTAAATATGAAGATTTAATTTAGTATATAAAAATTACTTCTTGTCGTTATCGTTTTTTTGGTTAATTAGGGGAAGCGAACCAACATAAATAATACGTAAAAATAAAATTTATAGAAAAGATAATGAAACGGTCTTTATTGATTAATAACTATATTTGTCATATATATTAATGCACATACATTAATATCTAAATTAAAGAATATATATTAATATTACATAATTTTTTAAAAATTAAATATAATGCACACACATATGATATTAAAATTCTTTATTCATCTCAGAAAATTTATTTAAAAATGGATAGAAATTGGCAATGTGATATTTAGCTAGCCTCCGGTTCTTTTTTGCGGTTGGTTGAATGGTTGTGCACATAAATTGATAAAGTGTAGATAGTGTAGATAAATATGAATACGTTTGGTAAAATGTAGATGAGGTAGATAAAGGTAGAAAAAATATTTTATAATTTTTAATAATTTTCAGTAAAGTATTGAAAGTAAGACAAATCACATCCGTCACATCACTTATTAAATATGTGAAATTTTAAACATATATTGTATGTAAGATAGATAAGGGGTGAACAAATGGTGTTCTTTCAAAAAGAGAATGGATATAAAGTGGTAATACCATTTAATTTCTAATTATTCAAATATCCATTGTTTAATTGTATTACTCATAAAATATAATAAAATAAATTTATATTTATATTGTTTTATGTATAATAGAACTATGTATAAGATATACATTTTTTATTATGTTTGATACAATTAGTTTATCATTTATATTTTTCGATGTAACCAATAACTGCTAAAATCTTGTTCTTGATAAATATATGTAATTGCTAAAGGAAAAATTATTTAAAATCATTAAAACATAAATTATGATCAACTCAAGATACTTTAAAAAGTACAAATTTGAGTGGTAAAATTCATTAAAAAATATGAATATAAAATAATTTTTATATAATTTATGAGTGGTAATTATAATATTCAAAATAATGAAAGATACATTTGAATGATTTGAACATATTTAAATATCTTTTTTAAAATGATTTAAGTTAAATTTAACATAGCTAATAACAATATTAATTCAAGACACTGATCATCAAGCTTAAAAAATATAACAACCACTCATTGAACCTTCCATCACCTTTGTAAAGAACACACCCATAACTGAAAAAAAAAAAAGAGATCAAGCAAACAAGCATGAGTTTGGAATTTCTTTAATGGAATACATAGATCCTAAAAAACTTTATGGATACAATTTGTAGAATTCTATTGACATATAATGAAAAACGATCATGATATATGTCTTGAATCAAAATCGTTAATAATCATTTTGAATTACTTAAAATTTAATTTTATGATTTTAAATAATATAATTTTAAGTAATCATAAATGTTTATCAAGTATAAGAGTATTGTAATGATCAATTACGTCAAAAAATACTAATGATAATCTAATAATATAAACTATTAAGAGAATTCACATTTTATATGTAATTCTATATTTATGAAAAAATAAATCAATAATAATTTTATATAATTTATGAGTTGTATAACCTTAAAATAATGAAACATATATTTGTAACAATTTAAATATGCATAAATATATTTTTTAAAGTGATTTAAATGAAGTTTAAAATATGTTCTTTTACGTGTTATTTTATTCATTTTATCTATTACCACACTTTATTTCACATATTTCCACTTAATTCATCTTTATCTACTTTATATCACCTATCCTACTGCCTTGCCTATCATATAAAAGAACAATGGCGGAAAATTACTTTAGCTATAACCTAGCTTTAGTAGTAACATTCAGCCTAATTAAATTTTCCAAAAATAATGCATGACTATAACGAGAGTACTATACAGTGTGAACAAATCATTTCGTACCCTTAAGGAATATAATCATCTTTTATTCGAAGCCGAATTCTTATTCTACAATGCACAATCAGGGAAGTTTTAAATAACATAATTTGTTTTGCGGTTTTGCTAATCGTCGCCCTGGGGGCGATCGTTAAGAAAGAATCTTTGTCATTTTTTTTAATTTTAAAATCTTTCATAATCTAATATATATGATAAAAGATTACCTTTTCAATAAAATATACCTTATTAACTAATCAAATCTACATAAATCTTCCCATCACCTAATTAGTTGATCTTTTCTAAGTATTAATTAGTTAATAATAAGATTTATGTGATAATCTAACATACATAATCTTACATCATCTAAATATTGCTATTACCTTTATTTATTGTTGCTATTACCTTTTAATCTAACATACATAATCTAGCATACATAATCTTACATAATCTTATTATTAACTAATTAACACTTTAGAAAAAAATTCAAGCGGTTGGCGGCCATCACTACTAAAAATATGGAAATAGAAAAAAAAAAACTACTTTTTTAAAAGCATTCTGTTTTGGAAATAGAAAAAAGTTTATTACATTACCAATTTATGGAAATAAATACATGAAAACAAGTAAATTATATTCGTATGAGTTCAATAATTATCTTACCATTTAATCTTTATACTCCCTCCGTCTCAAATTAATTGACATTTTCACTAAATTTTAATTATTAATTACTCCCAAATTATAATGAGTTACAATATGAAATTACCGTCACTATAAAGATATTTTACTAAAAATTACAAGGGATGTAATTTTATATTGTAAATTGTAATTTGTAAATAGTTAATGGTCAAAATTTAGTCAATGCGTCAATTAATTTGAAACGGAGGGAGTATTAACGTAAAACTAAAGTACAATTAGGGGGTCAACATTGGACTCATGAGAATATATTTATGCTTTGTTCACACGATATTTCTATACATTGGTAGTGTAATAAACTTTTATGCTATTTTGTTGATATTTTTTTTTGCTATTTTACAAAAAAAAATTGCATTTAAAAATAATTAGAAAAGATCAACTAATAGGTGATGGGAAGATTTATGTAGATTTGATTAGATAATAAGATATATTTTACTGAAAAGGTAATCTTTTATCATATATGTTAGATTATGAAAGATTTTAAAATTTAAAAAAATGACAAAGATTCTTTCTTAACCATCGCCCCTAGGGCGACGATTAGCAAAACCGTTTATCTTGTTCCTTCTTATCTTACATTTGTTTTTTTTTTTTTTGTTACTTGCTGATGTCCCCCTCTTTATTCGTAAAATGGTATGTATTGCTGGAAAATAATACGCGTCTTAAACGAAAATGGTACGGTCTATAATTATTTTAAATTACTTATAATTCATATTTTCATAATTTTTAATATTTTTTCCCCAATAATTGTATTTATCAACTATAAGTATGTATCACTTATTACTTAGTTCAATAAATAATAAATGATAGCCTAATCTTATCGATCATAGTTGTTTTATGCATAATTTTATATTTATGAAAAAAATATAAGTAAATAATTTTTTTTATATAATTTATAATGAAACATACACTTAAAAATTATTAATAATTTAAATATATTTATATTTAACTTTTGAGTGATTTTGGATTATTATTAACCGTCTTAAATCAAGGTGTTTATTATTTTGCTAAATCCAAACTCTATAAATTAAAAAAAAAAATTGCAGGGGAAGATATGGCAAACTCTATAAATAAATAAAAAAAATATTGCTAAATCCATTCGTATATACTTGATCTTCCTTCCACGAAGTTTCCAGCTAGTTTCCTATGCAATTTCAGCGCTTCTTAACGTTAGCCTTTCCTTGTCATTGGTTTCATTCAAGATACAAGATACATACCCAAGTCATTGCCTACATGTATAAATATGCTTGCACCCGGCCTAATGATACATGTACATCAAATGAAACCATAATCCATAAATCCACATATCTCGAAGCCTAGATCGAATATGTCTCCTCTCAACACCTCTGACATGCACCGGATTTTCAAGTCGCTAGACCAAAACGGGGATGGCCTCTTGAGCCTTGACGAGCTCAACTGGCTCTTGGAGAGGACTGGGATTCATGCGAATCAACATCAACTTGTTGCATTGGTAGGTGAGTCTGGACTTGACATTGACGAGTTTTCTCTCTTTTACGAATCAATTTTGAACAACACAGGTCGCCACATTGAAGTAGCGAATGATGATAAAGAAGAAGAGAAAGATCTGTATAGTGCATTTAAGGTGTTCGATTTGGATGGAGATGGACTTATCTCCTCGAAAGAGCTACAAAGTGTGCTCCGGAGATTAGGGATGTGGGACAACAATGGTGGGGTTATTGATTGTGATAGGATTATACGTATGTTTGATGTTAATAGAGATGGTTACATCGATTTTCAGGAGTTTAAGCAAATGATGCTTGCTCATTGCTAATTAAGATCAAAGTGTGCTCTTTATATCTCATTGGAATTGGATCGGAACTTTGTCAATTTAATTTAAATGAATTCTTATTCAGAGTTACTTACATCTCTCATACATATATGTGTTTCACACATATAGTATGTTACAGTAAAATTTGTTGCCATGTATTAGTTGCAACAACAATTGGAATGGTCTATGTACATTCATAGTATGCATACAAACTATAAGTAAAACAAACATACATATAAATTAGTAAGACTTATTTTCAATGAGTTATTACTATTTTCTTCTTTTAATTTAAAGCAAAGTAATACTCCCTCCATCCCAAATAATTTTGATTATTAATTTGTAATATTATGTTTAAGTAAAACAAATTTTCATTAGAAATTTTATGGTGATAGTCATGTACAATAACTCAATAAATATATTATTTGAAAAAATAATGGTCAAAATTTAAAAAATTTGACCTTATTAGTCCAACTAGGATAATATATTTAGGACAGAGGGAGTACTCTCTTTTTCTAAAACGTGTGATCCTGTTTTAATGAAAAGTTTCAATTAATGTAGGCAAACTCTTTTTTTTAAAAAAAAAAATGTGAACGTAGGGAAATTTATTTTTTAGTTCTTTTTTTTATAGTTGAAGACCCCAAAACGACTACATAGAAACAAAAGTTGCAAGAAAACAACAAAAAGCTACACTGGCTCATCAACTCAATAAATAAAAGACAAGAATCACAACACACAACAAAAACTGCTAACTAACAATTTTTCTTCCTTTCTTCTAGTCATTCATCCCTGAAACCTTACTCGTACTCTCTTTATCATCACGAATCATGTTCATAATGCACTCAATTTTTGTCGCTCTACGCGCCTACTCATCTATTCTATCTAGAGAGATACCCACAACTTCCTTCAAACTTTCTGCATTACTCTCTAACCTATCATCACTGATGTACTTACGGCTTTGTGAGAGCTTTTTCTTTTCTTTGATACGACCTGAACAACTTGAATAAGCAAACTTATATGTTGCTTCTCTGACCAAACGCTACTTAGCTTTCTACATAATGTCAAATTCTTTTTCTGCCTATCTCTAACTTTCGGAGCCTCATGAAAGGTTTTTCTGCCTATCTCTAACTTTCGGAGCCTCATGAAAGGAGTTCTCAATAACCTGGGCCGAAAAAGAACCCACCTCAAAAGCCATATGGCCAAGCGAAGCACTAAAAATACAATCACTATAAAAAAAACGACCAACTTGTTAAAATCCTCCTACTACAGTGGCAAAGCGTGACTTTACACTAAAAAAAAGTTAATAAAAAAACCAACAAGAAATATTCAATGTGAGTTTTGAAAATGTACAACATTTAAATAGCTTAATTTTAAATAACTTATATAAAGTTTAACATTAATTCTGAAAAAGTAAGATATACTTTAAACATCTTAAATATATGATCGATGAGTTGTCATATCTTGACAGTAAACCATAATTTCCTCATTGAACGTCGAAAATATCGATTTATAAATTAGTAAACAACACATCCTTCTTGGGAACCAAAAGGGCGAGCACGGAACACGAACTCATGCTCTCCCGGACAAAGCCCCTAGAAATGAGCTCGTCCACGTATCGTTGAAGTTCCTTGGTCTCTTGGGGGTTACACCGATAAGCCGCCTTATTGGGAAGAGGGGCCCCGGGCAAGAGGTCAATCTAGTGCTCGATGCCGCGCATGGGAGGGAGGCCCGGTGGTAGATCCATGGAGAAGACGTCGTTGAACTTCGCAACAAGGGGAGCCACAAGAGGGTGTAGGGGTATCTCTTCCTCACATTTGTTTGCCTCTAGGAGGAGTAAGGCAAGAACGGTCTTCCCCTTGCTTAGGGCTCTCTCTACTCGTGATTCACTCATGTGTTTGGGCTTCTCACTTCCCACCCCGGGTTTTGGAGGTAATTTTTCATGCGAAGCTAAAGGAAGTAGCTTGACCCTCTCATTTGCATGGGCAAAAGTGTAGGTGTTTTCCAATCCATCATGCAAAGTGTGCTTATCGAATTGCCAAGGACGCCCCAAAAGGATATGACAAAGCACTCATCGGGACCACATCACAAACAATATAATTATTGTAAGTTGAACCAAAAGACAAATTAACAAGGACTTGCTTTGTTACCTTTATGTCGCCTTGATCGTTGAGCCATTTGACGGAGTATAGCTTGGGGTGAGGCATCAATGGTAGGCCAAGCTTCTCGACCATGAGAGTCGAAGCGATATAGGGACAACTTCCCCTGTTGATGATAACATTGCAAACCTTTCCCCCAACGAAGCTGATGTATATAAGCTCGCTAAATACAGAGAATTTCAACAAGCTTATAACACCATAAGGACACCAATCTCTCGGACGGTAAATAACAACAATACTATGATGCAATAAGCATCAAGAAGCGAAAAACAAATGAAGGAAAAGGATAGAGACAAGTATTTCCTCACTTGTTATAGTACTTAAACACCTTCAAGTGAGTATAATACCCGGGCAGCTTGGAGGACCTCGTTTGGTTACAGAAGTTAATCACCTTCCAAACAAGATCACAACAAGTCCACACAACACCACTAGGCTGCCAAACCTAGATACTGGAGTGGAAACGAGAGTTTGAGAAACTCACAAACGATGAAGCTCAAAGCTTTCTTTGGGTTTTGTATTTCGTAAGATATGAAATGAAGTGGCTAATAATACGCGTCTATATACTCGGCTGAAACAAAGGAAAAAGGCAGCCAAGCAAGCAAGCAAGGAGCTCAACTAACTAGAGTGAGGTTTCCTAATCACGAAGAAACCTCCTAAACGTGGTTAATTAAGCTAATTACAAATGATTAAAGCTAATACATGTCTTCACTATGAAGTACTCGACCATCATTGGACCACCCATGGACGATCACAACCCTCCACTTGGCACTTCCTCATTGGAGGATCTTCATTCTCTTAGACTCCAATCCATGCAAGACAAGTGAAGAAACACAAGTGGTTTTATTCCAAAATGGCGGGAACTCAGCAAGGACCTTCAAGAGTATATGGGAAAGCAGGACCTCCTAAGAGAAGACCAAAATGTCCCGGAAAGATCGCCAAAGTATCAAGGCTGCCCAAGGTAAAGGACCTTTACCGCTGTCCAGATAAAGGACCTTACCGCAAGTCAAAAATAGAACAGCCAGGCAGAACACCAAATGACCTTCACAGTTGAGATAGGGAGACAAGCAGCGAGGACATCACATGGGGTGAATGTCCTTGACCTCCTTCTGCACAAATGCCCTTCTTAAGTATGCCCACCAAGTGATAACACTCCTGAATCAACTGTATTTGTGGAGGCTGATTCCCATCAGAAGCACCGTGATTGGAAAATCATCTCCCATTGAAACTTGTCAAGAAGGGATTCATGAGCATGTAATACCCTCGTTAAGACAAGGGCATTGCCTTGCACGGGTTGCACGGGCTTAGCATCATCATCGTCGGACTTAACCCAATCCTCGACGACTGCTTCGGGTTCTTCTTATGTTGTTTTGAGCTCCTCATCAATTTCCTATACCTTTTCTAGGGTTAAGGCCTTGCGGTTTGGGCAATCAGCTTAGAAGTGACCATACCCTTGGCACTTAAAGCATTTCTTGCCCTCCATCCTCCGGGGAAGCCCCGTAGGAGAGGGCATGGTGATCCCCTTCCCCTTGTCAGTCCTAAGGGTAGGTGTGAACTTGGGAGCCTCACTTGGCTTCGGATTGCTCGGATAGGGAGCTCGGCTAAGAGGTGGGAAAAAGGGTCGATTTAAAGGCTTGGTGGCGGCCTTCTCCTTCCTACACCTCTCAACCTTGAGAGCCAAACTATAAAGCTTGTCAAAGGAGTGGTAGGGTTGGATTTCAATTTTCTCGGCAATGGCGGGGTCCAACCCATTCAAGAACCTCATCATAGTTTGCTCCTTGGGTTCTTGTAGGTCACTCTTGATGAGGAGTTGTTCAAACTCTTGGATGTAGTCACTCACACATCTTTTCCCTTGCATAAGGACGAAGAACTTCCTTATAATGTCTTGCTTGTAGGTTCTAAGCAAGAATGGTCGATTCATCAACTGCTTTAGCCTCGCCCAAGAGGTGATTTTTGTTCTACCCTACTAAGCTCGTTATGCCTTAACATTCTTAAACCAAAGGGATGCGACCTTGGTGAGCTTCAAGCTAGCAATTTTGAAGGCCTTTTCATCGTTATACTCCTTAGTGTCAAAGATCCTCTCCATGATTTGAACCCACTCAAGATAATTGTCGGGATCAGTAGATCCATTGAATTCCAGAATTCCGATCTTAACATTATGGAATTCACCCGTGGAGATCTTTCACCCGTTTCCCATCGACGATGTTGTCGAATGGAGCCTCTATCGTCGTCACTCGACTCAAAGGTGGGAGGAGGACGGGTGGGGCTACGAGGGGGACCTCCTGTGTCCGGCACGGGGTTGACCTTGGAGGTGTACGGCGATGTCGTTCACTTGAGCCATGAGGGTTTCGAGAGTCCTCTTGATGGAGGAGACTCGGGTCTCCATAACCACATCTTCGGGACTTCAACGACGTCTTGATTCCTTGGGATTAATTTCATCACCCATATCGAAAAGAGGGGAAAGGATGAAATGTGTTAGGGAAATTTTGTGGAGATAGGTTTTTTTTTTTTTTTTTTTGTAGCTAGCTAGTGTTTGTGGGCTTAGGTTCTTTGTGGGGTTTTTTTTCTTGCAACAACACCATTTAAATACAACTACACATTAGCCACCTCAACACTCCCAACAAGAACTTCAAATTTTACCACAGAACTTCAACAATCAACAACAACAACAACAACAACAACAACAATATCTTTTCCAATACACTTGGAGGGCACAGGGGATGGGGGCGCCCAAATTTCACACTAATAACAACAAATTCAACAATAGGTATGAACCCTAACTTGAAATTTTAAAGAACAATAACTCAAGCCAAAACTCTAACCTTTGCTCTGATACCAAATGGAGCATGACAGGGTTGGAAAGACTTGCTGGAGTTAAGGAGGAAGAAGACCTTGAACCCGGAAACCTTCAATGGAGCTTAAATACAAGATATGAACTTGGTAATGGAGGATTCCACCACCAAGAACTAGAACTCCATCAAGATTATATAAAGACTAGCACCACTAATCCATAAAGGAATTGACTTGTTAACACCACCACAATGAATTGAGCTAAAGTTAGAATAAGATTTGAGGGAGAGAGCTTGAGGGAGAAACCCTTGCTTTTCATTAATGGCCAAAGAGTTCAATGACTCTTCCTCCCCAATGTGAATGAATATAGACATTGGAGTGGAAGAGGGAGACAAATTAATTACAAAATTTCCAGTCAAATCACGCAAATAGGAAAAAGAAGGAAAGAAACGCGAAAAAAATTTAGCGCAGCATTCGGATGATAGCAGGAGGCGCGGCCTTGCCAGCGTGCCTCGCACATCTTCCATACGCTTCAACATCTTTAGCATTCGACAGGCGCGACCTATGCTTGATTTGGCGCGACCAGTATTTACCTAGGCACGACTAACGCTTGTTACTGGGTTTTGGATGAAGCAAGAAGAAGGAAAAAAGGGGAAGGTGCCGCCAACGCTTTATCCAGTTCCTAGGTTTCAACCTTGATCAGCTTATTTTCCATTTCGGTCCAATTCTAACCTCTGATGTCAAAAAACCCACACTCCCTTGGGACGACCCAACATGACGTTAGGGTCCAAAAGGACCTCGAAGTTAGTGACACATCCCGAGCCTCTAGAGGGGCTCGGGCTTATCCAAATGATGACCGAGACAATCTTGGAGGGCCTGGAGTCGAGAGTGAATTAAACCTCCATGTCCAAGCGAGTGGTTGCAACCCTCTTGGCTTGGGCAACGAGTGAAGAGTAAGGTACCGAGCCTCTTCGTCCTCCCCTTCTTGAAAAGGATTTGCCCTTAAATCCTCATTGGACTCATCATCCTCGATGTAAGGAAAGAGGTCGCCAAAATTGAAGGTGGATGAGACTCCTACGTCGCCAGAAAGGTCGAGCTTGTGGGCGTTGTTGTTCACTTTCTCCAAGATTTTGAACGGACTATCACTCTGTGGCATAAGCTTGTTCTTCCTCCTTAATGAAAACCATTCCTTCCTCAAATTTTCCTAACCAAGTCTCCAGGCTTGAAGATGATGCCCCAGTGGTGCTTGTCGGCTCTTGCCTTGTAGAGTTCGTTGGTCTTCTCAATTTTGGCCCAAAATTGTTGCTGAAGTTTTTGAACCTTCCTAACCTTCTCGCTAGCCTCAAAACTCACTCTCGACTCCAAGGGTAGTGGAAGAAGTTCGAGGAGTGAGTGGATTCACACCATCACAAGTCTCAAAAGGCGAGTGTCTGATGGTCAATGAGGGAGCTTGATTATATGCGAACTCGGCGTGGCATAGATTGGTTTCCCAATCCCGCAAACTTTTACTCACGAGCTCCTAAGAAAGGTGGAGAGGGTCTTGTTGGTTACCTTCGTTTGCCCATCGGTTTGGACTTTGGAGATAGTGGGACGTATTAAAGAGTAGCTTAGTGCCAAGAAGCTTCAAAGAGACCTCCAAAAGTGGCTGATGAATTTTGTGTCCCGATCCAAGACGATGGTCCTCGAAATGCCATGTAACCTCACAATCTCCCGGAAGAAGAGATTAGCTATATTAGTGGCATCGTCGGTCTTCTCACAAGCGAAAAAATGTGCCATCTTGTAGAAACGGTCCACTACCACCATCATCGCATCCTAACCACGTACAATCTGGGGAAGAGCCACGATGAAATCCATGCTCAAATCCTCTCAAGGGCCATTCGGGACAGGTAGAGGGGTTTAGAGTCCTTGGTGGAATTGACTCTTAGTATGATGGCACGTAATGCATTTGGAAATCACCTCGTGCACATCACTTCCCATCCTAGACCAATAGAAGTGCTCCTTAAGCATGTCGAGGGTCTTGTTGATGTCGAAGTAACTGACAAGACCGCCTCCATGAACTTCTTTCACAAGCAATTTCCTCAACGGGAAATTAGTCCCTTTTTAGTCCGGAGCATTCAAGAGTACAAGATTGGGCGAGGTGAGGCAATCGTTTTAAGAGACACGAGGTAATACTAAGCCCTGCTATTTCAATTGTGTTATTTATTTTTTGGGTTAGATTACTTTAGATTTGGTGGGAATCCTAATAGTTAGGATTCTTATTCCGCCCCTTATTGGGGTGGTCCCGATTAAATCGGGCGCACCTCTTCTTGTGGTCTAGATAGGTCTAGACCATCTAATCCAACAGTGATATCAAAGCCTTGATAACATGCTTATGTTTTTCCTATCTCTTTTATATATTTCAAATGTTAATCATGTTTAGATAGCATGCTCGATTACAGTTTATGCCTTTTATGCCATAGTCTTGGTAGATATGATGTATTAGGATGTATGCATGCTAGATTAATTGTTGGTTTGGCATGTTATGTTGATTAAACTAGATTATTATATGTTATGATCTTGTTATGGTAGAACCTCGGCTTTGATTGATTGGATGTTGCTTTCGTTTTTCGTTGCGGGTTTTCGGTATGAGTTCAGGAAAGCTTTGGTCGTGGTAACTGTTGCTATAGCCATAGGTGTGCTTTTAAGCCTTCACCCCTTGTTTGACACGGAATCTCAAGCATGACACTGGGTGTCATACTTGGGATTTTGGTGAAACTTGTGGCCTTTCCTCTCTCTCATTTTGACCCTCTCGAGTAATTGTAGCGTTTGACGCCATACTCGTGATGGCTCTCATGATCGTATTGGAATTCATGAGGTTGGGTATAGTTTGATGTGGGTGACATGTGATGTCACACTCATAACTAGTGTCACTTCATGTTTTCTTCAAACATCAAACCTAAAGAATTTGAGGTTTAGGTATAAAATGTTTAGACTTGAAATCGCGTTTTCTATAACTTCCCGGTTAATTAGATTTAATTTAACCTGTGGTATTGAACTGGGTGATTCCATTCAAGTATTGCATTGTGGGAAGAGTTGATTTTCGAAATCAACTATCAATTGATCAGTTGGGCATAAACAGGTCGTTTATGGAGTTGGTAGCTGGGTGATTCTAGTTGGACCTCTAGAAAATGATCCTTAGCATGGATTTAGAATCTGCCGAGTAAAATTTGCTCGATTTTGTAAATTGAGCAAAATGAGTATGTGTCTACCCTTGAAATTTGGAATTTCAAGAAGGAAAGGGTTTCTTATCTCGCTTAAAATTGTTTGGGCTGGAGATATAAACTTGATAAAATTGGATTTTGTTGAATTTGCATGTTTGATTCTTGCTTTTGTTTGGGATTTGTTTGATGCTAAGTTGTTTGGCCTTATCCCTTGATTTTGGTTAATATGTTGCAAGTTGGATACCTTTTGTAATTGTTATTGAAGCAGGTTTTGACATATGTTGATCTATCGTATTACAATGTTGCCAAAATAAATTACTTGATCGCATGCGCTCATAGTATGACCTTATCTAGTTTGGTTTTACCAGTCTGCGTACCGGGTTGGGTGAAATACGGCCTACGTGCCGTCGATTTTGAATATATTTTCAATTTAATTTAATTAATGTTATAATTTATATTTGAAATCAATGTAATCTCATTTGATGAGACCCGCTTGTAAATCATGTAATGTGGAGACATGAAGTTGACTAGGAGCTCAATGCAACTTGGATGTTGGTTCAAGTGGGAGCTAATATGTGTGTTGCGATGTTTCAATAAAGAGTTCTTGAAAGTTTTCGAGAAGATATTCTTGAAGTGCAAATTAATTTTGTTTAATTAAGTTTAGGAGGCCATACTAAGGGATTTATTTTATGTTTTGAATGGTTCTTAGCATGTTTTATCGTTTATTATGCTTTTCATGCTTGATTCTCAAGTTTCACCTAGAATCGCATGCTTAGGATAATAAATATGTACTCTATAAAAATATGGACGTGTGATTGCTCACCCTGGCGACCACCACTTGTATCATGGGTGGTCATTGCTAAAGCACGTCATCCATGGATCGGTAATAAATTGGGTGGGAGTTAGGTAGGGTGTTCAAAAAATCTAGAACCGTCAAACCAGACCGAAAACCGGCAAAACCGCATCGAGGCTCGGCTACACCGAACCCCCTTAAAAATCCGATGCACCGAACCGGAAAAACCGGATGCTAAACTGGGAGTGTCTGATCGGGATATTCAAACCGACTGTGAACTGGAACCGCACCGATAATATTTATATGCATATATGACAGGGCCGCAAGCGCACGGGTATGTTGTAGCCATCAAGGCCAATCCCATAGGGACTCAGTCTAGCAACGCAATGATCTAGCCCTCTACTTGATGGCTAAGTTAATCAGGTTTTGGTTTTAAAAGCTTTTTAGAAACTAACTAAGACTAATAAAGCAAGGAATTGAATCTAGGGTTAAATCATGGAAGGAAGACTTCTAGGGAATTGTTTGCCTAGCAATGAGTTTGACTATTAAAACCTAGTTTGTGCAATTATTCTTTTGATCGAATCAAGAATTGATAACCATATGAATTCTACCGCTCTTTCGATGCTTAATTGAATTACTCTAATTAACCTAAAAAACAACTTTCGTATGCTTTCCAAGTTAATCAAAGTTGAAGATCACAAATTATTTGGTTATCAAAGTGATTCCCTATATTACTAATCTTCTCTATAAGTTCGCAAAACTAGGTAGAGAGGTTGGTAGTCAGCTTATTCTAATTTACCTTTCTGTACTTCTCGGATTAATCTCAAATCACAACCATTCAAGGCCTTACAAATACTCATGAAGAGAATTTGTTGAGTCTTTCGATCCTAGGATGGAACCTTCTTCGCGAATCCTGTCGATTTCTTCTCGATTCTCGGTTCTTGCCTTTCTTGGTTTGATTCAATCTTGAATCTTGATGGAGGATGGATGATAGTGAGCAATGGAAGGGTTAATAGCTTTCTTTCTTTTTTGATGAATGATGAACGAACTCCCCCAAAAAAACTGCCTTTTCTTTCTTTTTACATAAAGCAGAACGTCGGCGCGCGACTTAGCGGGCCTACACAGTCCTTGGCCAGCCACTAAGGTTCGTGGTGCTTGCCACAGTCAGACAGTGGTGGTCGCTGGTCGCCAGGGTTTTGCTCTATTGCTCCTGAAGCTCGTTCCACGGTCCGTACACTCGTGGAGGATGCCCGTGATGACCTTGGTTCTGCCAAAACTATGGGAAAAACTAGTGATTTTCTTCCTAATCTACAAGTTTTCACCAAAAACAACAAAAACCCAGCGTAATCGAGAAATAGGGGAATTTATATACATTTTCAATCTAAAACTTTGCTAATCTCTACTATCAAAACTCCCTAGAAATCAAGGTAACCCATGCACTTATCAAATCCCCCATGCTTACTCTTTGCTTGTCACCAAGCAAGTACAAGACTCAAAACAAAGCAAAAAGACTTGAAAGAAACGAAAAGGCTCAAAGTGGAAAAGAAAACTGCTTACACGCCTCCTCCAATAAGAGGGTATACTAGACAACCAAATCAAGTACACATAAAAGCTCCTTAGCGAGATTGAGAATAAAATTGAAACAAGGATTTTTGCTCGAAACATAATTGCAAGGTCTAGAAGCAACACAACTAATCTATCACAACTCAAGCACAAACATATTCCATTCAAATGTTTGGCAAACCAGCTGGGATCGATAGGACTTCACTTTCGGGTATGTTAACCGCTCCCCTCATGTGTTTGAAAAAGATATGGCGATTCACTCAAGGCCTTTAACCAATGTAAGCAAACTACCATAAGCTTGACAAGTCTCTCAATTCTCTACCGCTATAGACAATGTGCAAAACTGTCAATCATGAGAGCTTTTCAAGGGTTGTAACAGGGCTTAGGCTTAGGGTAAGGAGGGAAATCATTTCGGAAATGAGGAGCTTAATAGCCAAGAACCTAAAGAGCAACAACACTTCCATTACATGAAATATAACACATCTTGCACCATACCTCAATTAAGCACAAATACATCCCCATTGAACAAAAGCTAGGAAAGAATAAATATAAACAAAGCTCATCATGCTAATCACCTGATATTTAAACTTTTTTCTTCTTTTTCGTTCTTTTATTTTCTTTTCATTTTCTCTTTCATTTTTTTTCTCCTTTTTTTTTGGCGATGAATAGCATGGATACATAGAGATTAACTCATTTCCCAACAACCAAATTTCAACCTTCGAAGAAGAGACGGAACAATTAATCATCAAGAACAACATTTCCTTCATCGAGCAGACTAACCAACAAAATCACCAAACTAATACCTTACAAAACAGCCCCTAACTGAAATGTTGCTCCACTAACTTGGCTAAAGGGTAAAGAATCGATAATAGGCCAAGGGGGCGCACGAATAGGTGAAACAGCAAGACAGAAAAAATGGTTAGTAAAAAGCTAGCAAAAAGAGGTCATATCGTTAGGTGGCTTTTTGGCTATGTAGCTATAAACTAGTGCCTCAATCATATCTTATCAACACAATGCACAAGTCAGATACAGTTTTGAAGAGAATAAAACCAAGTTCTAGAGATGCACACATGGTAAGGTCACACTCAAAAGAAAATGAGACTATAAAAATGATAGTCTTTTAGGCTCAAAAAAAGTCTCACGGGTTAACCTACCACAATCACAACAAACTAGTTCCTTCGATGTATCAAACACAAGAATTTCACCATCATGCACAAGAATCATTCAAGACTAGATGAATCACATGCAATACAAGAAACCTCAATCAAACTAGCAACCAAGTCTCTTTAATCATACAAATCATGCCGAAAATCCCCAAGTATACACTTGCAATGACTGTCCAAACACACACCTCTTAAAGTATTCATCACATGAGGTGTTTTCACAATCAAAACAAAATAAAACAAAACAAAGCAAGTAAAGCTTGGGTTGCCTCCCAAGAAGCGCTAGTTTACCGTCTTTAGCTTGACCATACTTACCTCATCTAGGAGGATAACTCACAACATCATAGCCAGAATTCCTTGGGTCACCATCAGCCCGTGTTCCCTTAGAATCTCGAAATCGAACCCGCCAGCTTAGGTCAAACTGATTACCTCCCTCAGCATTGGAAGGCATTCTAAAGTCAAACTTGCAAACTCTCTCAACAAATCCTTATTAGCATGATAAGGCATGTTCTCGATGATGTCAGGTTCGGGTTTAATAGCATGCACCCAATCCATCACTTCACCAAGTCCATGGCCTTCAGAAAAAAAAATTCCGAACAAGGATCTATGACACTCATCATAGGAGTTGCAACAAACTCATCACTCCCAACCACATCAACACCACAACATGAAGAAACATTATGAGGCACATGTTCATGAAACAAATCAAATTCTACCTCATGCTCCCCTAGTTTAAAACTCATTTTTCCCTTTTGCACATCAATTATGCACCCAACTATGGCAAGGAATGGTCTTCCCAAAATGATTTAGGTATAGATATCCTCAGCCATGTCAAGAATTACAAAACTCATGGGCACATAATAATCACCTACCTTGAGAGGAAAGTCCTCTAAAATACCCATTGGGTACTTAACAGAATGAACGGCGATTTGGAGTGACATGGCGGTAGGTCTCAACTCTCCTAAGTCTAGTTTCTTGTACAAGGAAAAAGGCACCAAGCTCACACTTGAACCCACATCACACAAGGCTCGGTCAATGTTCAAACTTCCTAGGCCACAAGGAATTGTAAAGCTCCCGAGGTCCTTAAGCTTTGGAGTGAGCTTATTCAAAACCACAGAGCTACACTCCTCACTCAATGCAATTGCCTCACAATCATCAATCTTTCTTTTCTTGGACAGAATCTCCTTCATGAATTTGGCATGCAAAGGCATTTGTGACAAAGCATCAAGAAAAGGAACATTCACATTTAGCTTATTCAACATGCCAAGAAAGTTCCCAAATTGAACATCAACTTTAGACTTAGAAACTCTTGACGAGAATGGAAGTCGGGGTACATACTCTCTTGGTGGTGATGGTGGAGGTGGTGGAGGGATTTCAGTCCCTTTTTGGTGGTCTCATTCTCTTGGTCTTTCTCTTTCTCACCCTCTTTCTCAACATTCTCGTCACTCAACCCCCCCCCCCCCCATGCTTAGCATTTGTCATGCTTAGTCCCTCAATTTGTGTACCGCTCCTCAAAGTTATGGCATTACATTGCTCCTTAAGGTCAAGCACGGGCAGTCTAGGAAGCACTCCCTAGGGGGTAGTGGAAGCACCAGATTGCATAACAATCCGGTTTTCAAGCATCTGGTTGTGGGTGGATAAAAGGCCAACTTTAGTAGCTAAGGCCTTAATAACCGCATCTTGTCTTTGTTGATGCTCAACATTGTTTTTGTTGAGACAAAATCATAGCTTCCATCATAGCCTCTAGGTTGGGCTTTTGAGGGGCTTGGTATGGTTGGTCTTGAGGTGGACGTTGGTAATTTTGAGTGGGAGGCCTTCGTCCTTGTGTGTGCTTGAGGGGGGACCCATTTGTTTATTGTTCTGGTAAGAGAAATTGGAGTGATTTCTCCAACGGGGGTTAAATGTATTGGAATATGGGTCAAAAGGAGGTCTTTGGGTAGGGTTTCCAACAAAGTTAGCTTGGTCAAGTTGCACACTACTACCCACCCCATTGGGACAATACAAAGTCTCATGCTCAAAAGAATGGCAGGAAGCACATAGAGGAGGAGGGGAAGCATTCACATGCATCTTCTCCATCTTATCATTAATAGCATCGAGTTTAGTAGAAAAAAGAGTAATGGCGTCAATTGAAAATTGTTACCTCCCATCCTCTTGGAACAGGTTCTTGATCACTCATAGATGTTTAATGTCATTTGGTCGATCAAGTTGTGCAGCTCGTCAACGATCTTGCTCATGATATTCCCTCCAGCTGCAGCGAGGATGGTGACCCTCAATTGATCATCTACCCCATTGTAAAAGGCTTGAATTGGGACACATGGCTCAAATCCATGTTGGGGGTTTTAGAGAAGCAATCTCTCATATGCTTCAATCAAAGTCTCGTCAACTAATTCCTTAAGCTCGTCAACTTGCTTGGTGGAAAGTACTTTTCCAAGAAAGCACTAGCAAGTTGATCGAGTGCTTATGGAATTCGCCCAAAGGAAGTCTAGCCACTCCCATGCTCTATCCTTGAGTGAAAACGGAAACAACCGCAACTTGATTGCATCCAGCGAGACCTCATTGGCTTTGCAAGTGTCGTATACTTGACGGAAGATGCGAATGTGTCGGTTGGGATCCTCGCTAAGGAGACCACGGAAGGGCACAGCTCGCACTAAACTGATAAGAGAATTCTTCAGCTCGAAGTTGTTAACCCCACGTTCGGGACATTGATGGCTGTTGGAGGGTCGGTGACGATCAGAGTCACATACTAGCCAAAAGTTCTCTTTTCTTCCTCGGCCATTTCAAACTCTTGCGCGGGCATTGCTCCTTGTTTCCTACTAGCTTCATCTAGTCTTTGCCTCTTCCTCCTGGAGCGAAAAGTCTGTTCAATCTCAGGATCGAATTCGAACTCCGGAGATTTTTGCATACACCACGAAAACCTAGCAAGAACAAAAACAAAAACACCAACGCAGTAAAAACAAGAAAATCAAAATAGAAAGAAAAAGAAAACAACTTAGTCAATCCGAGAGTATTCGTTTATTGGTTGATAGGGACAGAGTCCCCGGCGACGACACCAAAAACTTGACAGGGCCGCAAACGCACGCATACGTTGTAGCATGTCAAGGTCGATCCCACATGGACTCAGTCTAGTAATGCAATGAACTAGCCCTCTACTTGATTTCTAAGTTAATCGGGTTTTGGTTTTGAAAGCCTTTAAGAAACTAAGACTAATAAAACATGGAGTTGAATCTAAGGTTAAATCAAGGAAGAAAGACTTCTAGGGAATTGCTTGCCTAACAATGATTTTGACTATTAAAACCTAGTATGTGCAATTATTCTTTCGATCGAATCAAGAATCGATAACCATATAAATTCTACCGCTTATTCGATGCTTAATAGAATTACTCTAATTAACCTAACAAACAACTTTCATATGCTTTCCAAGTTAATCAAAGTTGAAGGTCTCAAATTATCTGGTTATCAAAGTGATTCCCTAGTTTACTAATCTTCTCTCAAAGTTCGCAAAACTAGGTAGAGAGGTTGGTAGTCGGGTTATTCTAATTCACTTTTTAGTACTTCACATATTAATCTCAAATCACAAGCATTCAAGGCCTTACAAATACTCATGAATATAAAGAACACAACCTTTTATTGATTCAAACGAGAATCCAAGCACAAACCATGAAAATCTAATCAAAGTTCATTGTTTCGATTTGCAAAACTCTAGCTGGAAAACTAAAGTCTATTCACTATAGTCATTGAAATTATAAAACAAGTTCCAAACATGATAATCAAACCTCAAACAAAAGGGAATATGGAAAATAAGTGAACGAACTACAAAGAGAATCTGTTGAGTCTTTCGATCCCAGAATGGAACCTTCTCCGCGAATCACGTTGATTTCTTTTCAATTCTCGATGCTTGCCTTTCTTGGTTTGATTCAATCTTGAATCTTGATGGAGGATGGATGAGAGTGAGCAATGGAAGGGTTATGAGCTTTCTTTCTTTTTTGTGAATGATGAACGAACTCCCCAAAAAAAACTGCCTTTTCTTTCTTTTTACGCAAAGCAGAACGTCGGCGCGCGACTCAGCAGGCCAACACGGTCCTTGGCCAGCCACCAAAGTCTGTGGTGCTTGCCATGGTCAGACCGTGGTGCCCATTGGTCACTGGGTTTTGCTCCGTTGCTCTTGAAGCTCGTTCCACGATCCATACACCCGTGGAGCATGCCCGTGGTGACCTTGGTTCTACCAAAACTAGGGAAAAACTGGTGTTTTGCTTCCTAAGATGCAAGTTTTCACCAAAAACAACAAAAACCCAGCGTAATAGAGAAATAGGGGAATATATATACATTTTCAATCTAAAACTTCCCTAATCTATTGTCAAAGCTCCCTAGAAATCAAGGCAAACCATGCACTTATCAATATATACATTTTTTTGGGTAAAGAAATTTACAAAACAAATAAGCGAAATAACTAGTTAAAAAAAAAAACTTAATCTGTCTTTAACAAAATAAAAATACAGTATGATGTCTGGGTTTGTCAGTGTCCACCGTCCACTATCCAGTCCATTAGTCCAGTCTACCAAAAGAAAAAATTTGGGGGCGGCATTCCTTGTTCTATTTTCATGTGTGTGAAATTGAAAATTTTAAATTTTTTTTTATGTTTCTCACTGACTTTAGCTTGTGGGTTTGTAATGTACTCCCTCCGTCCAAAATTAATTGACACTTTGACAAAATTTTGATCGTTAATTACTCACAAATCACAATGAATTACAATATGAAATTGTTGTCATTAGAAAGATATTTTATTAAAAATTACAATGAAGGTAATTTCATGTTGTATCTCATTATAATTTGTGAATAATTAACAGTCAAAATTTAGTCTAAGTGTCAATTAATTTGAGACGGAGGGAGTAATCAACATTTTTGTTGTTGATTGTGATTTTTTTTTATTGTTCATGGAAATTAAGACGGTTCCGGTTAACCAGTGAAACCGCACCGATAAAGTCGGTGCACCGGTTCCAGATCCGATTTATGATTTGTAAAACTGTTTTGTCCGGTGCACCGCTTCAAAAAACCGGAACCGCCACGCTCTAAACCATGAACACCCCTAGAGTCAGGTTTGTCCATAATCCCGTGCTAAAGAGACTAGAGTCATGAGCAACAGAGAGAGGTGATGTATGAGATACACACATTCTCGCCAAGAATCGTTTAGAACGATTGATCATGAGATGATCTACCTTAGGTGATCTAACACGAGGTTTGTTTGGGCCAAAGCTCACTCTATGTCGATTTGTGCCAGTTGGGTCTTGGTCACATTGAAACACTAAGTGAGAGTTCAGTGTGTTTTAATGTTGAAATTAAAATTGGTTCAATTTCTAGAGTTTATTGATGTTTAAATCCTAATTGAATCATTTTGGCTTGTAGATTCATAATGTCTATTGTTGATCTCCCTTGTCCCTTACCATCGTTACCTCCTTGAGAAGGAGAAGCTCACTTGATCTAATTACCTGAATTAGCTCAAGTATTTGAGAAATGTTCTCAAAGCAGAGCAGAAAGAGTATGTACTTGACATACCTAAGGGCAACCCCTCCCCCCGGCGCTGATAATACCTCGGAAGTTGAGAAAGCCAAGTGGAAACATCATTGTGATGACGATACCTATGTGGCTAAGTTGATCTCGGGTAGTATGTCTTTGGTGCTCCAAAAGTATTTTGTGGGCATGTCGTCTTTCGAGATTATCTCTCTCTGGGAATATTTGTACATGAAACATATCATTGAGGAAAGAGATGAGACTACTAGCAAGATCTTCAAATCAAAACTGGAGGTCGACGAACCTGTTGGGCCACATGTGTTGAAGATGATCATTCACTTCAACAACTTGAGCTGGCTGAGCTTTCCTTTTGACCATACCTTGACTGTGGACATTATCCTGAGCTCGTTACATGATGGATTCCAGTCTTTCACGATAGATTACATCAAGCAAGGGCATGATTATAGCTTGTTGAAGCTACAAGATGATAGAGACCATCAAGGAGACCAATCAGCAGCAGCAGCTTCATCAGCAAAGGAGGCTTCCAAGGGATCTTCACCAGCAATTACAACAGCAGCAGCACAAGGAGGAGGAGCACTTGCTGCTTCACACAACTTAGCAGCTAGACCAGCCCTTCTAGCAGAAACAGCAGGCTTTCAAAGCCTAGCACATACAGCAAGCCACTTAGCAGACTTCTCAGCAGACCAAAGTTCCAGAAGGAGGTTCTTAGCATCACCAGCAGCCACCACACCACCAACAGCATCCATCCAGGCTTGTTACACCATTGTAAAGCAAGCCCTGGCATTTGCAGCCACTCAGCCCATCAGCATTGGTCTTCCAGACCAATTCCAGTTCCTAGCAGCAACAGTCCAAGCAGGTGACTTTCTCAATGTTGTATCTCTTGATTGAGGAAGCTTCAGCCAATGTTTCTAGGAGTTTTTTGTTTCTTGCCATGTCCTTTTCCAATCCAAGCCAAGTCCCAGCATGATCAAGCATGGCACGAGTAAGATTCAGAAGGCAGAACAACCAATCCAAGCAGGGTTGTTTATCAGTTTTTCCAGAACCCCAGTTCTGGGGCTATGTGTTTTGTTTTCTATTCACAGAGGTTGTTTTGGTCTTTCCAGCATGATATTAACCTGTTGAGATTACTTCCAGGTTAGCATTGGCGCGGGAATTACCTCAGTAACTTAGTTTTTACCCCTTAGGAGAGGAAAGCTTCCTATTGGCTTATTTTGCCACTCTTTGGCAAATTGGTTCAATCAGATTTTAGTTAGCTTTTCTCTTTTACTTTCCAAGCAAATGTAATCCGGATCATATTAGATAGCTTAGAATGTAATCATATGTATTTGTTTTAAGCTTTGAAAGTTAGAATTAGATCAGGGAGATTAGACAGAATGCTTATGCTTAAGCACTTGTTAATCAAACTGTTATTTCCCTTTATATTCAGAAGTTTTCTATCATTGAAAGGTATCTTAGTGTTTATTCAATAGTATTCTCGAGTGTCTTAGTACCTCTGAAAGTTTGTGAGTGTCCTATAACTCTCAATCTTGGTTCAATCAGTTCTTGTCACTGGAAATTGGCAAATCCAGCAAGTGTAAACTGAGCTTGATCATCCATGCTTTGGTGTGTCTGTAGAGGCATGAATGCGAGAGTCCCTTGCCATTGATTGCAGTTGTGGTGTATCTGTATCAACTGTAAGCAAGCTTATCCCTTTTATTCTGTTGTTGGGTTGTCTTCTATTCCAGCTTGTTGCTTTCTATCAGTTATTGCAAAGTTCAAGCATCCAACTGTGTGTTTGTGTAACTATATGGTGTGTTCTAGCTCAACACTCTGATCCTAGTGAGTTAGCATACATCACAAGATATGCTCATAGTGGAAGAGAAAGACTTGATTACTTCTAACGAGGCTTACAAGATTGTTTCTAAGGTCAAGAAGGGAAGGCACCTCAGGAGGTTTGCTAAGTCAAGAAGGGCCTTAAAGATCATGAAGACTAGCGTAAGGCTATTGCGTTGGTCTAAGATCTCCAGGAGAAGGCTTGCCCATAGTACTTGACAGGCTTGGAGTTTGTGAAATGGAGTTTATTGAATCAAGTACATATGTGATTGAATATATCCTAAATAATGTCTCTACTTTTGGGTGTTGGATACCAGCTTAACTCTCACATTTGTTGAAATTTGCAGGAAGGAAGCTGAAAAATGGCTGGGACAATAAGGATAAGAGTTGATCTTGGCATGAGAGTCAAGCAAGTAGTTGTTGGTTTATGCTTTAAGATTTTGGTTTATCTTTTCCTTCCAAACGAGCACTTGAACTCAATAATTAGTTATTTTGTTCATGTAATTAATCAGAAATTAGATTTCTGATTCGAGTTTTGGAATGGATGCTTATTCCTTTTGAAATTGTAAGGTGATGTTTTAATTTCTGAGGAATGAATCTATTATGATAATAGCATTTGTGGAATGATTGGTAAATTTTGGGATTCAGATAAACATATTCATCAGATTAAGTGCAAACTAAGTTGTTTGTATGACTCAAACCGTCACAATTTTGGTTTTTCGCTTAAGCCATTTTAATTAGAACTTGCATCCATATGTTGCCTCATGTAGGCATTTTGGATGGGTTGAACTTTGAAACACTGGGTGATTGCAAAGTATATCTGATAGGATAAATAACTTTATCATCTTTTTATTTGAATCGGTGAGCGAGCTAGTGAAGGGTTCAGGGCTTGTACATATGAGATGTATTTGGTTATACCAGAGACTAGTACCAAAAGTGTGCAAGAATATTTCATTGTCTTGTATGACGATTCTAGTGGACATGGTTATGTCACTTAATGTGTCATGATTTGGAATCCTTTAAAGAGTTTAAAGATTTCCTGAGTGAAGTGTAGGAACTGCTTAGCAAGATAAAATTAAAGCCCTTCATGCGAGACAAGGTGCTGATTTTTTAAGCTAAGAGTTCAGCTTTTATCGAAGAGATCATGAAATCGTTTCATGTCTCTCATTCTCCCAAAGACACCATAGTTGATGGTGTGTCTAGTAAAAGGAATCATACCCTACTGGTTATGGTATGATCGATGATTCTTGAGTCAAAAGTCTTATGTTTGCTTTTCGGGCCACGTTCTTGGTAATTGTCTATCTGTTCTAACCTTTTCTATCTTCAAAGCTGTAAGAAAGATATCATATGGGATATGGAGAGGAATTGTTCCTTGTGTGTTTGTTTTGATTTAGGGTTGTTGGAATCATCAATAGGTTTGACCTATTGCCTGCCTTGCACTCATATCAAAAGTCGTTTCTTTGTGGATTATCCAAAAGAAACTAAAAGGATAAATATTCTTTACTTGTTTTGAGGTTAAGTGTTTGTGACTCAAATTGCTTTCTCCTTAGAGATCGTGCTAGTCTCTAAGAGAAAGAGTGGGAGAAATTTTATGAACTTGGTGATCAAGTTCATGAGCCACAAACTACTTCCCTATCTATTATATCCTACTACTATCACCCTTTTTCTTTCTGATTATCACAAAGCAAAGGATGAGACTTAAGTAGCCATGGATTAGTTGGATGGGTCAAGAAGTTGAGAATCGAACTCAATAGGTTGAGGGACGGCCAAGTATATAGCGAGTGGAAGAATTCCTTTATTGAAAAAGCTTTGAAAGTCAGGATTCTTTCGATTGACTTAGAGTTATATAATTTCGAAATGGAACCATGTCACACAACTAAGTTTTGAACTTGGGGGTCTTCCTGGATGTGTGAGAGCCATTAGGAGACCAAGTGGATCATTATGGTAATGAATCAACATGGATGGTTAATTGGATGATTATCAGCCTCTACTGGTTGTTAGTAACCTACCTTCTTAGTGGGGACTATGAAGTAGACCATTAACCAGTGGTGGGCCCATAACCCACAGGTTCATTAGGATACTCCTAGCCATAAGCACATAGTATGACTATGAGATATGGCAAAATGACATCAAAACTCTCTTTCTTGGGTTTAATTCTAGAAATCGGGAGTGTATGTGACGCATCCCAAAAGTTTTGAGGTTCCCAAAATTGTTGGGAATGTTGATAGGATAATAACGGTCAGTTGAGGTCACCAGCAAGGGCATGGAGTTAAAGATCAATGGTTGATCTAGTGATCAAAGGAGTTTCATCTTATGAGAATCCAGATTTTCTTGAAGTTGCAAGAAATTCAGTGGGAGCATGGTTGTTCTGTCTATTCCAGTATGTGGTGACATACTCCAAGTTGAAAATGGCTTTCCTGACCTGATGTTCTAAGACTTAAGGTACAAAGATTTTCAATTTTGAAAGGATCTCTCAATGTAATCTTGAAGCTAAAGTCTATAAAGATAGATCGATGTGATGGGTTTAATTGTTTGAATTAAACAACTTATGATGATAAGTTGCTGAAGTAGTTCAGCAGAACTCCAAGAAGGGGATTTGATCCACAATGGCATCATTACATCACTTGATGTGGCAGTTGACATCCGAATTCCAAGAGTGGAAGTGAAACCTGATCTATTCTATGGTAATAGGATCAGTTGTTAATGCCATTACGAGTATTGATGAGTTTTCGAAAGTGAATTATCTTGAGTTTGTAAGGTCAAGTTTCAATTGGATTGAAACGTTGGACTAAAGTGTTTAATATACTCAAGAACGTAATAAAATCTAAAGAGATGTCTTTGGTTTTGTGGAAAGGACAAATGAAAAATGTGTAAAGAGTTACACCGGTACTTAACACATAACAGACACTAATGGTTACCATAATCAGTTTGGTCACGTCCATATGAAGAGGTTGTAAGTTTGAAATGTTCCAAGTAGCACTCCTCTTGGGGATTTTTTTTTTAAAGTCTAAGTACGTCTCAGCTTGATCGGGAAGCTGCCTTGGTGACTGTGTGGATGAAGGAGTTCATTAGAGAACTTGACGTCTAAATTTGGGCAGCGGAAGCTTGGTTTTCTTTTTAGTGCCATTGGTTGAGCTAAGCAACCTAGGGCGCAGAACAATTTCACACACGAATGTCCCTTGAAAATCATATCACCCGAATGTTGTTTGAAGTGAGTGATTATTAGATGTGCAAGGTTCATTTTAAAGTGAATGTCACAAAAGTCTAAACCCTGTTGTTTGGAAAGCATAATGGTTATGCTTAACTTGACTTAGTGGTTATGTTAAGGCAATGGGTCATAAGACGCATTAGAGAATACGCGAGATTTAATACTCTTGTATGAATAGTTCATGAGTTGTAATCGCATTGGAGAATGCAGCTAACTTGCTTCTCATGTTTATACAGGTTCACAAGTTGTTTTATTCATCAATAAGACTCTAATGGCTCAGTTCAATTAAGGTTTAGAATTGAATGAACGTCCAAAAGGTTAGCTTATTCCAAAATGGGAAGAACAAATGACGTCTGGTCTTATGAAGCCCCATTCGGTGTAATTGGAAATGCTAGACCTGGTCGAATGTCGATCGAGTTCGGATCATCATGTTGATACAATGATGATTGCAAGAAATTAACATGTGGTATTGATGTGATGATCGAGTTTCATGATCATATGGACATTGGATGTCAAAAGTCAATCACATGGGTAAAATGTTGGAGAACATTTACTAAACTGGTATGCGGTGAGAAATTCTTTAAGTTATTGTAATATAAGAAGAATTCTCACCAACTCTAAGAAATTCCTAAATCCTGAGTTATTTACACTTAATACATGATTCGTTGTGACTTTGGAGCGTGTCCGAAACCTTTCGTAAAAGGAGGTGAAGTGGGCGATGTACGAATTATTTTCGATCGTGTAGTGATTTGTAGTTGAACAAGGTGACATTGTCCACCCTCTTTGAGGGTTATATGTCTCATAGGCCACTCGATAAACTTAGACTGGAAACTGGTTGGCCAAGCCTAGATGGATCAATAGTTGATCATCTGTTTTCAAGTCAACTCAGAGACCGAGAAACATTCGGGCTTACTAAAGATGACTTGGACTTACCTTATCTGAATCCGCGACATCAAGTGATAAGGGAATTTTGTATTTTGAACACTTGTGAGACAAGTGGGAGATTGTTGGGAGTGCCTCGACAATGTTCAAATACAACCGAGTACTCAAGCCAATGTGGCACGGTGATTAACATCTTTACTAGATGATCTCTTAATCAATGATTGAACATTTCAACCACAGCCATGCCAGTTGGTCCCACAAGGTCACATAAGCTAGTACCCTAAGGCAAGAGTATGTTGGAAAGAGTGCCGGATCAATAAAGTATTGAACCGGTGAGTGAAATGGAAGCACCACGGAGGGTGGCAGGGGCCACTACGATCCGTGGTGGGCCACCATGATCCGTGGTGCCCTACCATGGTCCGTGGTGCTCTCCTGCATAAGCAGATTCTGAATCTGCACCTCACCACGGTCCGTGGTGATGCACAGGAGGTGCGTCCCACATCGGAAATGAATTCTTCATTTCCCCTCCCTCTCCCCTATAAAAGGGGGTCCTTTGGGAATGAAAACCTTGTCTTTCCATCCCAAGTGGCCATTTTAAGGCTGATCTCTTAATTTGAAATTCAAGGGATATTGGGGAAATCTTTCCTTTGAAAGTTTCCGGTTTTAGGAGTCCCTGGGTGATTCCCGGGAAACCGCCCTAAGGAAGGAAGGATAGACCGTATAAGATACGGTCAAACATACTCTTTTGACATAGGTTTGACTAGGGTTGAAATGCTCTAGCAGTCGTGCTGAAAGGGGCTACGTGGACCGTTTGTGGAGGATTCCTACTTGGAATCTTCTACTCGGAGCCTCTTTGGAGTCCGGAGCATTCAAGAGTACAAAGTCGGTCAAGGCGATTGTTCTAAGAGACACGAGGTAATACTAAGCCCCTGCTATTTCAATTTTGTTATTTATTTTTGGGTTATATTAATTTAGATTAGGTGAGAATCCTAATAGTTACGATTCCTATTCTGCCCTCATCAAGGTGGTCCCGATTAGATCGGACCCACCTCCTCTTGTGGCCTATATAGGTCTAGACCACTTAACTCAACAAGAAACACACTAATTTGCCTTGATTTTAACCCTGTCATGGGTGTGACACTCAAGTATCACGACCATAACACTCATTTCTTGAGCGAGGGGCCATCCAACCATCCAAGGTGTCACATGTGTGATATTTTATGTAATGGGTGGGACCTGTGAAAGAACCATAGAGGGGGGTGAATAGGGTTACTGAAAATTATGCACAAATAAAAACTAGCAGAGGACGTCAGGTTCTAAATCTAAGCAGACTGAGAATCACCTTAATAAGATGCAGAAGTAAACTTAATAAAGGAAAATTAGTACGAACTGAATAACCTCCTTTATTATGTATAGAACACAACGAACCGGATCAACCTAAGGTAAATGTCCTTAAGTTTTCCACAGAACCAAGGGCCTTTCAATGGACGTTTCTTATTTTCTAGAAAACACCCACCAAACTCAACTTTGGTGTAATCACTGATCGATCCTAAGTCCTTCTTGGAATCGATTACAAGAGTATCAACCAAATCCTAATTCCGTTAAGGAATTGATTACACTCAAACACAATCTCACTCAAACTCGGTTTTCTCACTCAAAAGAAAACTTAATCAAAACAGAGAACACTCTTCTTGTTTTGAACACCCGATTTCTTCCATGGAATCATTGTTCTCTTCCATCCTTGAGGTCTTCTATATATGTTGCTTTCATTCGTATAGAGCCGTTGAAGGGCTGGCTTCATCAAATACTTTCCTTCCTTCCAGTTTGATAACTTCCTTAATCGGCAGCTTCCTTGTTTACTTTGATTCTGGAAATCTTCAATCATATGTTTCTTCCAAGTTCTTGATTAATTGTTTCCTCAAATAAGAAAGGTTACAATTAATTAATCTGGTTAGAAAAAGGATAGAATAAGATGTAAATCTTTCCAGAATATACTCGTTAAACTTCCCTGATATTTTCCTCCTTTTATCTTTCACGACGAAGCTTCTCGTCTGGGGTGAACGTCCTTGTGATGCTGTGAGTAAACGTCCTTATGATGCCCTAGATGAATGTCCTTCTGCCTGCTTTGAGATTTCTTTCCTTGCGCATCATATATTTTCTAGCTATTCGAATTTTGGCTTTCATTCAAAACTGATTCAGTGCCAAGGTCCTTGAGCTTGAGTCTATCAACGTCCTTGAGGGGTTCTAACAATCTCCCCCTTTTTTATGAAAGGCAAAATTCATTTGTAGCACTTCTCCCCCTTTTGACTTTTATCAAAAAGTCTATAGAGAGCTCCCCCTTAATATTGTAACCATTTCCAATAACCTGCAAAACTCAATAAACTTGTTAGTCCTAAGAGAGGCTCCTCCCCCTCAATATGTGCCATAAAAATAATCAATAACACTACTTATTGGAGTAGATCCATTTTTCAAGGTCCTTGATCCTAGGTCGGCCAAGGTCCTTGAGGGGTTCTTATTGTTGATGTAAGTAATGTCCTTGATTGCTCCAAGCTCCCTTAAGCACTCACTCTCCTGGATGCTAAATATACCTGCAAAAATTTCTAACACCCTTCCTCAAGCCATAATTGACATTAAATTTAGGTTCTTGACTACTAGTAACAACCATTTTAGGAGGACTTCTTCCTTTTGGAACCCAAACTTGTACAATTTTAGAACGATAATAGTTGAAGTAGTGAGATTTACCATATTTGCTTTTGAGAAGAGATGAATAACCTTGATATCTTGCCCCAAGATAATTGTGTCGTTCTTGGTGCCATGAGTGAAATCTGTGCCCTTAGTTCTGGTCATTAAGGTCCTTGTGTCGTCCTTGGTGTTTGGTTCTGATAGCTTGTCCTTGCGAGACGTAATGTCCTTGACGACAGTTTCGCTCCTTAATTGGGGATAAACTTTCATGCCATTTTCCAAGGTTTTCTTGTTACTTGGTTGCCTCAGCCAGAGACTTGTGACAATCATAAAGGTTGGCCTTGAGGTCTAGTATTTCATCTTTGAGAATGTCAACCTTGGAGGCAAGCCCTTCACATAATTTCTCCAATTTCTCATTGGACTCTTTCAGAATTTTGTTAGTTTCTTTTAGTGACCTAATCTCAATTAAATGCTTGGTCTCCCGTCCTACAAACTTTAAAAGGCATTTTCCCAAGTACTTTTTAGGATAAGTGAGGAGATCATCAAATGTTACCTCTCTTCATTCATCCTCGTCACAGTCTTGGTAGTCATCACTGGCTGCGCCAACTTCCTTTGTGTCGCTGATGTCTTTTCTCATGATGCAATGACTAGTAGTCTCCCCATCATCACTCCAAGTGGCCATGAGCGCCATGTGATTTCTCTTTTCTTTGTTCTTTCTGTCGTAGGGGCAGTCCTTGATCAAGTGATCTGGGTCACCACAAAAAAAAAAAAAAAAACCTCGAGAAAGTGTTAGTTCTATTATTTGATGAGTGATTACCTCTTTGGTTGTTTCGTTTGGATGAAGGTCCTCTAGAGGTATGACTTTTCTTGCATGATTTCTTGAGATCCTTGGCCATCAACGCCAAGATCTGGTTCTTATCATTGTCTTTAGGATCATAGATGTCCTTATGGGCTACGTCTTCGTTTTCATTTTACTCTTCCTGGAGACGCATTTCATGAGCAAGAAGCTTTCCAATGAGGTCATCTAATTGGAGAGTTTCAACATTGTGAACTTCCTCTATTGTAGTGACCTTTGATTCCCATTTCTTTCTTGTAAGACATCTGAGGACCTTGTGAACTTTTTCTTCATTGGAGTAGGTTTTCATCAAGCACTTGAGATTATTGACTATGACAGTGAATCATTTGTACATGTCCTTGACGGATTCTCCATTCTTCATTTTGAAGGATTCATAGTGCTTGACATAATTGTCACATCTTATTCTTTGAACTTGGCTCGTTCCTTCATATGTGGTCACTAAGGTATCCCACACCTGTTTAGTTGTATCACAACCAGAGATAAATTCAAACTCATAAGAATCAAGTCCACAGTAAAGGATATGTAATGCTTTAACATTTTTATTCGCCTTTTCTGCTTCTCTGGCAGAATACTTGGATCTATCTTTGGGTTTCGTGATTTCTCGATCAGTGATCATGGGGACAAAGTCTCCATTCTCAATTTTGTCCCAAAGGTCATAGTCTTGATCCATGATGAATGTCCTCATACGCTTCTTCCAGTGTCCAAAGTTTGATCCTCTGAATAAAGGAGGAATGTTTAAGCAACGTCCTTGCCCTATATCACCATCTTCGATCCCAGCCATGATCTTTACCACAGAGCGGTTAGTCTCTGAATCTTCAGTGGACCAAGCTTTGATACCAATCGAAAGAACCCTAGAGGGGGATTGAATAAGGTTACTGAAATTTTGCACAAATAATAACTAGCAAAGGACGTCAAGTTCTCAATCTAAGTAGATTGAGAATCACCTTAATAAGATGCAGAAGTAAACTTAATAAAGGACAATGAGTATGAATTGAATAACCCCCTTTATTATGTATAGAACACAACGAACCAGATCAACCTAAGGTAAATGTCCTTAGGTTTTCCACAGAACCAAGAGCCTTTCAATGGACGCTTCTTATTTTCTAGAAAACACCCACCAAACTCAACTTTGGTGTAATCACTGATCGATCCTAAGTCCCTCTAGGAATCGATTACAAGAGTATCAACCAAATCCTAATTCCGTTAAGGAATTTATTACACTCGAACACAATCTCACTCAAACTCGTTTTTCTCACTCAAAAGAAAACTCAATCAAAACAGAGAACACTCTTCTTGTTTTGAACATCCGATTTCTTCTATGGAATCGTTGATCTCATCCATCCTTGAGGTCTTCTAGTTATGTTGCTTTCATTCGTATGGAGCCGTTGAAGGGCTGGCTTCATCGAGTACTTTCCTTCCTTCCAGTTTCATAACTTCCTTAATTGGCAGCTTCCTTGTTTACTTTGATTCTGGAAATCTTCAATCATATCTTTCTTCCAAGATCTTGATTAATTGTTTCCTCAAATAAGAAAGGTTACAATTAATTAATCTGGTTTGAAAAAGGATAGAATAAGATGTAAATCGTTCCAGAATATACTCCTTAAACTTCCCTGATATTTTGCTCCTTTTATCTTTCACGACGAAGCTTCTCGTCTGGGGTGAACGTCCTTGTGATGCCGTGAGTAAACGTCCTTATGATGCCCTAGCTAAATGTCCTTCTGCCAGCTTTGAGATTTCTTTCCTTGCGCATCATATCTTTTCTAGCTATTCGAATTTTGGCTTTCATTCAAAATCGATTCAGTGCCAAGGTCCTTGAGCTTGAGTCTATCAACGTCCTTGAGGGGTTCTAACAATCTCCCCCTTTTTTATGAAAGGCAAAATTCATTTGTAGCACTTCTCCCAATTTTTGGCTTTTATCAAAAAGTCTATGGAGAGCTTCCCCTAAATATTGTAACAATTTCCAATAACCTGCAAGACTCAATAAACTTGTTAGTCCTAAGAGAGGTTGCTCACCCTCAATATGTGCCATTAAAATAATCAATAACACTACTTATTTGAGTAGATCCATTTTTCAAGGTCCTTGATCCTAGGTCGGCCAAGGTCCTTGAGGGGTTCTTATTGTTGATGTAAGTAATGTCCTTGTTTTCTTCTAGCTCCCTTAAGCATTCACTCTCCAGTTTGCTGAATATACCTGCAAAAATTTATGACACCCTTCCTAAAGCCATAATTGACATTAAATTTAGGTTCTTGACTACTAGTAACAACCTTGTTAGGAGGTCTTGTTCCTTTTGGAACCCAAACTTGTACAATTTTAGAACGATAATGGTTGAAGTAGTGTGATTTACCATATTTGCTTTTGGGAAGAGATGAATGACCTTGATATCTTGCCCCAAGATATTTGTGTCGTTCTTGGTGCCATGAGGGAAATCTGTAGCCTTGGTACTGCTCATTAAGGTCCTTGTGTCATCCTTGGTGTTTGGTTCTGATAGCTTGTCCTTGCGAGACATAATGTCCTTGACGACAGTTTCGCTCCTTAATAGGGGATGAACTTTCATGCCATTTTCCAAGGTTTTCTTGTTGCTTGGTTGCCTCAGCCAGAGACTTGTGACAATCATCAAGATTGGCCTTGAGGTCTAGTATTTCAGCTTTGAGAATGTCAACCCTGGAGGCAAGCCCTTCACATAATTTCTCAATTTTCTCATTGGACTCTTTCAGGCTTTTGTTGGTTTCTTTTAGTGACCTAATCTCATTTAAATGCTTGGTCTCCCGTCCTGCAAAATTTAAAAGGTATTTTCCCAAGTACTTTTAAGGATAAGTGAGGAGATCGTCAAATGTTACCTCCCTTCATTCATCCTCGTCGCTGTCTTGGTAGTCATCACTAGCTGCACCAACTTCCTTTGGGTCGCTGGTGTCTTTTCTCATTATGCAATGACTAGTAGTCTCCTCATCATCACTCCAAGTGGCCATGAGGGCCATGTGATTTCTCTTTTCTTTGTTCTTTCTGTGGTAGGGGCAGTCCTTGATCAAGTGATCTGGGTCACCACAAAAAAAAAAAAAAAAAGAAGAGAAAGTGTTAGTTCTATTATTTGATGAGTCATTACTCTTTGGTTGTTTCGTTTGGATGAAGGTCCTCTAGAGGTATGACTATTCATGCATGATTTCTTGAGATCCTTGGCCATCAACGCCAAGATCTGGTTCTTATCATTGTCTTTAGGATCATAGATGTCCTTATGGGCTACGTCTTCCTTTTCATTTTGCTCTTCCTGGAGACGCATTTCATGAGCAAGAAGCTTTGCAATGAGGTCATCTAATTGGAGAGTTTCAACGTTGTGAACTTCCTCTATTGTAGTGACCTTTGATTCCCATTTCTTTCTTGTAAGACATCTGAGGACCTTGTGAACTTTTTCTTCAACAAAGTAGGTTTTCCCCAAGGACTTGAGATATTGACTATGACAGTGAATCGTTTATACATGTCCTTCACGGATTCTCCATTCTTCATTTTGAATGATTCATAGTGCTTGACATAATTGTCACGCCTTATTCTTTCAACTTGGCTCGTTCCTTCATATGTGGTCACTAAGGTATCCCACACCTGTTTAGCTGTATCACAACCAGAGATAAATTCAAACTCATAAGAATCATGTCCACATTAAAGGATATGTAATGCTTTAACGTTTTTATTCGCCTTTTCTGCTTCTTTGGCAGAATACTTGGATCTATCTTTGGGTTTCGTGATTTCTCGATCAGTGATCATGGGGACTAAGTCTCCATTCTCAATTTTGTCCCAAAGGTCATAGTCTTGATCCATGATGAATGTCCTCATATGCTTCTTCCAGTGTGCAAAGTTTGATCCTCTGAAAAAAGGAGGATTGTTTAAGCAACGTCCTTGCCCTATATCACCATCTTCGATCCCAGCCATGATCTTTACCACAGAGCGGTTAGTCTCTGAATTTTCAGTGGACCAAGCTCTGATACCAATCAAAAGAACCCTAGAGGGGGGGTGAATAGGGTTACTGAAAATTATGCACAAATAATCACTAGCAAAGGACGTCAGATTCTCAATCTAAGCATATTGAGAATCACCTTAATAAGATGCAGAAGTAAACTTAATAAAGGATAATGAGTATGAACTGAATAACCTCTTTTATTATGTATTGAACACAACGAACCGGATCAACCTAAGGTAAATGTCCTTAGGTTTTCCACAGAACCAAGCGCCTTTCAATGAACGCTTCTTATTTTCTGGAAAACACCCTCCAAACTCAACTTTGGTGTAATCACTGATCGATCCTAAGTCCTTCTTGGAATCGATTACAAGAGTATCAACCAAATCCTAATTCCGTTAAGGAATTGATTACACACAAACACAATCTCACACAAACTCGGTTTTCTCACTCAAAAGAAAACTCAATCAAAACAGAGAACACTCTTCTTGTTTTGAACACCCGATTTCTTCCATGGAATCGTTGATCTCTTCCATCCTTGAGGTCTTCTATTTATGTTGCTTTCGTTCGTATAGAGCCGTTGAAGGGCTGGCTTCATCGAATACTTTCCTTCCTTCCAGTTTGATAACTTCCTTAATCGGCAGCTTCCTTGTTTACTTTGATTCTGGAAATCTTCAATCAAATCTTTCTTCCAAGTTCTTGATTAATTGTTTCCTCAAATAAGAAAGGTTACAATTAATTAATCTGGTTTGAAAAAGGATAGAATAAGATGTAAATCGTTCCAGAGTATACTACTTAAACTTCCCTAATATTTTGCTCCTTTTATCTTTCACGACGAAGCTTCTCGTCTGGGGTTAACGTCCTTGTGATGCTGTGAGTAAACGTCCTTATGATGCCCTAGGTGAATGTCCTTCTGCCAGCTTTGAGATTTCTTTCCTTTCGCATCATATCTTTTCTAGCTATTCGAATTTTGGCTTTCATTCAAAACTGATTCAGTGCCAAGGTCCTTGAGCCTGAGTCTATCAACGTCCTTGAGGGGTTCTAACATTCTCCCCCTTTTTTATTAAAGGCAAAATTCATTTGTAACACTTCTCCCCCTTTTTGGCTTTTATCAAAAAGTCTATAGAGAGCTCCCCCTAAATATTGTAACAAATTCCAATAACTTGCAAGACTCAATAAACTTGTTTGTCCTAAGAGAGGGTGCTCCCTTTCAATACGTGTCATAAAAATAATCAATAACACTACTAATTTAAGTAGACCCATTTTTCAAGGTCCTTGATCCTAAGTCATCCAAGGTCCTTAAGGGGTTCTTATTGCTGATGTAAGAAATGTCCTAGATTGCTCCAAGCTCCTTTAAGCATTCACTCTCCTGGATGCTGAATATACCTGCAAAAATTTCTGACACCCTTCCACAAGCCATAATTGACATTAAATTTAGGTTCTTGACTACTAGTAACAACCTTGTTAGGAGGTCTTGTTCCTTTTGGAACCTAAACTTGTATAATGTTAGAACGATAATGGTTGAAGTAGTGTGATTTACCATATTTGCTTTTGGGAAGAGATGAATGACCTTGATATCTTGCCCCAAGATAATTGTGTCGTTCTTGGTGCCATGAGTGAAATCTGTGGCCTTGGTACTGCTCATTAAGGTCCTTGTATCGTCCTTGGTGTTTGGTTCTGATAGCTTGTCCTTGCGAGACATAATGTCCATGACGACAGTTTCGCTCCTTGTTAGGGGATGAACTTTCATGTGATTTTCCAAGGTTTTCTTGTTTCTTGGTTGCCTCAGCCAGAGACTTGTGACAATCATCAAGTATTTCAACCCTGGAGGTCTAGTATTTCAGCTTTGAGAATGTCAACCCTGGAGGCAAGCTCTTCACATAATTTCTCCAATTTCTCATTGGACTCTTTCAGGCTTTTGTTGGTTTCTTTTAGTGACCTAATCTCATTTAAATGCTTGGTCTCCCGTCCTACAAACTTTAAAAGGAATTTTCCCAAGTACTTTTTAGGATAAGTGAGGAGATCATCAAATGTTACCTCCCTTCATTCATCCTCGTCACAGTCTTGGTAGTCATCACTGGCTGCGCCAACTTCCTCTGTGCCGCTGGTGTGTTTTCTCATGATGCAATGACTAGTAGTTTCCTCATCATAACTCCAAGTGGCGATGAGGGCCATTTTATTTCTCTTTTCTTTGTTCTATCTGTGGTAGGGGCAGTCCTTGATCAAGTGTTCTGGGTCACCACAAAAAAAAAAAAAAAAAAAAACAAGAGAAAGTGTTAGTTCTATTATTTGATGAGTCATTACCTCTTTGGTTGTTTCGTTTGGATGAAGGTCCTCTAGAGGTATGACTTTTCTTGCATGATTTCTTGAGATCCTTGGCCATCACCGCCAAGATTTGGTTCTTATCATTGTCTTTAGGATCATAGATGTCCTTATGGGCTACGTCTTCGTTTTCATTTTACTCTTCCTGGAGACGTATTTCATGAGCAAGAAGCTTTCCAATGAGGTCATCTAATTGGAGAGTTTCAACATTGTGAACTTCCTCTATTGTAGTGACCTTTGATTCCCATTTCTTTCTTGTAAGACATCTGAGGACCTGTGAACTTTTTCTTCATTGGAGTAGGTTTTCCCCAAGCACTTGAGATTATTGACTATGACAGTGAATCGTTTGTACATGTCCTTGACGCACTCTCTATTCTTCATTTTGAAGGATTCATAGTGCTTGACATAATTGTCACACCTTATTCTTTAAACTTCGCTCGTTCCTTCATATGTGTCACTAAGGTATCCCACTCCTGTTTAGCTGTATCAAAACCAGAGATAAATTCAAACTCATAAGAATCAAGTCCACAGTTACGGATATGTAATGCTTTAACGTTTTTATTCGCCTTTTCTGCTTCTTTGGCAGAATACTTGGATCTATCTTTGGGTTTCGTGATTTCTCGATCAGTGATCATGGGGACAAAGTCTCCATTCTCAATTTTGTCCCAAAGGTCATAGTCTTGATCCATGATGAATGTCCTCTTACGCTTCTTCCAGTGTTCAAAGTTTGATCCTCTGAATAAAGGAGGACTGTTTAAGCAACGTCCTTGCCCTATATCACCATCTTCGATCCCAGCCATGATCTTTACCACAGAGCGGTTAGTCTCTGAATCTTCAATGGACCAAGCTCCGATACCAATCGAAAGAACCCTAGAGGGGGGGGTGGATCGGGTTACTGAAAATTATGCACAAATAATAACTAGCAAAGGACGTCAGGTTCTCAATCTAAGCAGATTGAGAATCACCTTAATAAGATGCAGAAGTAAACTTAATAAAGGACAATGAGTATGAACTGAATAACCTCCTTTATTATGTATAGAACACAACGAACCAGATCAACCTAAGGTAAATGTCCTTAGGTTTTCCACAGAACCAAGCGCCTTTCAATGGACGCTTCTTATTTTCTAGAGAACACCCACCAAACTCAACTTTGGTGTAATCACTGATCGATCCTAAGTCCTTCTAGGAATCGATTACAAGAGTATCAACCAAATCCTAATTCCGTTAAGGAATTGATTACACACAAACACAATCTCACACAAACTCAGTTTTCTCACTCAAAAGAAAACTCAATCAAAACAGAGAACACTCTTCTTGTTTTGAACACCCGATTTCTTCCATGGAATCGTTGATCTCTTCCATCCTTGAGGTCTTCTATTTATGTTGCTTTCGTTCGTATAGAGCCGTTGAAGGGCTGGCTTCATCGAATACTTTCCTTCCTTCCAGTTTGATAACTTCCTTAATCGGCAGCTTCCTTGTTTACTTTGATTCTAGAAATCTTCAATCAAATCTTTCTTCCAAGTTCTTGATTAATTGTTTCCTCAAATAAGAAAGGTTACAATTAATTAATCTGGTTTGAAAAAGGATAGAATAAGATGTAAATCGTTCCGGATTATACTCCTTAAACTTCCCTGATATTTTGCTAGTTTTACCTTTCACGACGAAGCTTCTCGTCTGGGGTGAACGTCCTTGTGATGCTGTGAGTAAACGTCCTTATGATGCCCTAGGTGAAATTTCTTCTGCCTGCTTAAAGATTTATTTCCTTGCGCATCATATCTTTTCTAGCTATTCGAATTTTGGCTTTCATTCAAAACTGATTCAGTGCCAAGGTCCTTGAGCCTGAGTCTATCAACGTTCTTGAGGGGTTCTGACAACCTGCATATGGATTGGACAAGAAAATCATGTGAAAGATCAATGAATGTCATTCGCATGGCAAGAGATGTCACAGACATGACCAATGCATGGAAAAATAATTCAACGATAGGTGGGTCACGACCGTTACCATGTGGGTCATGCCCGTGACCTATAGTTGTTCTTTTCTTTGATTCTCTTCTTGTTCTTTCTTTTCCAAGATGCAACCCTGGGTTGACCCCTTGCCTTATTTGTGCCGATATTCCAAGGTCCTTGAGAGAACCGAGAAAAAAGGTCTAAGGTATGTTCCAAACTCCTCTTCGAGGCCCAGAGTCCACCTCAAAATGGGTAACAAGCCCACTCTTCGCTTGATGGGAAGGTGGGAGCTTTGAAATGAATGTGCATCCAAAGGCTCATCAAATCCATCCCCAATCCCATACGGATCAACTAGGTAGAACATTGAGTCCGAAATTCGTAGTCATGCGCAAGTTCTAATTGAGGAACCTATTGAGATTGTTACAAATAGCCTTGTGAACCCGCAACTGAACAACGGTGTTATCCCTCTCAATAATTTCCCCAAATGGTAACCCTCTTGGATCTATGAATTCTGATAGAACTTTTCTAATCTAACCATTATTGGCCCGAGTCATCTCAACTCTCAAGGACGTTAGAGATGTTCAGTTCCTCTTGGTTTTGGTTTTCTTTGCCTAAGAGTTTAACAAGATCTGCACTCCAATGTTGGCCCAAAAGTCAATACAGAGAATGATTCCTTGTGATGAACAATACAGAACCAATCTTGATCGAAGGCTGAATGTTACAGGTAACTTGGAAAAATGAGAGTATGGATGCTAGGTGAAAAAGGAAGTTCGTAGAACTATGGAGCTCACCAAGAATATAGACATGCCTATTGTTGGTGACCAAGAGGCAGTGGTGGAGCACTTTAAGAGGAAAAAAAGCATATTTGAAAGACTTCACTTGAAGAGCATAGTGGCCTAGTAAATTAGAACTTTGTTTTTCGCATTGTGCAACCCATCATGAGGATGTACGTTTATATTGCTTGTTTTTTTTATTGCCTAGCTGTTTTGTAATTTATGCATCTTCATGATACTGGCTTATCAACGTGACTTTAAATCTATATATTATAAATGGCAATGAGACCCCTCAAATCTCTTCCCTTTCCCATTTCTTAAATCTCATTAATAAGACAATATCGACCATTGATTTTATCTAATATAAAATCTACACCATTCATTCAAAAAAAAAAATAACTACCCAATTATTATTTTTTTATCTTTTTAATAATCCAAACTAGTCTTTGTGCCCATACAATGCATGGGTTAATATGTCTTCTTTATCGCCATTATTAACCAAACAATTCATATAGTTTTTGAATTGATGCACTGTCTAGGAGATTTGAAATTATAGTCTTTGTATTTATCCAATATGAAGATGCTAAACGTGTATATATATAATGATTTCACATTTTTCATGTCAGCAATTTCTCTAAAAAAAAAGGTTAGTGGAAAAGATATGTTGACAATCTCAATATAAAGATTAAAGTGCCACTAACAAATTATTACTCACTCCCATCAAAAAAAAAATTATTACTCACTAAAATATCTTTATTAACTGAATGTAACCGTTAAACTATAATTAATTACTTATTGCATGCATGGTAATTGTCTATAAGGTTTGCTTACTAAGAATTAAACATTCCTAGGGTGAGTTGCCCATTTATTTATTTTATTTTATTTTATTATAAATTTTAATAAGAGTATTAAAGTAACTTACCAACTTAATTCTTTTAATTTATTGATAGACAATAATAATTGTATTTATTTTTTAAAAAGTGAAGATGATCAACTATAAATATCTTTTTTAAAACGAACACCATAATACATAATGAGTGATTTTTTTTTAATAAGATATAAGTTTATGTACGAATGACACATGACAAATTTCTAATTGTTTTGGTCTTGTTTTAATACAGTTAATAGATTATAAGATATAGATTTAGAGTAGCGGGAGTGATAAAATACTATTGCAAAGTGGGCGTGCCTCCTAAATTGTAGGGAAATAATGAGGGATAAAATGATTCTTTTATATAAGAGAATCGTAGAATAACTTTCATAAAAAAAATGTATTATCAAGTGGTATGATTACAATCCTCATCTAAAGAGTAATTGTACAGTATAATTAAGTATTGAACTTTAAAAGGTTGATCTTTTGGGATTTTGATAACTGATGCATTAATCAATGTAATTTAAACAGTGACCGTACAGTATATATAATTAACTTCCATAAAATAAAAAATTATGCATGAAATTTGTGTATATTTTTAATGAAATTTTGGTTTATTTTTATATGTGTGCCACATGATAGCTTCTCCTTTGTTTTATCTTATTTTAATATATTTAATAGATTATCTAACCGTTGCAATGCAAGGTGATTTTTAATGGAAGAGTAGCAGATTAATAGTTGTAATAAAAACTTGTTCCACTAAACTCTTTCGTATGTCTGCAATGCTCCATGACTAATGTTTATTTTTTATTAAAAGAGATCTCATAATTATGCATTAATTATCTTGACACATGGCATTACCTTGTTAGAGAGAGTTTTGTTTTAATATATGTAATAGATAAAAAGCAAACAACAAAAAGAATAAAACAAAAAAAAAAATAAATAATTAAGTAAATGAACAATAGAATTTATTTTCTATGCAGACTTCTATTTCAATTATATAATTGTTGTCAGTTATATAGACTCCTATTTCAGTTAAAATTCTGTCAGTTTATCTTCAGATAAATTATTTAAATCTATATATCTATATCTATATATTATAAAGTAAAAAAATAAATAAATAAAGAATCATTAATCATTTGGTGTTTTTTTATAATAACACAAACCATCAATAAAACATAGAAATCATTTCGTAATAATATATAGTTTTTTTTAATATCATTTACTTTGTGGTTTTAGATGTTTGGAGGAGACTAACAAAACTTCACTATTTTAATATTTAAAATCAAAGCAAATACTCCTAAATCTTGTCAAAGTGTGAAGTATAGTGGAGATGAGTATATTAGTATTCTAATAAAAAAAATCCGTTACAATAAAAAAAAGGTGGAGAACAATAATTTTTGAGGGCATTGATAATGTAAAATGACATGTATGAAAGAACAAAAGTTTATTAAAGTTTAAATATTGCTACATTATTCGGATACATATTTGGTTTTTGTTTCTATCATTTCTTTTGGTGCTTTTGTCATTTATTCTTCTAAGTTAGTTTTATTTCTATTTATTCACCTAAATTGACATCCGTCCGGAAGAACAGAAAAAAACTAGTAATAAAAAAAAAATAAATAATGAAATGATAGATCTGTATGCCAAGGACGAGTAAAGAAACTGACTCGTGAGAAGCCTTTGACTTCGGTCGGGTGCCCAAATCTCCAATACACGAGGGGACAAGAAAAATGAAAGGAGGTTGAAGTTTAAGAGGCAATTGTATGCACCTACTATTATACACCCTTTTTAGTTTCAAAATTCAAATCCGAAAGGATAACATTACAACACAATTGCATTTGCACAAACATACAAGTCTCCGACACCAGCAGCTCTCACAACCCAACCGCCTAGGGTTCCGACATCCTACTTTTCCGATCTCTCCACCTCTTGTGGCTTCTCCTCGGATTCGTTTTCTTGCTTTGCTATTGCCTCTCTTTGGGACTCCCAGATGCTCGCTTTCAACCATATTTGCACCAGAGCTCTGCAAGGTTTGGATTCGTGAAGTTTTGGGGCTTTTTTTTGGTTGAATACTCGGCAGCCCTAAATTTGGGGATAGGATGGTGTTGGAGGAGAGGTGTAATAGTAGTGGTAATCTTGGGGTTAATGGGTTTGTGAACGGAAGTTCAAGTGCCAGTGATGGTGGTGCAAACGGAATTGGAAGCTCCGAGATTCGGACATATAAGCGGAGGAAACGTGGGCTTTGCAGCTCGGGTTTTGAATTTGAGAAGGCCCCATGTATGTCATCTAGTCAGTCCGATGATAAGGTTTTCCTTCATCTTTACAGCTTTGCATTTCCCTAATTTTTACCTATTGTAGATGGTCTTTGGGGTTCTCTGTTGGGTCCTTTTGCTTCTTTTTGCTGATAGAATGCCGAATGTCACAGTTCTGAGTAGGTAAACAACGTAATGTGATTGTGTTGGTGCTAATTTTTATGGGTATTGGATATGGTGTTATGGCTATTTTGTACTTCTCCTGTAATGATGAATTTACCAGTTTTGGGGCTTGGTGCTGATTAAGGGCTTACAAAATCACACTGGGTAGTGTTGAGTTGGTACAGCAGAATGTGCTATAGATTAAACTGATTTTATGCAAATTGTTTGCTTTGGCTATGCCTAAAGCATGAGTTGGCATCTTTCTGCTCCATGAATTATGGAAATGTTGGGGCTAGAGGGGGGGGGGGGGGGGGGAAGATGGAATATGTGGTATTGGAACTGAACTGCTGAATAGGGATTCAGTGAGCTATTGTACTTAATTTGGTCTTCTGGTTCTAATATGCTGTGGTCATTTATGGTTTTTATTTGTCCTGATGTCTTTGAATTGTGAGAATTGAAAGACGAATGACCCACTCACCACTATGTTACTGCCTGAGGCAATGTCCTTACTGTGATGAACATGAAATGGTCCACTTTATAGTCTTGTAAATCATAATATGAACTCATGAATCGTGATGGTTCTTCGGATGAAGGGAATAAGGTATGTACTCTTTTGGTCCATGATTCATTGCTTTGGGAGCTCCCTTATTCTCAAAATGCATCTTGAATACCATCAGATTCCTCAATAGTCAATAATGATCTATATATGGCTGTTGTCTTTTCAAATTCCAGAGGATAGGGTCTATTAAATCAGTTGCTCTTTGAGATTGATCTTTTACATAGTTAACAAACCTCGATAGTGCTTAATGCTTTTTTGTTTTACTTTTGAAATCCTTGAAGGCTTGAACAAGTTTTTGTAAAATCAATATATGTAAACACTTCATACTTTTGCTATCATAAGTAGGATTGCAACGGTTGGCATTTGTTATCTAAATTCCACCAGGCTAGGATATGGCGAAATAATTCTTATTGAGTGAGTGACTAGTTGGGAAATTGTGATAAGATAGTGGGAATTAGTGTCATGAACTCATGATACCATTTGGTTGAACCTGGTTGCAGTATTTACTGTGGACTGCATTTTGCTTGTGTTCTAGATGTCTTAGGGATTTAAGTGATTGTACTAGGGGAGAGATTTGCTACAATGTTGTATTGTTCTTAAACCTAGCGCTACTGATTACTTGTTATATTGACTTTGGAATTCATTTTGCCTGTGTTTCGGATGTCGGAGGGATTTGCAAAAATGCTGTATTGTTCTTAAACCTAGCACGATTGATTCCTTGTTTGCTTCACCCTACATGAAATTTTCATATGTTTGTGCTGTTGGAATGAACTCTTCTTTTCTGTTGGTCTTATCAACATGACAACATTCGTGTAGTGATTTTACAAATGATAGTTTCATCCATCTTGTTTTATAGCTTTTTGCTTGCTTTTATGGCTTTTGTGCAGATGGTAAAAGAATTAATGGACCAAGGTTTACAAAATCGTTCTTGTGGGCAAGTGTCTATTCCGACGATAAATTGTCACTCTCTTGTGAATGGTTCAGATGATTGCTCTTATCAACATTGGAGAAATGTGTTGGAAGACATATTTGAATCATTGAGTCCGACAGTTGGTGAATTTGGTGGCATCTCAAATAGCATTAGAGATGCGCTTAATATCCCACACACTAATGATACAAATTTGGGAAAGGTATATGGCTGGATTCCTTCTTTTTAGGTGTTCAGAAAACACGTGTTAGTATGGGAGCAAGTCCACATTCTCACAATGTCTTTCTTTTGATGTGTTTGTTTTATTGGGGGGGGGGGGGGGGATATGCAGGCCAGTGTTGATCATGATGATACATCTCATTCACATAGAAATTGTGGCGCTAATGGATCTTCAGCTGCTGTTAAAGGTCTTTCAGCTGTAGCCTCTAATGGATCATCAAGTGAGTCGGGCCATCCCTCTAGGACATGTGAACGCGTCTTCTTCAAGGTTCTTATGTCAGGAAAGTTTGCATTGTTGTGCAAGTTGCTTTCTGAAAATTTCCAGGGATTGAAGATTGAGAAACTTCTAGACTTCAGTGTTGTCAATACACGCATGAAAGGAGGAGTATATGAACATACACCTATGCTGTTTTCATCTGATATTCAACAGGTACTTTGTCTCTCCAGTCCTATTCATCTAAGAATGTCTTACTTTTACAAAGGATTTGGTCTGATTCCCCTCCTGGAAGGTGGGTATCGTAGAGGATCTGGGGGTTTGCTAACTTCCTCTTTTTGCTTGGTAGTGTGATATCTTGAATTCCATCTTTCATGGTCCATGACAATTGTGACCTGGTCTTTTCTAACTCTGAATTTGAGCTTCTGTTTGTTCTGTCTTGGCGTCCTTGTCTCTAATGGCAGTTTTGTTAGATTATAATTCTAATAAACTTTTCTTTAGCGGGGCTTTGGTGATTTTTACATGGTTTTGAATTTACTGTTGTAGTGTGTGGCTGTTTTGTATTTACTGTTGGAAGACCCTACTTTAGTTCAGCTATTTAATTCTTCTATATGTATGTGGTACATGGATTTGTCTACAGGTATGGAGAAGATTTCAATCAGTTGGTAATGAGATGGTTTCTCTTGCAAATAATTTGTCGGAGTTGTCTAGGGCCTTCTGTCATGAACTGGTGAGAGCTTTGGGCAGCCTTGTTTATTTTTTGTTGTTGAACATTTTTCTTTCTGCTCTGTGTTTAGTAAATTTTCCCTTTGACATTTAGTTGAAAGTTATTTATTTTATTTTTCCAGGGAGGGGCGACAGATCCTGAGGCCTCAAGTGATAGAAAACACGAGGTAATTTGTTGCATCTTCTCTGGTAGTTGAATTTCTAGTGATTGAGTGTAGACTATGGTGTTAGTGGTTCTAGAAATTTTTGGTGAATTTGGCGGTGTTCATGAACATTGTTGTTTTGAGGTATTGTGCAAAACAAGGCAACTTGCTATGACGCTCTAAAAAAGGGAAAATAGGGTAAGGGCCGATGGTCTGAATTATTTGCCAATCGGGAAATTTTAAGGCCTTGGTGTACTTTAGCACCCAGTATTGGGGGTGGAGTTCCAAAAATGCCTACTCACACAAGTTGTCCCCTATTTGATACAATTTTATGGTGTAGGGCACAAGTTGTATAAGTGAAAAAGATTTTGTAACCATATTTGACTTTAGTACCTCTGTTTATATATATAGCCGACAATGTGACAGACAAATGACAAAGAAGATTTTGTTGAATTATAATTTTCATCTTCTCCAATACATAAAATAATCATAGAAATTATTTATTTTAGTCCTTTCTATTTTTGTTGGAGCGGAGCAAGTAGGCATTTCCCTCCAAAACTAATTGAGAAAAGCAAAAATAGTACCATACTTTCATGCTTGGGTGTAGGCCTGACAGTTTTCTGACCCGACCTGAATCAGCCCGAAATTTATGGGTTTTGAACATGATTTTTTCAACTAAACTTGAAATACACCGAACCCGAAAATTAGTGGGTCAAACCCGACCCGCCCGTTTGACCCGAAAAATTAACTTTTAAAGTTCAACTCTATTAAAATTTGTGACTTTTCATTGGAATTTTTAACTATTAGACTATAACCGCAACTTATTTTTTTGTTATTTCTCTAATTTAAGTCGAAATAGTTACAATAATCTATCGTTATTAGAAGATAATCCTATTTTGTTATGTATATTGTACAAAAAGTTGTATTTAGAGACCATTTTTTAAAAAAGAAAAAACAGAAAAAGGTCGCAATCATAACCCGTTAGGTTGATTCGAAACCAAAATACACTGCCCGTATTTACCCGAACCCGAAGTACACCCCACCCGTTTTTACCCGAACCCGATATATGACCGACCTGAAACCCGCCCGCCTGACCGAATTGACAGGTCTACTTGGGTGTCTTAATCTGCATGTGCTACATCCTCATAGTTTGCATTGAGTATTGAGATAGATATCTACAAAAATAGAAAGATAAATGATTTAATGAAGTTTTAACATAAATTGGCGGTTCGAAAATAAGTAGACATAAACACACACATATACAAATCATAACAAAGATCGAAATGATATAAACAAGTTTTGGCATCTTCAGTTATGCTAGTTCCCCATGTAATACAATTGTATCACTGGAGAAACAACTTGTATTAGTGAAGGTTTCCAACAATTTTAATATAATTTCACTTGCTACAGTGCTTCGTAGTTTGTACCCTGAGTAGCAAATAATTTGGACCAGTAGCCTCCTAGATCCAATTTTCCCTTCTTTGGGCAACCTGGTCTTTTAATCTCTGTGGCCTTGTGCACAATTTAGCGGTGTCACTTTCAAATAGTTTAGATCCATGGCTTTAAGCCCGATTTTTTCCCTAAAAAGAACTATTGCTCTATTTGCTTGTATATGTGGTGTTCTTTACTGTGCCCAAGGGATGCGCTGTAACCAGGTCAAAACTCAAAAGTCAGAAGCAATGCAGTATGGGACACAAAATGGAGAAAAAAATGTTTTAATTAGTGTAAACCATTTAATTTTCGTTTCTACCATTCTGGGCAGTCAGTCTACAACAAAGCATATCATGATTGTTAGGAGGGAAAAAGGGGAAGGAAGACATCTATAATGACATTGCACATTGCTAGAGTCTCTTAGGTGACAATTATTTCTGTGCATCTTTCGTTGTAGTTTCTTGTGTCTTCCAGGTTCTTTCTGTACTGAAATTGTCTGCTTTCTTTCTCTGTGATTTCTTCTTATCCCCCTTTTTAGTTCTTGATTATTGTATGAATTGCCCTAGTAAAATACTGTTTAAAACAAACTTGTGGTTACATAGATTGTTTTCCCTAATGCTTTGTGCTTCTTATCTTTTTGTTCTTTGTCTCCTATCTTGACATCTCTAGAGTCATGGGGCACCTTTTCTGATGGTATCACCTTACATTGGTGAATTGCCATTCTCATACAATCCTTTTGGGTTTAATTGGATATTGGTGTTGAGAATTGAAACTGAAGTTGTTTCTTTGTTTAGTGGTGGTTCTGCTATGTGAGCTTTGTTTAGTGAGTTAAGTAATTCTAGCAATTACCCTTGATAGTTCCTCCTTTGGACACTAATTCTACTGAATTTGGGTGCCTATGGTTGGGTTAATGTCAAGCTTCCCTGGCCTCCATTTAACATGATAAGTGAATTCATACAAGGATAGTTGGATTTTGAAACTAGCTTATGAGTGCTTGACATTTGTGTTTCTTTTTGCATTCATGTATCATGCAATGGGTGCTTTGATTTCAACAGTTTCACTTGCGTGATCATTACTTCAAATACTTCTCAGAAGTTGTCCCTAACTATTTGGGTTAACCTTTCAAAGTTTCTATAGGTCCAAAACATGAGTTTGATTTGTATTCTCATAAATGGATGCTAGCATCCACTATATCCTTGAGGGAATAAAAATAAACCTGTATAGGCTCCATGAAACATTCTAATGCCTTTCCCTTCTTGAATGAACCCTCACTTTTGACCTGCCTGTTACCTACAAGTTTGCTCACTTTTGTCCTCTTTATTGATCTGATCCCATTAGTTTAGCATGATTCAGGAATTACTATTCATGATCCTTGCACCTAATGGGAAAACTGAAATTAATTCATTAATGAAAGCCAAAAGGTCATTATAGCGTCAAAACGATAATATCTAGGATAATTAACTGAAACTTTAATATGAAGACATACCCAATGGGAGTTGTATAATTCAATTATGAATGCCGTATTTGAAAATGGAAGTAGAATGGAAAATGGCTTCTCAAAGTTTTGGTGAGTAGACAAGGGTTCTTCAGATGCAGAAGATAGTAGAACAGGATCTATGGATTGAGTGCTGCTTGGTAGTTTTTTTCTTTTTCTTTTCCCCTTTTATTTCTACTGTTGCTTGCAAACTGTGTTGATGCACTTGATGACCCTGAGAATTCAATGGTGTAGTAGTGAGTTTATGTTCAATGGCCAACATAAGTATGTTGTAGCTTGTTTTTCACCAACAGCTTTGTGGAGTGTGGAGCTGATAATACCTACTGCTGTCGGCTGTGGCAAATGGCTGGGGTTGTGGGGGTACCACCTGACACCTTGTCAATGGTGTAGCGAGTTTTTGTTACTGTATTTGTCAAATCACTTCTGATATATGAATTATTGGTTTTCTATTGCATCTGCAGGATCCTAATCTGAAATGGGAAGAACCTGGTTCTTCTTTCTTCTGCACTTGCAAACAGTGTGGAGAGAAGTCAGATGGAAGAGATTGTCTTGTCTGCGATTCATGTGAAGCAATGTTCCATGTTTCCTGTATTCAGCCTGTTGTTAAGGAAATACCTTACAAGAGTTGGTATTGTTCTAATTGCACGGCTAGTGGTATTGAATCTCCTCATGAGGACTGTGTTGTTTGTGAGAGGTTAAATTCCCATTCTGGTGTGAATGGACTAGCTGATGCTTTTCCTACTCATGATGAAGCACATGATGACCCTGAGAGTTCAGATGGTATCATAGAGACTGGGGTTCAGGTCTTTGAAGGAAGCAAGAGACTGACTTGCAAGGTATGCCAAAGTACATTGAGTAATGGAGATGAGTTCCGCGCTTGCGAGCACAAGTATTGTCATTACAAGTACTATCATATTAGGTGCTTGTCAAATAAGGAGTTGAAATCATATGGTCCTCGGTGGTATTGCCCTTCTTGTCTTTGTAGGACTTGTTTGACTGACAAGGATGACAGTGGTCTTGTTATGTGTGATGGCTGTGATCATGGATACCACATTTATTGCATGAATCCTCCACGTACCTCAATTCCTAAGGGCAAGTGGTTTTGCTCTAAATGTGACGCAGGGATAAAAGCAATACAAAAGGTCAAAATGTTGTATGAGAGCCTTGAAAAGGAGCAGAAGAAGAGTGAGGGGAAAAAAGTTGCTGACGTGTCAAAGAAATCTAAACTGGATTTTGAAGCAACTCCAAGTGGATCTGGAGGAATGGATATGCTTTTAACTGCGGCGAGAACACTGAAGGAAGAGGAGTTGGCTGGTCTTGATGAAAGCTGAAGGAACAGTGGAGAATATTCTGAATAGTACATGTTGGAGAAAAGGTTTTGGTTACTTTTCTAGTTGAAGGACCCTGAACACGCCAGTGGATATCCTTTTGTAAACTCACACAAGTTTCTTAGCATTGCATTCCTTGTAGGCTTCAGTTGTTAGCCGTGTATGTTGCTAACTTGTAAGAGAACCACATATTGTCTGATCTTTTGCAAGAGAAATGACAGGGATTTGGGGTTGTAGGCTGTAGTTTGAGATAAATATTAATTGTCTAACCGTCATTCTTGTAATTCCTATTTCAAACATTTTGATGATAGCCCTGTAACAAAATATTGTGGCAAGAACTTGTTTATGTTGTAATGAAATTGATTTAACTTATCTTTTTTGACCCTTGATACTTTGTTGTGAGCTAAAACTGGGTGAGAAGAGATATGGGCTGTTGGATTTGAGCATCTTTACAGAGGTGCACACTGTTGCTTGAGGCTAAGCTCGTTTGGGAAGGCTACGCTGAGGTATATGTATGCTTTATGTGGTTGTAATGGTATATATGCTTTATGTGGTTGTAATGGTAATTCCTATTGGAACCGTTGTGAATAATCTTGTTTGGATTCTTTGGTTACATTTGGCAATTTCTAGATTCCTTATGTGGTTGTAATGGTATGTATGTGTGTAGCGCGTGAATTTTGCAGTGCAGCTGCAGGCTTGGTTAGGATATGGAGTTGAGGTGAGCAAGTAAAGGTGAACTTTGTACTGATTTAATAGTTAGGCCATAATTTTGTTAGTTGTGTTACAATGAGCAATATGGTTTGCTGGAGATGATTAAAACTGAAGCATTGATACTTGTTGTGCAATGTGCATGGCTCCAACTCCAAATAATGGTGACACTGCAGTGCAGCTGGTATACAACTGATCCAGGTAACACTTGCTCAGCTCTCTGTTTGTTTTGTTACATCTTGTACTTGCTCACCACAGATGGAAGGATGATTAATTGATTACTTTGGATAAATGGGGGAATCATATGCAATTTTGGCCAACTGGGTAAAGAAGGGTTGGGTAACTTTCGCTACCTTTAGTTTTGAATTGTGGTTATATGATTTCAAATATTATTTTGTTCAATTACAATTTCAGTATTTAACCTTAATTTTTTTATGTTTTATCATTCTTTTTTATTATTCAATGTTTATTTATATATATTTTATAGTTTACATGGATTATATACATTATATATATTTTTTTTAATAAATTTGTGTATATTTCTGTTCTTATTGTATAAGTATTTTACTTTCGAATTTTCAATTTTCAATTATTAGTTTTTTGAAATTTAAATTTTCAATTTATATTTATAGCTTTATGTTTTATGCTAGCTTTTTCCTGATTTTTATTATTTTTAGTTTTTAAATTGTAGTTTTTTGTTTTTATATATTTACTTTCATTCTCTATTTTTAATTTTTATTATTTTTTCCCAGTAATATTGGAGCCGACGTCTGTGCGCCCGCACCAATATTGGCAGACACTGGTTTTGAGCAAGGAAAAACCAACCATTATAAAAGACTCACAAAATTAAATTTTGTTTTATTTTCTTTGGGCCTGTGAAATTCGTGGATAAATGGCACTGGGTAATTTATTTACGAAAAGTTATCAAAATTTATTGAAACTCACAAAATTAATATGTACTTCCTCCTTTAAAAATTAATATTTTATTCAAAAGTATTACTTTTTTTCAATATTTACCAAAACTTACCTTTACTTAAGAAAATTAAACATAACTTTTTGAAAGAACCCTAGAGGGGGGAAGGGGGGGGGGGGGTGAATAGGGTTACTGAACTTTTCTGCACAAATCACAACTTGACAAGGACTTTAGGTTCTCGGTCTAAACAGACTGAGAACTTCTTTCACACAGAATAGAGATAGAATGAATAAAGGGCAAAATATATAAACTGAATAACCTCCTTTATTGCACTGATCAGAAAGATAACCTAAGGTAAAGGACCTTAGGCATTACAAAAAACCAAGCGCCTTACAATGGATGCTTCTTATTGTCTACGGTAAAGGGCCTTTGCAATGAAGCTTCTCAGCTGCTTACAGTGAATGGCCTTTGCAGTGAATAGCGAACCAGAGACTGAAATGCCCAAGGTCAATGTCCTTAGGGTTTCAGTCGAGAACTTAGAAAACTGCGAACAAAGTTTCTGGGTAAACTCACACACCACACACAGATTCGGTGCAAACTCTAATCGATCCTAAGTCCGTCTAGGAGTCGATTGAAACAACACAAACCAATTCCTAAATCCGTTAAGGAATTTGATTTCACTCGAACGAATTCTCTCACAGAATTCGACCTTCCTCACAAAGAAGGATTTCAAAACAGAAGCTCTCTTCTGATTTGTATCACCCAATTTTTTCCGTGGAATCGTTACCTTCTTCAATCAACATGTTATCTTCTTATAGTCGCAGCATAGAGTCGTTGGAGATCCCTTGATACTTTCCTTCTTTGTGCTTTGTTCTTCCTTCCATTTTTGCTCCGATTTGTTTTCCTTTGAGTCTTCCGGATTTCGCGATCAAATCTTCTTCCTAAATCTTTGATTGATTGTTCCTACAAGTCAAGTAATTGCAATCAATTAGTTTGGATAGAAATAAGATGGAAAGTAGATTTGAGATTTTCAGAAGTTGGATATTGAAACTGTCGAAACAGTGGATATAAGTTTTCCAGAAAATTTCTCTGTTTCTGCGTGAACGTCCTTATCCATTGGCGTTGTTTCTCCGTGAACGTCCTTATCCATTGGCGCTGTTTCTGCGTGAATGTCCTTATCCATTGGCGCTTTGACGTAAATGTCCTTCAGCCTCTTCATTTACGGATAAATGAATTTTGGCTTTTATTCAAAACAGATCCGATTGCCAGGGCAATGTCCTTGAGGGGTTCTCACAATCTCCCCCTTTTTGATGAAAGGCAAAATTCATTTACACCACTTCTCCCCCTTTTTGACTTTTATCAAAAAGTCTAGAGGGCTCCCCCTTAATAATGTAATCATCTCCAATAATCTGCACGACTCAACAAACTTGTTAGTCCTAGGAGAGGCTACTCCCTCAATATGTGTAAAATAATCAATGATACTGCTTATTAAGGAGATTCATTTGTCAAGGTCCTTGACCCTAGATCTGACAAGGTCCTTGAGGGGTTCTTATTGTTGATGTAGGTAATGTCCTTGAGTGCTTCAAGCTCCTTTAAGTATCCACTCTCCTTATACCTGCAAAAACTTTTGACACCCTTCCAAGCCATAATTGACATTAAATTTAGGTGCTTGACTACTAGTACTAACCATGTTGGAAGTCTTGTTCCTTTGGAACCCAAACTTGTACAATTTTAGAAAGATAATGATTAAAGTAGGAAGGTTTACCATATTTGCTCTTGGGAGGAGATAAATGACCTTGATATCTTGCCCAAGATAGTTGTGTCGTTCTTGGTGCCTAGAGTGAAATCTGTGGCCTTGATGCGCTCATTAAGGTCCTTGTCTTTGCTTGGTTACGATAGCTTGATCTTGCGAGACACAATGTCCTTGATGACATTTTCTTTCTAGTTGCTTGGTTGTCTCGATCAGAGACTTGTGACAGACATCAAGGTTGGCCTTGAGGTCTAGTATTTGACTTTGAAAATGTCGACCTTGGAGGTAAGTCCTTCACACAATTTCTCGATTTTCATTGAGCTCCTTGAGGCCTTTGTTGGTTTCTTTTAGAGACCTAATCCTGTTTAAATGCTTGGTCTCCTTCCAAAGAAACTTTATGGACATTTTCCCAGTACTTTTTAGGGTAAGTGATGAGATCATCAAATGTTACCTCCTTGATTCATCCTCGTCACTTTCTTGGTAATCATCGCTCATTGCACCAACTTCCTCTGTCGTTGGTGTCTTTTCTCATCTGCAGTGACTAATGGTCTCCTCATCATCACTCCAAGTGGCCATGAGGGCCATGTGATTTTCTTTTCTTTGTTCTTTACGTGGTAGGCGGTTCTTGATCAGTGATGCAGGTCACTACAAGAAACAACAGTGAGTTAGTTCTATTATTTGATGAGTCAATACCTCTTTGGTTGATACGTGAAGGTCCTCTGGAGGTATGACTTTTCTTGCATTTGCTTGTGTTCCTTGGCCATCAAGGCCAAGATCTGGTCCTTATCATTGTCTTTAGGACAATAGATGTCCTTATGGGCTACGTCTTCCTTTTCATTTTGCCCTTCCTGGAGACGCATTTCATGAGCAAGAAGTTTTCCAATGAGGTCATCTAATTGGAGAGTTTCCACATTGTGAACTGCCTCTATTATAGTGACATTTATTTCCCATTTCTTTCTTGTAAGGCATCCGAGGACCTTGTGAACTTTTTCTTCATTGGAGTAGGTTTTCCCAAGGACTTGAGATTATTGACTATGACGGTGAAAGCGTTTGTACATGTCCTCGGATTCTCCATTCTTCATTTTGAAGGATTCATAGTCCTTGACATAATTGTTGCGCCTTATTCTTTGAGTTTGGCTCGTTCCTTCATATGTGGTCACTAAGGTATCCCACACTGCTTAGTCAGATCACAACCAGAGATAAAATCAAACTCATTAGAATCAAGTCCATTAAAGGATATGTAAAGCTTTAATATTTTTATTCGTCTTTTACGCTTCTTAGGGAGAATAATTGGATATATCTTTGAGTTTCGTGATTCCTCTTTCAGTGATCATGGGAACAAAGTCTCCATTCTCAATTCTGTCCCAAAGGTCATAGTCTTGATCCATGATGAATGTCCTCATACGCTTCTTCCAGTGTGCAAAGTTTGATCCTCTGAATAAAGGAGGACTGCTTAAGCAACGTCCTTGCCCTATATCACCATCTTCGATCCCCGCCATGATCTTTACCACAGAGCGGTTAGTCTCTGAATCTTCCGTGGACCTGGCTCTGATACCAATTGAAAGAACCCTAGAGGGGGGGGGGGTGAATAGGGTTACTGAACTTTTCTGCACAAATCACAACTTGACAAGGACGTTAGGTTCTCGGTCTAAACAGACTGAGAACTTCCTTCACACAGAACAGAGATAGAATGAATAAAGGGCAAAATATATAAATTGAATAACCTCCTTTATTGCACTGATCAGAAAGATAACCTAAGGTAAAGGACCTTAGGCATTACAAAGAACCAAGCGCCTTACAATGGACGCTTCTTATTGTCTACGATAAAGGGCCTTTGCAATGAAGCTTCTCAGCTGCTTACAGTGAATGGCCTTTACAGTGAATAGCGAACGGTAGAAATGCCCAAGGTCAATGTCCTTAGGGTTTCAATCGAACTTAGAAAGCTGCGAACAAAGTTTCGGGTAAACTCACACACCACACAATGTTGATTGCAAACTCTAATCGATCCTAAGTCCGTCTAGGAGTCGATTGAAACAACACAAACCAATTCCTAAATCCGTTAAGGAATTTGATTTCACTCGAACGAATTCTCTCACAGAATTCGACCTTCCTCACAAAGAAGGATTTCAAAACAGAAGCTCTCTTCTGATTTGTATCACCCGATTTCTTCCGTGGAATCGTTACCTTCTTCAATCAACAGGTTATCTTCTTATAGTCGCAGCATAGAGTCGTTGGAGATCCCTTGATACTTTCCTTCTTTGTGCTTTGTTCTTCCTTCCATTTTTGCTCCGATTTGTTTTCCTTTGAGTCTTCCGGATTTCGCGATCAAATCTTCTTCCTAAATCTTTGATTGATTGTTCCTACAAGTCAATTAATTGCAATCAATTAGTTTGGATAGAAATAAGATGGAAAGTAGATTTGAGATTTTCAGAAGTTGGATATTGAAACTGTCGAAACAGTGGATATAAGTTTTCCAGAAAACTTCCCTGTTTCTGCGTGAACGTCCTTATCCATTGGTGTTGTTTCTCCGTGAACGTCCTTATCCATTGGCGCTGTTTCTGCGTGAATGTCCTTATCCATTAGCGCTTTGACGTAAATGTCCTTCAGCCTCTTTCAGCTTTCTGGATAAATGAATTTTGGCTTTTATTCAAAACAGATCTGATTGCCAGAGCAATGTCCTTGAGGGGTTCTCACACTTTTATTTGTCAACAAATTTTACCGGGAAGGAGGGATTTTTAGAATATGTTATATGAAAACTATTGTAAAGCAAAGTTACGATGGTGAACGTGAACGATAACACTAGGACTTTTGCAGCGTGATTTTAATTATTTTTCTTCTCATAACTAACACTGCAGTAACACATGCATGAATTTCACGAGGCAGTTTGATATTATAGTTTTTTTTCCTGCTAAACTATATTCATAAGTTGGGTTGCTCATATGATCTCATGATAACATTTGGGCCAGGTGAATAGGTAATTATATCTAATTCTTAACGATATTACCCTAATTATTTCTCATTTCTTGTGTCATGTTTTCATATTGTGTCGGCCAGAGGTGAATCTAGAAATTAAATTTAGCGGGGTCAAATTTAAAGTCGCGAGTACTTGAAAATTTACATCTAATTAATAACATTAAAAACTAATATTAAAATTTAAATACAAATAACTTGAAAGCCTTATTTTAAATTTGGTTTGATATTTAATAGTGTATGATATTTAATATATTGGATTACATATATGCACAAATTATTCTTTTATTTTTCATTTTATACATAAAAAATAAGTAAAAGTTATAATTGACTTATTAAATGATATTATATAAGTATATTTTTGTAAAAGAACGATAACATTGTCATCTTTTTTTCTAAAACGGAGGTCACATGACCCCACGTGAAGCCACCTTAGCTTAGGTGCATTTAGATAAGAGGTGTAGACGTGGGCGCCTCACGTGGTGAAATTTCAGGGAATTTTCGTAGGAGAAACTTTTTGGATTTTTTCCCTTGGAAAATTTTTTCTAGTGAAATAGAAATAATAATTTTGGTTTACATATCCTAACAAAGGGTATAGTGAAAAGTTTTCATAATGTATAGTTGAAATTATAATTTTTTTTTTAAAAAAATGTTTAAAAGATTTAAATTACCCTCATCTAGTTATTTCAATTTGTATATGCCCTCTATTCTAAAATCTTTTCCCATTAAGTTTTCACCATGGGAAAATACGGTAAACTTGGGAAAATAGGGAGATGAGCTAGCCAAGCACTCTCTTATCCGAAACACTCAAAAGTGTGATTTTTACATCTTTTGGATTGCAATGGAAAAAATGTAAAAAAGCTCAACATTTATATTTATGTATTGTAGTCATGTAATCTACCTATTATAGTATGAAAATGGCTTTGACTAAGCAACCCTTAATTTTAGGCAAATAAGCAAACTCCAACCATTGATTTCATGGCCAATTTAATCACATCCATTCATTTATTTTTATTTGAAATATTTTATGAATAATTGACCATCGCTAACATCCTTGAGTTATCATTTTTTGCCAAAATAACTTTCTTGATTTATATGATTATATCAACCTTTTGTCTCTATAATTCTTTTTTCTTTATGAAAATGACTCCCTAATTCTAATCCTCATTTATTTTACTAAATATATGTTATTAATTATCCTATTATTTTTGTCTTGAATAATGCCAGGCATCTCAATTCATTAAATCAGCAGTAATCTATATAATAATAATAATAATCATCTTATCTTACTATTATAGTTGGAGAATCCTTTTGATTTGCACGGGATTAATCCACGGACATTGACCAATCACAGTCGTTGATTAGCTCTTTTAATCAAATCCAACGCTCAAATTTATATTGTTATTTGTTTATTTAATTCTACCCATCATATGTAATTCTCAACTGATAAAATTCCAGTTTTTACATACATACTCCACTATTTGTTAACTTGGCTATTTTCATGTTTCAATATAAAAATCTTTAATTCTCCCCATAATTAGCTTCCTTTTACTAAATACAAGAAAAAAACTATTGTGGAGTTCGGGTAAATTTAACTTTGGTCAATATTAAAATTCGGACGAGAAATTGATAGCCGTACCCAAATTTTTTTGGGTAAAGCTGGTTTGGACACTTCAAACGGAACTAAATTCAGGCCAAAATCGGATATGATCAATAGAAAAAGAGAAATATTTTGTCCGAATGTTCAGTCAATTCAGTCAGTGTAAAAACTGGGTTCGGACAAAACCGAGTTTTTTCAGGGTTAAACAAATCTGGATATTCGGGTTGGAAAAAATTTTGCCAGCGCTATATAGCACTATGCAGAATCTTCTACTTTCTTTATGTCAACTGTCAATCACGCCTCCATCTCCGATACTTACTCCTCCAACTTTGATCCGGCAACACCTTGGGCATGATTTTTGGTACCCTCATTGTCACCCAAATTTACAATTGTAAGTGTCAATGTTATTTGTAATGGACGCTTTGATATTCTTTCATGATTTCACCTTTTAATTTTAGTTTCAGGGAGCTTCAATGGTTGTTTGTTTTTAATATGATTAAGTTGGTATAATAATACTCCCTCTGTCCCAAATTAATTGACACCTTGACTAAATTTTGACCGTTAATTATTCATAAATTATAATGAGTTACAATATGAAATTACCTCTATTGTAATTTTTAGTAAAGTATCTTTCCAATGACGATAATTTCATATTGTAACTCATTGTAATTTGTCAAAGTGACAATTAATTTGGGACGGAGGGAGTATTATCTTCTCCTTGAAAAAAAAATAATATTACCTTCCAAACTATTTTTAATTATATAATTTCTAAGCTAATGTCAAAACAAGCCGTGAATATTTAGTTTCTAATTTGGGGCAATGTTCAGATATTAACGAGTCTACATATTATCACAGAAGAATTGGTTTGACAGTGTTAATCGTGACTTGCAGCTCATTGTGTATTTGCAACCATTAATCTTGGATTTAGACTATGTTATCCGATCTACCTTACTGTATAACCTCCAGTTCATCTCATTTCCCTCACTCCAAATTACATGCAAATATGCAATCTCACTCTTACAGTGTTACGGTCTCTCTTCATCTCTATCTCCCTCCAAGAAATTTTGATAGCGTCATGAGTTTTATATGATCAAATTACATGTTTCAATAAACAAGATTAATCATTCATAAATTAATAATACATGTTACATTATGGGTAATATAAGTTCAACTTTCTCTCTCAAACTAGATTTGGTCATTTTTAGATTGTTTTAATAGACATAACCTAAATTTTGTTATACTGATCTCGAACCTGGTTTCACAATAGACATGATTGATTCTAAAATTCAGATAAGTTATTTGTGACCACACTTGACTTTTCCTTGGGTCATATTGAACCGGGGTATTGTCTCGGTTAAATTTCACAGAGCTTAGATACCACCATATACTTATATTATTAAAGTTGTTTTTAATTAACGAGCAGTTGGAAGATGAGAGACAATGGGTTGTTTAAATCAGGTTTGAGCTGAGTCATGTTTGGTTTGACAATATTTAGGCCCTGTTCTTTTTTGTGTGGTATGTCCTTTGTGATTATATCTAAATTTGGTAACATATGGTTAGTGTAGAGTTGGTAACGTGTGGTTATGTCTGATGAAAATTGGACATACCACAAAAAAGAACATGGAGGTCGGATAATGGTTTAATGTTAATTTGGTCGAGGCTGGTTTTGGATTGCTTTATTTTTAACATAATAGACTTACCTATCGAAAATGAATAACTTTGGTTGTTAATTACTTCTAAATAGATTTGATCATTAGGTTGAGGACTCGCCCTTGAACATTTGCGGGTCCGGGCGAAACTTTTTTAGCTCGGCCCGACCCAAAAACTTCATGGCAATGGCCTAATTATGGGTAGGTCTGGGTTAGCGGTTCCTTGACTCGACCCGATGACCCAATCAATAAAAAATATAATATAATTTTCATGGAAAAAGAATTAATTGGAAACCTTAATTAATGTTAGTAATACGTTAGAAATTTGATTTTGAATTTTTGTCATTTTGTTTAAAATTGAAATTGAAATTTTATCTTTAGATCTATGTGCTAAAAAGTTAAATGCTGGATTTTTCCCAATTAAAATAGATAAAAATGATAAAAATTAAAATCCATATTTTAGGATCAGTCGACCCGATGACTTGACTCGCGGCCCGTTTGGTCAAGGTCATGGTCAGGAAATCCACTCACTTTTTAAATTAATTTGAGTCAAACTTATACTTATCATTGGCGAGCAAACTAGGTAAATCTAGAGACAAACTTTAACTTTCTTATTGGGAGCTCGCATATTCCCATTGTTCAGTGAACCAAATTAACTCAAGCCTATGGGTGCTCAAAGTATTCACAATTTTAGGGTATTTTTAAATCAAGGCACAAGTACGTTATATATGAACGCTCAAGTATTTATTTTTAAGTTCGGGGCAACACTCGGGTATTTGCTAATATATATATATATATATATATATATAAAACCATATACAACCTACATGACCCCTTTGTGCTTTTTTGTGCCTTTGACTTTTATTCTATGCTACCGCTTCATGGAGAAGTCGTTCTCAAGTAATAAAATATGAGTATTTGGGTTAAATTACTACTCAACTATCAACTTTTAGATGTGCGTGCTATGCCTTATCTAAGATAGTTGAAAATATCACTCAAAAATTTTGAACTACTTATTAGTGAACTATCAAATTTTAGTTAAAAATACCATAGAATTCTCAATTTTAGACTTTTAGTTAAAAACACCACAAATATCAGTTTTAGTCTAAAAGGTGTTGAATTTTGACCGAAAAGATGTCATTTTTTAACCAGAAAGTGCATGGTCTGAAAAGGTTATATTCTAATATTAAATGAACATTCAGGCCAAAGAAAAGTATTATTAAATCTGAAATTTTACACTTTCATATCATAAAAAATTTAATTTTCTGATCACTTCAAATAAAAAAAAGAACATTTAGATAAAAAAAGTCAAAGGTGGAAAATGAATATAAAAACATATACAGCCTAGATGACCGGTTGTTTTGGTCACAAGATGTATTTTAGCTAAAACTGATAGTTTCGTGGTAATTTTAACTAAAATTGATAGTTGACTGATGAATACTTTCTCTGTTCCATATTAATTGTCATTTAGTTAATTGTAATGGTCTCCAATGTCACTCTTTGATTTCTTAATGATTTTTTATGTAACATTTTATTAACAATTGCAATGTCATATGACAAGTCATTGTATATATTGAGAAATTTATGATTAAAATTTTTGCAAAATTTTCAAAGATGAGGTAATTTGTTAATGTAAGCGTTGTTTAAAACAGTGGAATATGTTAAAGCTTTAAAACATGAGCAACTCCAAACAGCTGGTCCTCTGTGTGTTGGGCAGTTGAGTTTGTGTGTCCACTTTGGCATTCGATTCCTAAGGGTAAGAGTGAAGGAAGGAATGTTGCATGATTCGAGAATGAAAAGTAATGTAAAAGGGAGAGAAAGGAAAGCATATGGAATTCGATCTGGAATGAAATTTAGGTTTAATTTGAAGAGAGTGAAAAGACATAGACATAGAGATGGGCAGTAAAGTTGATAAATGGTAATGATATATATGTGTAGTAAATCTGAAAGGAGAAGAGGTTGTTGTCCTTGTAGCTGAAAATGAAATGGATGAAAATATAGTGAGAATTGGGGGTTGGGGGGATGAAAAGGAAGAAGAGGAGAAAGTGTGATTGGTGTTACTCAACCCTAAGAAATAAGAATTAAGTGGTGTCTGTTTGATTCCATTCTCAAATCCACTCTTGCTCTCTTCTCCTGCTTCATCCCAATGCAAAACTGTCCCACATTTAATTTAAATGAACCAAAAGGTTGCTTCCCACACAATCTAACAACAAATGGGAGAGGAGACCAATTCATTCATTCACTCACATCCCATTCAATCTTATCGAGTATTCCATAACCATTCATTCATTGGTAACTTGGCGCAAACAAACCCCACTTAACCTAATCTCATCACAGTTTTACAATAACCATTTTTTCATAAGTATCTATTTCTTTATGAATTTTGTCAATTTACATGTCATATTAGTTTACATGATACATTTATTACTTTTATCTTTACTAGTATTAAACCCGTGCTATGCACGGTTATATTAAAAAATAAATTCTTGAATTTAATAATAAAACCCTATAATATAAATATATGTACAAAACAGAAAGTAAATCTATCCACAATGTAAATTCTATTACATTGTTCAATAAACATATAAATAAATTGTTCCCAAGATTGTATAGCAAATATCTTAATTACTTGTAAAAAGTGTGATGGTAAATATAAATAAATGATGTTTTCGAATCAATATTATAACATATAAGTTGCAAGTAGAAAAAATACAATCCAACTCAAAAACTTGTAGGTAGTTATCCATAATAATGAAAATAAAATAACCATATATTATAAATAAATCTAACCTGAAGTATATCAATTCTATCATTATTGATGAGTAAGGTATATGTCATGCACCCTTTCATTAATATTATATGAAAAATTAAAAGTATAAAGTACAAACTTAAGGATAACTATAGAAACACAAACTCAACATTCACTATTGGGATATGTATCAATAACAACTTAAGGTATTTATTAAGCAATATAATAAGTTGAGGACCAAATGAGTTTGGCTCAAATGGTATGAAGATTGCCATCCAACTTGGAGGTGGCGGGATCGAGTCCCACCACTTGCAAAGTTCCTTGCGTGGAATTCTGCAGGGCTTTCAACCAGGCCTTGGGCCTGGGTCACCCCCCGACCCTCGACCCACTAAGCCTTACTAGGCAAGCCTTGAGATAGGGGCCTAGTGGGGTGGGTCATACTTACCCATGTAATTGAAAAAAGGGGGGGGGGGGAACCCTAACTGTTGACTATCTCATGTCCGTCTACAAATGCTATACAAATTTTAAATCAAAACATAAGAGTTGGATGAAAAGCAAGGGGTAATACCATTGTAGAAACATTATTATGGAGAGAGGATTTTCCTTTTGGGAAAATAGAGAATTTAATGGTTGCTTCAAATTGATAGTATTTTTCGAAAACTAACCTATTTGTATTTGCAGGTTTGCCGAGAGTTCAATGATTGCTTCAAATGTTAATAGTTGACACATTGAAAGAAAATGAAAGATGTTTCGATGTTTATATATAGGTCGGGAGGTAGACTCATAATTAGATTTGTGTGAGAGGTAGAGTCTTAATTAGATTTGGGTGAGAGGTAGAATCCTAATTAGATTTGGATGGGAGTTAGACTCCTAATTGGGTTGGAAAATAGATTTCTAATTAGATAAAGTAGACTCTTAATCTGATTAAACTTCTTTGTTTATTATTTTGTAAATCAATTTTTATTATTATTTCATGGGCGAGAATTTTTTACTGTTTTTTTAAATCGATTTTTTTCTTTAATCTGATTGGCCGATAACCCTTACAGTCACTCTGGGTTGAGTATTTCAAATTTTGAATATATTACTTTTATATTATTATAGATTTGATAGTGACCCTGCACCCTCCCTAGTGGTCCCGTTTCATAGTAAAACATACAAGTTTGAATCTTAATTATTAAGTATGCAGATTGATTTAGTATAATTATTAATATCATTAAATGTATTTATAAAACTATTTACAAACACTAACAAATGCAATAATTCTTATTCTTACTATAATATTTTTACCAAAGTAATAAATATTGTATTTATATTATTTGAAAATACTTTTTAAAATACATTTAATGACATTAATATCTGAAGGCGGTGGATAGTATCCCAAGCCGAAGGAACAAACCCATTATAGAAAAGTGCAGGTGGAGCGTTTTCCAAGCGAGGTGGGATTAAGAAAGCTTGAGTTGATGATAATAATCAAAGAGGTTACAACTTGAACACCATTGGAGTAGCATATGACCTTGGGCAAGCAGAATCCACAACCTTGGGCCTAACATTCTACCATGATTATCTAGGATAATCCATCAATAATCACTAAAGAAATGACTTGAAATACCACCCAAATTAATTGGATAATGTAAACAAGGTTTTTGAGGGGAGGCTTGGAGAACACTCTAGCATTTCATTTCATATCAACATAATCTACCCAGAAAAACAGTCCAACACAGTATTTATACTAGGTATTGAAAACACTAAACACAGTCGTTAACTACAAAACACGTGCAGAAAAGGAAGCCCGTCGCGGGCGCTACGGTCAAGGTCGCGGGAGCGACAGGACAACAACGCAGCAGCAGCTTCTGAGCAGCGAGACCGTCACGGGCGCCACAGGTTTCGTCGCGGGCGGTACCGAGCACTAGAATGGGGCGCTGGTAGCGTTTCCTTTCAGCGTGAAAAACAGAACTGTAAAACCCCGAAAAAATCCAAAGATGTTGACCGTGACGTCGTTAGTATTATCGGTAATTTCGTGAGAGACTAACAAGGGTATATCGGTAATTTCGTGGGTTTAGTATTATTAGTTTTACTCTTTTTATTATTATTATTACTATTAATATTATTGAGTTATGTGATTAATTACGTGAATATTATTTGCTATGTGATTCTATTAATATTAGTATTATTATTGCTATTACTATTATTAGTATTATTAGTTGTTTTTAGAAAAATCAGATTTTAGTGTTGGGTTGGGTTAGGATTAGGAGTAATACTAATTGGGCCTTAATTATTATGATTAGTATAAAAGCTAGGTTTTTCTCTCCCTTCAAACCCTAACCCTAGCTAATTCTCTCTCCCTCTCCCATCTCTCTCTCCCCCTCCTCTCTGCCGCGCCCCAGCAGCCGCCGCCACCAGACGACCGCCGCCGCGCTGCCGTCCACGCCACCGCAACCACCGCTCCTTCTTTCTCTCTCGATCTCCCTTTTTCTCTTTTTCTCTCTTTCCCCCTGCCTCTGCTTCGCACTCGGCCCAGGCAACCACCACCGACGTACCGCCACCAACAGCGCCGTCGTCATCGCCGTTGGAGCCGCCGCGACACCCTGGAGCCACCGCGCGTCGCCGCAACTGCCCAGAACGTGAAGGGCTGAACGACCTGCTGCTGGGCGTTCGATCTGCAACGCCGTGCCCCGCCGCCGCCTGACATCCGACGTCGACCACCTCCTCGCCGCCGCCTCTGACTATCACCGCCGTCACCGGAGTCTCGCCTAACGCCACTGCCTCGCCCAGTCGCCGGAACCGTGCCCTAATCCTAAACGTAAACCCTAAATTGTTTTAACCAATTCTTTTCTTTTATTTTTTTATTTTTTCTCTATTTTCTTATTTTCTGATATTATTGTTATTATTATTGTATTATTGTTATTATTATTGTTGTATTATTATTATTATTTCTTGTTTTAAATCTTGTAATTTGGGTAGGTAAGGGTGTAAATTATTAGGTTGTTGTGTGTAACTAAATTGTTCTTGTATTGCTTTTATTTACATGTAATTTGTCTAATTCTTTATATGTAATCTTGTATGTTTTAATTTGGTGTATTAGGGTTGTAATAGTTGTAGTAAAATTATTATTGTTCAATTGTTTGTTGTACTTTGTTTTCTTGTGAATCATGTTAGGGTTTTAGATAACATTATTATTGTATGCATGAATTCTTAAAGTTTAATTACTTGGATTAATCCTTGAATCGTTAGTTAAGTTTTTATATGTTCTTTACATTTCATTCACATGTTCTTTAAGTTCTTTTTATTCTTGATTAAGAAATTCGTAGTTACATTTATCCTTTATAATTCATATAGGTCAAGCATGTTTAGGATTATTAAAGTTATGTTTTTTTATGCATGATTAGGGTGTTGGTTATCAAAGTTCTATGCTTGTTTTATTAAGCAAGTAATTACATGTTTCTTTGGGTTGTGATATGTTATAGCATGGTTAATGTTGTGTGTAATTAAGTTAGATTGATTAAAGTTGGTTCTAGTGAGTTTTAATTTTAGAATTATGAAGTTGGACCATGGCTTGAGTTAGGTTAAAGACTTTTAACCTTAGGCACTATTTTAGGCCCAAATTAGAACCCCGGGACCGAATGGTGAAGGTTAGAACCGAATTTATAAATTAAATAAGAACCGGGATCGAAACAGTTTCGTTAGTGTCTAAATATCGGGTCACCACGGTTAGTGTAGTTGTCTTTTGATCGAACCCTTTGGACTGGAGCTTCCCTTAGATATTAACTTTAATAGGAATTTTGCGGAACGGACTTTGGAGTTGTATAGGTTGAGTTTTATCCCGATTACCAGACCTAGGTCGGATCTGGACAGTTTGGGAAGATGACGGTTTTTGAGGACCTTAAATCATGTTTTGGGTCCTAAGTTCAACATAAAAGTTTTAGTAGACATCCCGAGGTTTCCGAAAAGTCAAAAACCAGACCCATAGGATGTCAGGAAGTCAAGTTACGACCCTTTTTATGTGGATGCTGTAATCTGTTTGTTAATGTTTGTTATTAATAAAAGTGTTGTTGTGTGAAAGTGATGTTTTGAGCTGGTTATGTGATTATTTGGAATGTATTAAATGTTTTAAAGTGTAAATTCATGATTGATAGGAACCTATAGGGTTCCTAGGGGAGGGTGATGTATATTTGCCTAGCTATATACATCAAGGTCTAGCTACAAGGACCTTAATCCAGTTTGAAGCTACAAATGTCGTCTTGGGTTTATCAAGGTAGAAGGCGTAAAGGACCTTGAAGGTACTCTAAGCTTAGTCCTCACACTTCTAAGCTTATATGGAGTTACTCTCACATTTGGAGGACATCAAATGAGCTTAAATCATTCTCAAGTCCTTATTGAAAAGTCATCTCTCACTACAAAGAAAAGACTCCATCAAGTACAGTTCGATATTTTGCTCTATAATTCTAGATCCATACGTCTATTGAGGAAATCATCAAAAGACATATTGGAGATCTTTCAATAAGCTTTCCAATGGTTTTTGAATCATTGAAAACGGACAAGTATTGAAGGAGTTATAACAATTTCTTTCTAGAGTTGTATTTTAGAGTTTATGATGTCATAAATAGGATATATGATGTAATAGTTGATTCTTGGTTTCTTGAACCCTAGGTACACGTCCAAGGGGTCCTAGAGTAGTATAAATAGACCCCATAGGGTGCCATTGTATTCATTCATTCAATCATATATCAAATACAAACCAAAACACATGATGTGTTGTTCTCTCTAGCCTTGTGCTAGTTTCTCTTCGTTTCTCTTGAGGGAGATCGAAACTATCCCCTTCTTCTATCCAAGGTTGGCGTTCCATGTGGTGATAGGAAGGATTTGAAGCATTCTTGAAGGTGGTGTGACTGTATCCTCCAAGATTCTTCAAAGAGCCATTATCATTCTATCATTCTTAGTGAGTTTCCTTTGAATCGTTTGAATTCTTCAATTGCATTCTCATTGTTTCTACCTTACATTCAAACGTCTAAAGTGTTAATTCACAAGATACATTCATCATCCATTTCGTTCAAAATCATCCATCATTTCGTCCATTCATTCGTTCATTCTACATTCATCCATCACCCATTCGTTCATCATTTCCATTCATTTGGTAATCATCTTTCATAGTTCTTTTTCATCCATTTCTATTCCATTTTTGGTTCTTTGGAACTTTGAGAAGGGATATTCCTATCTTCGTTTTTAAAGATCCTTAGATTGTGCATAATGAGATCATCCCTTGGTCCCATTATGCATCAAAATTGGTATCGGAGCTTAGGAGTTTGATTCTCTTAGTTCTTGAACCATCTTTCTACAAAACTTTCCATCACAAAAACGTTCCTACCATCTCTCCATGACACGCCACCCTAGAGTTCTTCCAAGAACACATCAAGAATTCATCAAGAATTCATAAAGAACCATTAGCTCCACAAAAAACCCATAGCCCAAACACAATTCGCACCTAAACACCCCCCCTCTCGTCCCTACAATCTAACCCCATTGTTTTGCAAGTTTCTTGTGATCTTTTTGTATCAAGATTCATATTCTATGGCTTGCAAAAGATCTAGCATGAGTTCTCAACGTGAATTACAACGCTTGGAGCAACAAATTGATGATCTCACCGAACAAATGGAAGAATTTGGGATCCTTCCAAAGGGATCAAGAAGCACAAGTTCACGTATGGTACGTTCGTATGAGGTTGAATATGAAGCGCCTTATGCATGGAGTAAACGTTCCAATAAGAAGAGTGGGAATAAATTTCAAGAAGAGTTCGAACCATTCAATTACAAAGGAGACTACATCAACAAACTTGCAAGAATGGAGCAAGGGAGCAAGGATGTGGTTGAATACACCATAGAATTCAGGCGGCTATTATGGAAGTATGGCCTTAAGGAGAATGATCAACGAGTTTTGGTATGTTACTCTCTTGGTCTTAATGATTACATTCGACATGTTGTTGTAAATCAACCTTACACAAACTTGGAAGAGTTAAGTTCTTTAGCTTTTTATGTTGAAGTAAAGAGTAAAGAACTCTTGGACAAAACCCGTACACACACAAAAACTCCAAAAAATCAGCCCCCATCCCATCTCACACCTACTAACCAAAGCACCTCAAAACAGCCCATAAACCTCCCCATTCCCATTGTCCAAGACGAGGAAATCATTGACCAAAGTACAAGTCTATCTTGCCAAAGTTTTGATCATGTTGTAAGTGCAAGTCAAACGTCATCCTATGAGCAACTAGAATTTGAAAGTGAATCATTTGATGTATTTGACGTGTATGAGGATGCTCATGAAGTATGTGATAACCTTGGCATGAATGAGGAAGCTAATGTCGTTTAGAACATGCCTAAAGAAGAGTTTAAGGTGTATGACAATCCCTTCTATGAGGAGAATAATGATGAGTTTCGAGTATATGTCAACCCATTGTATGAGGAGGAAGGCGTGAATGAAGAAGAGCAACGTGATAAGATGTGTTCATTGTTCCAAGAAGGAGGAAGTAGTGCCATCTATGAGGATCTTGACGCTAGCATTGGCATTGATAAGGACCATGACAATGATATTGGCCTTACTACAACAAGGGTCCAAACATTGCAAATGGAGGGCTATTCACACGGTCATTCACTTCATGACAAGGACATTCATTTTGATCCAAGAAGTTTAGTAAGTCTTTGTTTTTACAATATTTGCAAAGATTCATTGTATTGTAATATTACTTCTATGGATTCTTGTAATACTTTGTTGGAAGAAACAAAGTTGTATGATAGGAGTATCAAGCTCTAAGGGGCGTCCTTATTACCACCTTGTGTTTCACGGCTGAAGGAGGGTCAAAGCATTCTTATGACACTTATGATGAATAAGTATCATGAATTTGAAGAACCAAGGAGTCTCATTCTTACACCAATGGAGGTTGGAAACCGTGAGCCTATAAAGGATCAAGATCCTATGCCATCACTTGTTCTCATTTGTGAATATTTGGATGAAAGACAAGCACCATCGACAAGTGACCTCTCTCACTTATCTCTTTGGGATCAAACTCAATTCGTGGATAACTACAACAACAGTTTTGATTCTCATAGTATACAACATATTTTGAAAGAGTATGTACCATTAAAATGTAAAAAGATTGTATTTGTATACTTTGATAACATTTTTGTATGTAGTAGAAGTAGAAAGGAGTATGTAAATCCTTTGGAGTTAGTCTTGATCATGACAAAGCATGAGGAACCACAAGGAGAATTGGAGAAGTACTTGGAGAATTGTCCTTACCTCTCGTCCAAGAATGAGCTATCTCGACATATCTCATCAAATGGAGTAATTCAAGTGGACAAAAGGAAGAAAGGAACTATTCAAGAAGGATCCATACTTGCATCTATACTTGAGGTACTATGTCTCTTAAAGGATGCTAAAGATCATCATATTCTTTTATTTCCTATTCTCGCATCATATTTGTTCATTACAAATGGAGTTGAGAAAGGTGAAGTCCTATCTCAAGGAAGTTGTCCCATGGATTATTTTGGTGATATAGTAATTGGAGAAAAGGAGAAGCTTCATGCTTATGGCTTTGCATTCATACTAGTTGTTATCATGAGGATATTTGAGCGAAAGGATTATTATCATGGAGGATTCATCCTTAAGCTTTGTGATTCTTACAAAGTATTGGAGTATGCTTCATATGATAAGGAGATCAAGCCATCATTATACTTTGAGATGAAGTACTTGATTCGTTCATCAAAATCAAGTCACTTGGAGGAAGCAAGTCCTTTGACTAAAGGAAGTTTTCTAACGAGGAGATACATGTTTGATTCAAAATTACTTGAGCTTGGATATATCAAGGAGTTATATGAAGATGATGATGATTTTAAAGAAGTATTCAAGGTATGTGAGAAGCATCATCAACAACCCTTCCATATTAATCATGGATTTCTTTTCAAAGGGAATCAATTGTGTATTCCAAGGAGTGGAATTCGTGACTTCTTAATCATGGAAGTGCATGGAAGTTCTTTTGATCATTTGGGTCTTCTCAATAGGTATTACAAGATGAAGGAGTATTATTTCTGGCCTAGCATGATCGTTGACATTGAGTAAATGTTACAATGTTGTGATATTTGCAATCCTTCTATACTATATGGATATGAAAGCTTGAATTCTAAGGTAGAAGTACAATGGATTCAAGGAAGTCTTACTATTGTCTTCATCATGAGTTACAAGCTTGTGAATCTATACTTTGAAGTTGAGAAGTTATATGAGGTTTCTACATTCTCTATGAAGAAACGAGATTTGAAGTTCCATGATGTCATTGGATTAGTCATGAGAAAACTTGGAAGAAAGTGGAAGTTCAAGTCAAGCATCAAAGGAATCTATGATGATTTCAAGGCATTCAAGAAGAGAAGTTGTAAACTCATAAGAAGGAACAAGAGAAGTGATGTCAATAACACATATGGGAAGACATCTTATAAAGAAGGAAGGAAAACAAGGAAGAAGAAGTGTTAAGTACTGGTTTGGAAGAATTTTTGTCTAAGTTTGAGGACAAACTTATTCAACCGGGGGAGAATGATGTATATTTGCCTAGCTATATACATCAAGGTCTAGCTACAAGGACCTTAATCCAGTTTGAAGCTACAAATGTCGTCTTGGGTTTATCAAGGTAGAAGGCGTAAAGGACCTTGAAGGTACTCTAAGCTTAGTCCTCACACTTCTAAGCTTATATGGAGTTACTCTCACATTTGGAGGACATCAAATGAGCTTAAATCATTCTCAAGTCCTTATTGAAAAGTCATCTCTCACGGCAGCAAAAGACTCCATCAAGTACAGTTCGATATTTTGCTCTATAATTCTAGATCCATACGTCTATTGAGGAAATCATCAAAAGACAGATTGGAGATCTTTCAATAATCTTTCCAATGGTTTTTGAATCATTGAAAACGGACAAGTATTGAAGGAGTTATAGCAATTTCTTTCTAGAGTTGTATTTTAGAGTTTATGATGTCATAAATAGGATATATGATGTAATAGTTGATTCTTGGTTTCTTGAACCCTAGGTACACGTCCAAGGGGTCCTAGAGTAGTATAAATAGACCCCCTAGGGTGCCATTGTATTCATTCATTCAATCATATATCAAATACAAACCAAAACACATGATGTGTTGTTCTCTCTAGCCTTGTGCTAGTTTCTCTTCGTTTCTCTTGAGGGAGATCGAAACTATCCCCTTCTTCTATCCAAGGTTGGCGTCCTTGGTGGTGATAGGAAGGATTTGAAGCATTCTTGAAGGTGGTGTGGCTGTATCCTCCAAGATTCTTCAAAGAGCCATTATCATTCTATCATTCTTAGTGAGTTTCCTTTGAATCGTTTGAATTCTTCAATTGCATTCTCATTGTTTCTACCTTACATTCAAACGTCTAAAGTGTTAATTCACAAGATACATTCATCATCCATTTCGTTCAAAATCATCCATCATTTCGTCCATTCATTCATTCATTCTATATTCATCCATCACCCATTCGTTCATCATTTCCATTCATTTTGGTAATCATCTTTCATAGTTCTTTTTCATCCATTTCTATTCCATTTTTGGTTCTTTGGAACTTTGAGAAGGGATATTCCTATCTTCGTTTTTAAAGATCCTTAGATTGTGTGTAATGAGATCATCCCTTGGTCCCATTATGCATTAGAGGGTTAGTTAGAAGGTAGTTAATACTAACTTAAAAGGGCGCGTTTTGATTAGAATAATTATTCTATTTTAGGCCCGAGCTAATTCGCGTCGTTAGTGAGCTCAAGTGTGTTCGTTTTTGCTGTGAAGTGAAGCTAACCAGGTAATGTCTATGCTCTAATCCCCACTGGGATGCTCTTTAAATGTGTTTTAATGTTTTCTAATCTGTTTTGAGAATTGCATCCCGAAAGGGGACTTTTGTGCAAATGTGACCATCTGTTTTGGTTAACTGTTTGTACTTTTGTGATATTTGATTTATGAGTTGAGGAAATTGAAATGGTCTTTTATTAGTGATTTCTTACCGGTTTTGTTATTTTGATTTGGGTTTGACTTGAGAGTTGTGAGTTGAGTTTTACATAAAGATATTAATAATTCAAAGTGAAACAATAAGCGGGTTTCGGGGCATAACTTGTTGTTCAGGATTTGGAATCCTGCCGGGTTATAGACCAGGAGATCAGGGCTTCTTCCCTGATATAGGATAGTTGATTTCTTGGATGCCTGTGGTAGGCGAACTCTTTCAATGCCTGTGGTAGGCGAACTCTTTGATGCCTGTGGTAGGCGAACTCTTTGATGCCTGTGGTAGGCGAACTCTTGATGCCTGTGGTAGGCGATGTTACTCTAAGGGATGTGATATCCCACCCGCACAATAAAATATGAATTGGTTGGTTTGAGGAAAACCGTTATGGGGTTAAAGGTTTGCGAAATGGTTTGACTTGTTCCCTCTCCCTCGAATGAATTGAAATGAACTTAACTTGTTTTTAACGTTAGGGGTAGACATTATTGAGATTTCCCCCTCATTTTTGAAATGTTTTGTTTTCAGGTGATGATCAATATGCTGGGGACGGGAATTAGAAGTGAGGACGACATGTTAGAAGTCGTTATTTATGTTGCTTCTCTTTCATGAGAACTTGAAGTTAGTTTGAGGTTTATTTTTCTAAGTATGAGTTTGTTAGTTGGTTGTCGTTGACAGACAGTCGTTGTTTTTCCTTCTTGCCTTGTGTTCCTTCGGGGATACGGCAGTGACGCCCAATAAGAGTTTAAGTCTTCTGCTAAATTTTGGCTGTTAACGTTAGTTTGACTTTGACTTTTCGATAATTGAATTTCCGGGGCGTTACAGAATGGTATCAGAGCTCTGGGTTGCGACCTAGTAGCTCCTCAGAGTCCTTTAGGTTTAGTTGGACCCTAGGAAGCTAAGTCGGAGTGATGAGCGTAGGATGGGAAAAGGGTTTATGCTTTCCTATTACTACATGATTATGTCTTTAATTTCTGTGTTGCTAATATGTTCTAACCCTGTAGGATGGCACAACGCACACACTGTTATCGTCATCCCACCCCGTGTTTTCATCGTTATACTTCCATTCTCCCCAAGGAGAAATTGGGAACTCATATGATAAACTTCTACGACGAGATTGACAAGTACACCAAAGACGTTCCGAACTCATGCCTTCGTGGTAACGATGAGAGTCAGGCGAACGCATTTTTGCTCACGCTTCGGGACGACCCTCGGTGGGGCCATACTATACCATTATTGCTACCACCCCCTCTCCCGGTCGAGGAGTATCCCCACCCGTGTTGTTGGTGTAAGAGGTACCGAATGGGGCCAGAGCACCGAATCCCGGAAGTCTTCGATGAGATTGCCAAGATTTGGAAGCGTGATGTGGAAGAAGTTCCAGTGAACCCAGCCCCAGCACCTGTCATGGACATGGATCCCGAGAGTGACCCAGAGGAAGATCCAGAGGAGGATTCCGTGGAGGATTCTGAGCCCGAGGTGACCTCTGGAGTTACAGCTGCACCTGCAGATGAGCCCGAACAGGAGACCGAACCCAAGGATGAGGTTATGGTGGACTGGGAGACAGGAGAAGACCCCGAAGAGAACTCAGGGGATGAGTTTGATGATCCAGATTGGACTCCGATCGCAGCTAGGAAAAACCCTCTGTGTAGGAGGATCATATCAGTGGGACAGTAATAGTAGTATTAGGATTGGTTGATGTAACTTATTTATGCATGGTTAGCTTGATTGTGATGTGTCCCTAAGTGTGGTGTGCTGTTTTCTTGTATGATAACCCCAATATAGGGGATAGATTTACATACTACGACGTTGGTGTGCAAGTATTATAAATAATAGTCTTGATTTTAGAGGTGATATTATATATCTTCTTCTTTCTCTTTTTAAATGATGCTATTATCTGGGCTTATCTTTTGAAATATGTTGCAATTTTGTGTCTGCTTAGAACTTTTATGAGATAGTTGATTGGATAGTCCCTCCTTAGAATTGGTGATTTACGCTGTGAGATTAAACCCTAAGTAGTCTAAATCAACCCTTTGAACCAGGATGTCGGACGTGAACGGTTCTCAACCCAACCACGGTAATTGGGAGCGCCCGTAAGAATTCATGGACTTACGCCAAGGAGAGCGGGGTGTGCTTGCTTACTCCACTAAGTTTACCGAACTATCTCGGTTTGCACCTGCTCTTGTGTCTAGTGAACAATTGAGGATGGATCGCTTCTAGGATGGATTAAACTGCAAGATTCAGGATCAAATGTCATCGCGTGAGTTTACGTCTTACCAGAGCATGCTGATTGTTGCCCTCACTGTAGAAAGGGTAATGCACGACATGGAGCGACAACTTGGCATACAAGGGCATAAGAGGAAGGAGTCGCCCCGTTTTAACCCACCTCAACCCTACCAAGAGAAGAGGTTCCGCCCCAACAACTGGCGGGGTAACCAGTCTTCGGGACAAAGGCCATCGCATATGCCGATATGCAAGATTTGTGGACGACCTGGCCATTACCGGGAGTGTAGAGCAAGGGATATAAGGGGGGGGGGTGTTTCAAGTGTGGAAGCCCCCAGCATCATATAAAGCAGTGCCCTCAGCTGACTTTAGGGGGCAATCATGGTGGAAACAATGGGAACTTGAGAGCCCCGCAGTCAACATATCAAAATAGGGGAGGCTATAATGGAACCTAAAGACCGCAACAACAAAACCGGGGTAGTCCCGGTGGGAATTAGAACAACCAAGGGAGGCCAGCGAACCCGCCTCGTTAGCAGCAACAACCGCCGCGTAACGCAGGAGGACGAGTGTATGTGATGGGGAAGGATGAGGCTGAGAATGAAGCGGACGTCGTGACAGGTACCTTCTCTCTCCACCTCTACAATGTCTCTGTTTTATTTGATTCTGGTGTTAGTCATTCTTTTGTTGGACGAGCTATAGTAGAGAAGGCTAAGATGAAACCCTCGGAGAATAGTAAGCCTATGTCGGTAGCCCTACCCACCGGGGATACCATTAGTTGTGGAGAGTTATATGGTGGATGTCCTATAGTGATCGCAGGTCAGGAATTTGAGGCAGACCTCTATATGTTTGACCTAATGGAGTTTGATGTTATTTTGGGGATGGACTGGTTAGCAAAATATAGAGCTCAGATAGATTGCTTCAAGCAAAAGGTGACCTTAGTAGGACCGAATGGGAAGAAGGTAGTGCATTGGAGTGACAGACATCTTCAAGGTGTAAGGATTATCTCTACCCTTAAGGCTCAGAAGTTGTTGGGCCAAGGTTGCGAAGGGTTTTTATGCAATGTAATTGACACCAAGGCGGAGGAGCCTACGATCGAGACCATTCCGATAGTTCAGGATTTTCCTGATGTCTTCCCGGAGGAGATTCCGGGAATGCCCCCACTCAGGGAGGTGGATTTCTGCATCGATTTGGAGCCCGGGGCAACACCTGTTTCAAAAGCCCCATATCGAATGGCGCCCGCAGAGCTAAAGGAATGGAAGACCCAGCTGGATGAGTTGCTAGAAAAGGGGTACATACGACCCAGCACATCACCATGGGGAGCACCCGTACTGTTCGTGAAGAAGAAGGATGGTAGCATGAGGTTATGCATCGATTACCGGGAGTTGAACAAGATTACCATCAAAAATCGGTACCCTCTGCCTCGCATTGATGATCTCTTTGACCAGTTGCGGGGTGCAACAATGTTTTCGAAGATAGACCTGAGATCAGGATATCACCAACTAAGAATCCGAGAGGAGGACATCTCTAAAATCGCCTTCCGAACTCGATATGGTAATTATGAGTTCGTAGTAATGCCGTTTGGGCTCACAAATGCCCCAGTTGCTTTCATGGACTTAATGAACCGAGTGTTCAAGCCGTTTCTGGACAAGTTTGTGGTGGTCTTCATCGATAATATATTGGTGTACTCAGGAACACGGAGGAGCATGCGAACCACCTGAAAGAAGTGTTGACGACTTTGCGTAGTATTGAACTTTATGCGAAGTTTAAGAAATGTGAATTTTGGTTGGAGCGAGTAGCGTTCTTAGGACACGTGGTGTCTAAGGAAGGAGTAGCAGTGGACCCTCAAAAGGTGGAGGCTATCACCAAGTGGCCGACGCCGAAGAATGCCACTGAGGTTAGGAGTTTTCTGGGTTTGGCAGGCTACTATAGAACATTTGTTCAAGATTTCTCGAAGATCGCCACCCCTTTGACCAATTTGACTCGGAAGTCAATCAAGTTCGCGTGGTCGGAAAAATGTGAGCAAGCATTTCAGGAGCTGAAGAAGAGGCTTACCTCGACCCCTATTCTCGCTCTACCTCAAGGGAACGAAGGATTCATTATCTACAGTGACGCATCACATGGTGGATTGGGTTGTGTGCTCATGCAGAATGGGAAAGTGATTGCGTATGCATCCAGACAACTTAAGACACATGAGAAGAACTACCCTACTCATGACTTGGAGTTGGCAGCATTGGTTTTTGCACTTAAGATTTGGAGACACTACCTTTATGGAGTACACTGCGAGGTATTCACCGACCATCAAAGTTTGAAGTACCTTTTCACACAGAAGGAGCTAAACCTTAGGCAAACTCGATGGTTGGAATTTCTGAAGGACTATGATGTGAATTTTCAATATCATCCCGGAAAAGCAAATGTAGTGGCTGATGCCCTGAGTAGGAGACCCTATCCTGCTGTAAACCACTTGATGATGATGTCGCACGAGCTGTGCGAGGAGTTTAGGAGGCTGGAAATTAACGTGGTGACACCTGGAAGGAAAGTCAGACAATGCCATGGAGTTGCAACCTACTCTCATGGAAGAGATCAAGAGGACTCAAGAGCTGGATTTGCAGCTTGTCAAGATACGGGAGGAGGTTTTGCAAGGGAAGGCCCCTGGTTTCGTGATTCACGAGGATGGTACATCACGGTTCCATAACCGCGTCTGTGTACCTAACATGGAGGAGTTAAAGAGGAAGATTTTAGAAGAAGGGCACAATACACCATATTCTGTGCACCCAGGGGGAAATAAACTTTACAAGGATCTGAAGCAGATGTTCTGGTGGAGTAATATGAAACAAGAAGTGGTGGACTTTGTGGCGAAATGCCTCACTTGCCAATGGGTCAAGGTAGAACATCAACGACCTGCCGGACTTCTGTAGCCACTAGACGTTCCCGAATGGAAGTGGGACTCGATATTAATGGACTTCGTAGTGGGTCTGCCAAGGACCAGGAGGAAACACAATACAATATGGGTAATTGTGGATCGATTAACCAAGTCAGCTCATTTTCTAGCCATCGCCAACAACTGGTCCCTGGACCAGCTAGCTCAAGCCTATGTAAGAGAGATAGTAAGACTACATGGAGTTCCCAGTTCTATAGTCTCGGACAGAGATACCAGATTCCATTCTGGATTTTGGAAGAAGTTGCAAGAGGCGTTTGGTACCAAACTCAAGTTTAGCACCACTTTTCACCCAGCTACTGATGGGCAGACTGAGAGGACTTTCCAAACCCTTGAAGATATGCTGCGAGCATGCGCATTAGATTTCAAAGACTCGTGGGATGACGAGTTGACTCTCGTTGAGTTCTCCTACAACAACAGTTATCATGCTAGTATTGGGATGTCACCATTCGAAGCTTTATATGGGAGGAGATATAGGACTCCCCTCTGTTGGAAGGACATCGATGAAGCTCTAACGATAGAACCATTCAAGATAAAATGAAGGCGGCACAAAGTCGACAAAAGAGCTATGCTGACAGGAGGAGGAGACCTTTGGAGTTCGAAGTAGGAGAATATGTGTTTTTACGGGTTTCACCTACGAAAGGAGTTATGAGATTCGGTCAGTCGGGGAAGTTGACACCAAGGTTTATCAGGCCATATCCAATCTTAGAACGCATCGGAGAAGTTGCCTACAAGTTGCAACTGCCAGGAGAACTTCCAAGAGTGCACAATGTCTTCCATGTGTCACAACTCAGGAAATATGTTCCAGACCCAACTCATGTGATTGATCCTGAGCCACTTCAGCTACAAGAGGATCTGAGCTATGAAGAGCAGCCGCTGGAAATTTTGGATCGTAGGGAAAAACAACTTCGAAGGAAAGTGGTCCCCTTGGTGAAACTGCGATGGGCAAATCATGCCACAACGGAAGCAACCACAGGAAATGTAAGAAGAGATGAGAACGAAATACCCTCACCTGTTTCACTCTTAAAGGTACGTCAAGTTTCGAGGACGAAACTTCTTTTAAGGAGGTAATGATGTAAAACCTTGAGTTTTAGGGAGACCGGAACCGTTAGGATTGTTGCCGAACCGTTAGGCTTAAGTTTAAGTTTCGAGGACGAAACTTCTTTTAAGGAGGTAATGATGTAAAACCCCGAAAAAAACCAAAGATGTTGACCGTGACGTCGTTAGTAAATTAGGTTTGACTTCTTATTTATTATTATTCGTTTGTGTTTATTTTTGCTAACACTTGAGCTCGTAGGATCGTGAGAGACTAACAAGGGTATATCGGTAATTCCGTGGGTTTAGTATTATTAGTTTTACTCTTTTTATTATTATTATTACTATTAATATTATTGAGTTATGTGATTAATTACGTGAATATTATTTGCTATGTGATTCTATTAATATTAGTATTATTATTGTTATTACTATTATTAGTATTATTAGATGTTTTTAGAAAAATCAGATTTTAGTGTTGGGTTGGGTTAGGATTAGGAGTAATACTAATTGGGCCTTAATTATTGTGATTAGTATAAAAGCTAGGTTTTTCTCTCCCTTCAAACCCTAACCCTAGCTAATTCTCTCTCCCTCTCCCATCTCTCTCTCCTCCTCTCTGCGCCCAGCCGCCAGACGGCCGCCGCAGACTGGGCCCACGCCACCGCAACCACCGCTCCTTCTTTCTCTCGATCTCCTTTTCTCTTTTTCTCTTTCCCCCGCCTTCGCCGCCGCCCAGCAACCACCACCGACGCATCGCCACCAACGCCTGGTCGTCATCGCCGTTGGAGCCGCCGACACTCGAGCCACCGCTGCGCCGCGAATCGCTTAGAACGTGAAGGGCTGAACGACCTGCTGCTGGGCGTTCGATCTGCAACGCCGTGCCCCGCCGCCGCCTTACACCCGACGTCGACCACCTCCTCGCCGCCGCCTCTGACTATCACCACCGTCACCGGAGTCTCGCCTGACGCCACTGCCTCGCCCAGTCGCTGGAACCGTGCCCTAACCCTAAACGTAAACCCTAAATTGTTTTAACCAATTCTTTTCTTTTATTTTTTTTTATTTTTTTCTCTATTTTCTTATTTTATGATATTATTGTTATTATTATTGTATTATTGTTATTATTATTGTTGTATTATTATTGTTATTTCTTGTTTTAAATGTTGTAATTTGGGTAGTTAAGGGTGTAAATTATTAGGTTGTTGTGTGTAACTAAATTGTTCTTGTATTGCTTTTATTTACATGTAATTTGTCTAATTCTTTATATGTAATCTTGTATGTTTTAATTTGGTGTATTAGGGTTGTAATAGTTGTAGTAAAATTATTATTGTTCAATTGTTTGTTGTACTTTGTTTTCTTGTGAATCATGTTAGGGTTTTAGATAACATTATTATTGTATGCATGAATTCTTAAAGTTTAATTACTTGGATTAATCCTTGGATCGTTAGTTAAGTTTTTATATGTTCTTTATATCCATCACCCATTCGTTCATCATTTCCATTCATTTGGTAATCATCTTTCATACTTCTTTTTCATCCATTTCTATTCCATTTTTGGTTCTTTGGAACTTTGAGAAGGGATATTCCTATCTTCGTTTTTAAAGATCCTTAGATTGTGTGTAATGAGATCATCCCTTGGTCCCATTATGCATTAGAGGGTTAGTTAGAAGGTAGTTAATACTAACTTAAAAGGGCGCGTTTTGATTAGAACAATTATTCTAATTTATGCCCGAGCTAATTCGCGTCGTTAGTGAGCTCAAGTGTGTTCGTTTTTGCTGTGAAGTGAAGCTAACCAGGTAATGTCTATGCTCTAATCCCCACTGGGATGCTCTTTAAATGTGTTTTAATGTTTTCTAATCTGTTTTGAGAATTGCATCCCGAAAGGGGACTTTTGTGGAAATGTGACCATCTGTTTTGGTTAACAGTTTGTACTTTTGTGATATTTGATTTATGAGTTGAGGAAATTGAGATGGTCTTTTATTAGTGATTTCTTACCGGTTTTGTTATTTTGGTTTGGGTTTGACTTGAGAGTTGTGAGTTGAGTTTTGCATAAGATATTAATAATTCAAAGTGAAACAATAAGCGGGTTTCGGGGCATAACTCGTTGTTCAGGATTTGGAATCCTGTCGGGTTATAGACCAGGAGATCATGACTTCTTCTCTGATATAGGATAGTTGATTTCTTGGATGCCTGTGGTAGGCGAACTCTTTCAATGCCTGTGGTAGGCGAACTATGATGCATGTGGTAGGCGAACTCTTTGATGCATGTGGTAGGCGAACTCTTTGATGCCTGTGGTAGGCGAACTCTTGATGCCTATGGTAGGCGATGTTACTCTAAGGGATGTGGTATCCCACCCGCACAATAAAATATGAATTGGTTGGTTTGAGGAAAACCGTTCTGGGGTTAAAGGTTTGCGAAATGGTTTGACTTGTTCCCTCTCCCTCGAATGAATTGAAATGAACTTAACTTGTTTTTAACGTTAGGGGTAGACATTATTGAGATTTCCCCCTCATTTTTGAAATGTTTTGTTTTCAGGTGATGATCAATATGCTGGGGACGGGAATTAGAAGTGAGGACGACATGTTAGAAGTCGTTATTTATGTTGCTTCTCTTTCATGAGGAACTTGAAGTTAGTTTGAGGTTTATTTTTCTAAGTATGAGTTTGTTAGTTGGTTGCCGTTGACAGACCGTCGTTGTTTTTCCTTCTTGCCTTGTGTTCCTTCGGGGATACGGCAGTGACGCCCAATAAGAGTTTAAGTCTTCCGCTAAATTTTGTCTGTTAACGTTAGTTTGACTTTGACTTTTCGATAATTGAATTTTCGGGGCGTTACAAGAACTCTCTGGAACAGACGCTGGTAGCGCTTGTCCAGACGCTAGCGGTGGTGTCCAACTCCCACGCCCATGCCGATAACGTAGCGGGCACTACGGTGGCTGCCAATAACGTAGTGGGCGCTATAGTCGGCGTAGCGGGCACTACGAGCACTGGTTCTTCACTGTACTACCTCCTACCTTGAACCTTATTGAATCGGGGCAACACACGATCCTTGATACCTCATAGCTCAACATCTCGGGTCTCACTAGACTTCGGGGTACCCGAATAAGGAGGGGGCCGGCTAGACGGTGGGAAGTAGGCTTTTGGTGCCGGTTTGGAAGTAGCCTTTTCCTTCCTCCGACGCTCAACCCGGAGAGCCAGACTGCATAAATCATCCATTGAATGGTATGGTTGAATCTCAATCTTCTTAGCAACCACGGGGTCCAACTCATTCAAGAATCGCATCATCGTTTGCTCCTCGGGCTCTTGGAGGTCGCTTTTGATGAGGAGTTGCTCGAACTCTAAAATGTAGTCGCTGACGGACCGCTTGCCCTGAGTGAGAGCATAGAGCTTGTTCAGTCTCGTTCCGAGCCGAATTTTATATCTTTTATAGGGTGTTTTTGCTTATGTTAGCCCCTTGTATATATATATTAGATATGATGATTTTGTGTTTTGTAGGAAAATAAGGAGTTAGAAGGAATTTGGGCTTAATTTAGGGTTTTTAGGGAATCGCGAGCGATTTCCCTAGTCAACCCAAGCCGAGAACCGAGGCGAAACCGACCCGGAGACTCCTTGTCCATTTTTAGCGCAAAACAGGGGCAAAAGGCAGAAGCAGGTCGCGCCCGAGTCAAGGATGTCACGCCCGAGAAAAGCCGCTGCCGCGTCAAGACACTGCGCCAAGGCAACCGACCAGACAGAGGTCGCGCCCGCGACTCCATTCGTCGCGCCCGTGACGTGCTGCAGAGAGAGGACAGGGCGTGCGGACAAACGTGCGTCGCGCCCGTGAAGTTTTGTGTCACACCCATGACAGTAATCAGTCGCGCCCGCGACCGACTATGTCGCGCCCGCGACGGACTCTTGAATTCGACGGAGGAAATGACTAGAGCCTGGTCGTGCCCGCAACGGGTCGAAAACTGCGGAAAGGTTCGCGCGTGTTGCTGAGTTATTTTAGGGTTTTGGGTTGTATTTTTCCTTCCTCTATAAATACCCTATTGTAATTCAGACCTAAAAATCATCTTATCAAGTAGTCTTAGTAATTTAGGAGTAGGATTAGAGTAGAATTAGGTTTAATTCCTTGCCTTTAATCTTGCTTTAATCTTTCTTCAAGATTTTAATTGTTTTTCAAGCTTTCTTTGATTTCTTGCAATTGTATTCAACTTCCTCCAAGCTTTCTTAATTCAAGCAATCTCCATCAAAGTGTTTTTTACAAAGCTTTCTCTCTCTCTCTCTCTCTCTCTCTCTCTTTAGTTGCCATTGTTGATTTGTTTTCCAAGCTTTCTAGTGATAGCCACAACCAATCCACTTTTAGTGAGGAGGAGGCTCAACGGTTACCAATTCTACTTCCTAGTGAGAATTTGGGAATCCTTGGTAATCTAATCCACAATTTCTTGTTTGTTCGGGGGAAATTACAAGTGTAGATTGAAGATTAGAAGATTTTGGTCATCAAAGGTATAATTTCTTGTCCCTAATTTCGTTGTTCATTCTAGTTTTTCATTCATGCTTGTAATTGTTTTCTTAATTTCATGCTTTATTTGATGCTTTTATTGCTTTCTTTGAATCCATGTCTAGATTAATTAGTTTAATCGCTTTCTTAAATATTTACTGCTTTCCGCATTGAAAAACCCCAAACGCAAACCAATTACTTCATCAAGCCTAAACACTCATCCTCGTGGACCGACAAACATACTAAAACCCACAAAAATTACAACTAAACAGAGCTTCCTCAAGACGTCCTGTTTGTATGTGTTGGGCAAGAAGCGGCGGTTTATCAATTTTTTGAGCCGTGCTCATGAAGTAATCCTTGCTCGACCTTCCCGAGCTCGCTGCGCCTTGATGTTCTCAAACCAAAGGGAGCCGGCTTTGATGAGTTTCAAACTGGCGATCTTGAAGGATTTCTCGTCGTTGTACTCTTTGGTTTCAAAGATTCGTTCCATCATTTGGACCCATTCAAGGTACTCGTCAGGGTCACTTGAGCCATTGAATTCGGGGATGTCGATTTTGATGTCTTGGAAGTCGTCACGAGGGGGTCTTGTTGGGAATGTCCCGACAATGTTCGATATACACGGAGTTTAAACCAAAGTGATATAGTAATTATATGTCTTGCTAGAGACCTCTATAATTAGTAATTAAATATGTTTAATTACAACTATATTACTTGGTCCTACTGGGTCACACAAGTTAGTGTCCTAGAACAATGTATGTAGCCTAATTGATATTGTATCAAGTTTAGAAAAGTTGGGAATTGATTTCTTTGAGAAATCAGCCCAACACGGACTGAATTGGGTTCAACATGGGTCGTGTTGACCCAACACGGTCCGTGTTGAGACACCACGGTCCGTGGTGTCCATGGGCCGAATAATTGGACTCTCTGGAGTCCAATACGGACCGTGTTGGGCCTGAGAAGTGCGTCGTTGCGTTAAGTCGGCCCTTTAGGGTTTTGAACCCTTTCCCTAGGTTTTCTAAACACTATATAAAGGGGTCTCTGGGTGAGATTATTCCACACCAACTGCCTAAGACTCTTAGAGAGATACCAGGGTGATTTCCTGAATTCCTCTCTCTTTTAGTTTGCAGTTCTAGTTTCAGGAAACATTCTATGTTTCCCGAAACAATCTCACATACATCTTAGATTGAGATTCGTCTCGATCGGGTCGATCTAGCAATCGGGTTCCCGGAGTGCTGCGTGGACTTTTCAGTAGAGGGTTTCAGCGTTGGAATCTGGAAGGTCAACCTCTTCTTCAGCAGGAATTAGCGATCATGTATAATTATTAAAGTCTCTGCAGTTGTTTTGATTAATTGTTTATAACTGTTATAATATTCCGCCAATTAATCTGTATCTGTTTAGGAAATAGATAACCCAAAAACCTAACATTGGTATCAGAGCCAGGAATTGCATGCTAAAGTATTGTACTTGTATTCATAATTAATTTTGTCAATAGTTGAATTATGTTATGAATATGCTAGAATAGATTTATGCCTTAAATTTGGAATCTTTATGAAAGTTTTTAATGTTCTTGATAGTAAATCTGAAATTTTATTGTAAAATTTCATGCTTTGTTTTTGCTTATTTCTTATTGCCTTTAATTAATCGATTTTATGTTTGTTTAATTGTTAAATATAGCATGAACTCTATTTAATTTTGAATGTTTTAGAAGCAATCACGTTTAATGTTGTTAAACAGTAGGCAATACATGGAATAGGTTTAAATTCGCAAAATATGGTTTTGTAGAATTAATTTTCTGATTTAGTTTATTTACGGTAAATATGAAAAATCGAAATAAAATATCAAATGAACTCGAAAATTTTTGAAATTTTTACTCGAGGTGTCTGGAAGTGTTCTGGACTTTCCATAATTTTTGTAGATGTTTCCCACTTAAAATGGATTTTTAATTAAGTTTTCAGATCTGAAGTGAATTAAAATTCGTTTAATTCTCTGAATTTTATAAATTTGTAGAAATTTGTAAAACTTCTGAAATTTTTACAGTAGGTTACTGGGTAACCATAATTTAAGGGAAAAAATTTTCTGTTAATTTATCCGATCAAATTATATTTTTTTAATTTAGATTTTCAGATCTCAGAGAAATAAATTCGTTGCTTCTCTGAATTTTGTATATTTATAGAAATTTGAAAACTTTCTGAAAATTTTACAGTAGGTTACTGGGTAACCATTCTGTTATGGAAATTGTTCGTGAGTTTTCGAAATCGTTTACTAATTTTCTTTTAATTTTCAGATTAACAGAAAAGTATAATTGTTTACTTTTCTGAATTTTATTCTAATTTTCGAAATTTGATAAAAATCTGAAATTTTTACAGTAGCATATTGGATGAACCTACTGTATGGAAAAATTATAAAATTGATTTTAAACTTATCGGACTATTATTTTTTATTTTCCTCTTAAACGGAGAATTAAAATGTTTAATTCCCTAATTTTTTACAATCTTTTAGAAATTGTTAAAATTTTGGAAAATATTCATATTGGGTTATTAGATAGCACTATGATATGAAATCTTTTAATTCGATAAGTTATGATAATTTTATTTAAGTTTTTCATTCACGAAATTAACCGAAACTGGGAAGCAACACGGACCGTGTTGCCAGCAGTTTTGGTGAATTCGTGTATTTTAAGGTTTGTAGTTAATTTTAGAAATTAATTATTAAATCCTATTACTACTAAATCAGATAATGGGCATAAATCTATTATTTTGTAAAGTTTAGGAAACTTACAATATCTTTGAAAGATATATAGTATCTTTTATACTTCTTGATTTTAGGAAAGTCAAGTGTTTTGTGTGTATAAGTATAAAATCCTAAATCTGTTTAGGTAACTAAGATAAAATTTGGATTTTGCTTATTTTATTAATCATGCAAACTTTTTAGGAAATCTTATTTAGTATTCATTTCCTTATGTGTTATATTGCAATTATATATATGCCTTTATAATTTGTTATTTAAGCATGTGTTATATTTGATATAATTATTGCAATATTACATGTTTGCATGCGCTTCTAGTATGGCCATAGATAGTCGGTTTTACAGGTCTGCGTACCGGGTTGGGTGAAATACGGTCTGCGTACCGTCTTTGAATTAAATTTTAAATTTAAATTTCAGTTAAGTTTATTTTAATTCTTGTAAGGACTCAATTGTGAGGTCCAGAATTGTAAACTTGTTGTAATTGGAGACATCAAGTTGAGTGGGAGCCCAACAACAATGGAGGTGATGATTCGAGTGGGAGCCCATCCAATGAAGTTGCAAGACCCAAGAGGATTTTCTTGAAGACTGTCAAGGCTTAGTTAAATTAGTTGATTAAGTCTAGGTGGTCATACTAGGGGTTTTATTTATGCTTTAAATTTGTTATTGCATGTTTTATTATGCCTTTTATGCTTTTCGAAAGAGTTCACCTAGAATTGCATGCTTAGGATAATAAAACCTACTCTCAAAATGAATTATTGCTCAACCTATCGAAACACCACTTAGATGGATAAATAAAGAAAGCCAAAGTGAATTATTTGTCCGTCATTAATAAGTAGGGTGGGAGCTAGGTCAATTCAAATTGGCTATCAAAATAGTTTTGGGCCAAGAGCAGAGGAAGAGAAATATTGTATTCGATACAAATTTCTTGCCAAGAGTCATTTTGAATGATCGATCATAAGATGAACCACCAAAGGTAACATGGGGCTCGAGTTTTGTTGGGCCAAAGTCCACTTGAGCCCATGGGTCTGGGTCTTGGTTAAATTAAAACACTAAGTGAGAGTTAATAAAGTGTTTTGATTTGAAATTAAATTAGTTTAATTTCTTTTGATGAATAATAAACTAAAATGAACCAACTTGTCTCGTAGAATTATTAATGTTTTTTCACTCAAACATCCACCACTATTAAAATATTGTTTTCTCCTTGAGAAAGAGAAAAACAATTAACATCAATTCCTTAATTGGCATCGCCATCACAAGATTGTCTTGGAGGCGAATAGAAGGAACATGTCTTTGATATAACATTGAGCTGGGCATCAATATTAAGAGGTCAATCAAGCCAAATGAATACATGTAATGTCATAGTATTCATACAATTTTAACTTCAAAATGTTTGAAGATTAGAGGAAGAATTTCAATATTACCAACTCAAAACCAAGTTCATCGAACTAGTTAGAGTTGATAAATATGAAACCAATAACCAAATAGTCTCGGTTAAGCTAGATAAAGGCCAGTTGATGGCACTCATGTTCTGAAATAATTTGACTATTTTGAAACATGAGAAACCTCTGATTCCCCCTTTTAACTAAAAGGTTGGCAACCAAAGATAGTCTTTTAGTGAAAGGAAAATAAGATTTAAGAAATCTATCAAAGACAAGAAGTCAAAGGAAAGGTAAGGACAAACAGTTGTACATACCCAACCAATGACAACAACAGATTAACAACCAGATTATGTATGACACTAGGAGCGTGAATAACTATAAGGAAAACTTGAGATATGATTTCAATTCTAGGCAAATGCGTATATGATACACACACTACCTTTATTAAACCCACTTTGAGTATAAGATACCGGCTGTGATACTCACATTTATGCAAATATGCAGGATCTACAGCAAAGTAGATGTGCTTTGAAGGATGAGAGTCAGCCTACAAGTAGGGACATGCAAATTAGTTGTAGTTCCTTATGAAGAGTTGGTTGTTTATCCATTTCCTCAAGACTTATGAGAGAAATTGATAGGTGATTCTATGTTCTCATTATAAGTATTTCTTACTCTCAATTAAAGGGAGAGAGGATCTCGGATAAACACACCCAACACATCGAAACCAAAAGGTTTAAAAGGAATAACTCATGGTCAAACATAAAACTTGTAACTATCTATTAAGTCATGCAAATCAGAGCGCATTCAGAAGCGTCACAGTGATAGACTTTTGAATGATAAGACTTTGAAACATGTGATGTTTGCAAAGCATGACTGTACCTTTTACAAGAAAAGGTGAACGTGCCAACAAACACTCATGCATATGGATGCATGTAGTCCAATTGAGCACAAGTACAAGGGATCGATTACTTCAAATCTTCAAAGACGAATAAAATAACACATGGTAATTCATGTCTGTGAGATTCATCTGAAGCTGGAATGTTAAAATAGTTTGAAGATTTCCAAAATGAAGTAGTCTTGGCGAAACAATGAAAACACCTAGATATGATCGAAAGATGCTAATAGTTGAGCCAAGAGTTTGAACAAATGACTCAAATGAAACATAATTCTGGCACCATAAGCTTAAGTTATATTAATCAGAAATGCATTCAGAAAACTGCATAGTGCAGGATTTTGGAAAACATAAACTTTGAAAAGTTCAATGTTTGTAAAGCATGTCTGATGGGTAAGATGACTAAAATCACCTCTTATTGGAATTGGTGAACAAGCTAATGACTTATTAGGATGCAAACATATTGATGTATGTGGGCCTATGAGCACTAGTGCTAGAAGAAGGTTTACTGTACTATTTCATCACTTTCAGTGACGATTTTAGTAGATATGGGAATATCTACTTAATACGCCACAAGACCAAATCCTTTGAAAATGTTCAAAGAGTTCCAAAGTGAAGTACAAAACCAACTTGGCAAGAAAATCAAAACCCTTCAATTAGATTGAGGAGGTGAGTATTTGAGCCAAAGATTTCATTGACCATTCAAGAGAATGTGGAATTGTTTCATAACTCTCTCCACTAGGAATACGACAATTCAATGACGTATCTAAAAGAGAAATCACACCTTATTAGATATGGTGCGATCAATGATGGTTGAGTTAACATTGTCGATTACCTTTTGGGGATACACGCAGTTAACCATAGCTCTAATTATTGAATAAAGATTATCTGAAGCACTAGGGAAAGAGGTTCTTGAACCAATTTCTGAAAGGAAGGAGTATCACTTCTAGAAACTGTTGTAGAGGAAAGTGTTCATGTCTCAAAATGCTTTCTTCTTAGAGAATATATTATTCTCTAAAAGAAAAAGTGGAAGAGTTTTTGAACTTACCGAAGTTCGAGAGACACAAACACTATAATCATCACCTGAAACTCCGCTGCTTGATCCTTGTTCAAATTTTTTCCTATTGGTCGGGAAATTAAGAACAAGGTTGAGGCAGTTGAAGTTTCTCAAAACGTTGAGGAGAAGGTGTCATGAACATTACTCCAAGCAAGGTCAGGTAAACAACTCCGTCAGCCACAAAGATATCGATCTTCTATGGATGAGCGTGAGATGTTACTTATAGAAAGTAATGACTCTACCTACAATAAAGAAGCTTTAGCAAGTCAAGATTCCATAAGATCTAAGATGGACTACATGTATACAATCAAGTTTAGAACTCGGTTGATTTGTCTGAAGGTGTGAGCCATCAGGCATAGGAGGGTTTTAAGGCAAAACATGGGTTCATTAAAATAGACATAAAGACTAACTTCAAAATTAGATTTTGAAGAAAAGTGTGTACTTGACACAACTGAGTGGTCTTTTGTTGGAATACTTGTAAACTTCAAGAGACCATTTGTGGTCTTAAGGAAGCTTCTAGGAGTTGGAATCATTGACCTTCTTGACCAGGATATCAAAAAGGTTTGGCATACTGGTAAGTGCCAAAGATAATATTGTGTTTACAAGCAGTTCAGTGGGAGCAATGTGTTTTCTGATATTGTATGTGATTGACATACTGCCTACTGAGAAGAATATTCCAATGTTGCTTCTACTGAGGTTGGCTTGGAAATAATTTTCAAAGTGAAGGATTGATGGGGCTAAGAATTTTCTTGGAGACAAGATCTATAATGATAGATTAAAGATTTTGATTGTTTGAATCAAAGTTAACTAGGTGTTGAATAGTTCAACTCACTCTGAGAATGGATTAATTTCCATAAATCATGGCATATCCTTACGGAATTTGATTGTCTCAAAACAATCACAAGTTCTAAGGATGAGACATATAACTCATGCTTCAAGCATGAGATTAATGTATGCCATGAGATGTTCAAAGTCTAACATAACATATACATTGTATATGTATAAGCAAGACTAAGGATGTGTCCTAAGTCTAAAGTGGTTTATAAAAGCTAAGTGTGAAGAGTTGCATTGATGCTACACTCATGGAGAGAAATATGATTATCTGAAAGGTCACAGAAAATTATACGATCTGTATTGAGTGGTATTGAGGTGAACTGGAAGAAGTTCCTAACATGACATGCGGTTAATTCTACAAATAAGACAAGTATGGAACGACTTTAGAAGTTGTGGCAGAAACTGTTAGGATTGCGAAGTTCGTTTTTAGAACTGGGTGATGTTTCTAGCCTTGCGAGAGAAATCGAGCCTTGTTGATAGGAGTCATCACTCAAGCAAAGGAACGGAAGCTCACTATGAATCCAAACATGTGTCACGGAAATATCTTCCTGTATGAAAGGTCATTAGTGAGATGGTATATGTGCGAGGTTCATTGCAAATATTATGTACTAAACCCCTATTGTAGTTATAGCATGATAGTCATGCATGGGCAATAGGTATTAAACACATTCCGAAATATTAACAAGTCAAAGTTACATGAATTGTTCATGAATTATGACCTTGTTGATTCATCATTAAGAATAAGATTCCAAAATTTACATCAATTGTGGTTTAGAATTATGTAAATGTCCAAAAAGGATTAGCGAATTCAAAATGGGAAATTGGATGAGGTCTGATTTCAGAAACCCCATTAGTGAACTTGATGACGCTAATCTTGGCCGATCGTCAACTTGTTTCCTGATTGTATTATCACGTAGGGACAGTGATGATATTAACACAATTAGCATGTAGGATTGAAGTGATGATCGAGTTTCATGATCATATTGACGTATTGACGTCATAAAACAATAACATGGGTATTGTTGAGAACAACTACCGAACTGACCCCCAGTGGGAGCTCTTTAAGTTGGGAATCGTCATAGGAGCTCTCACCACTCAAAATTCCTGAATCCTGAGTTCTGTACACAGACTGCATGATCTGCTGTGACTTTGGAGCGCGTCAAACGCCTTTCGTAACAGTAGGCTATAAAGGTGGTGTCTGGGTTACAGTTGGATCATATGAAAATTGTGTCTGAACAAGATGGCATTGTCCTCCCTATTAGGGAAAGTTGTCTCGTTGGCCACTCGGTGAGATTGGGCTGAAAATGCTTGGCCGAGCTCAGTTGAATCAATAGTTGATCATCTGTTTTTCAAAGTCTAAACTCGGAGATCGAGGAACGTTTCGGACCTTACATAAGGATGACATCAGCTTACCTTATCCGAACATGAGACAGTAAGTGACAAGGAAATTTAAGGAATCGAACACTTATGGGACAAGTGGGAGATTGTTGGGAATGTCCCGACGATGTTCGATATACACGGAGTTTAAACCGAAGTGATATAGTAATTATATGTCTTGCTAGAGACCTTTATAATTAGTAATTAAATATGTTTAATTACAACTATATTACTTGGTCCTACTAGGTCACACAAGTCAGTGCCCTGGAACAATGTATGTAGCCTAATTGATATTGTATCAAGTTTAGAAAAGTTGGGAATTGATTTCTTTGAGAAATCAGCCCAACACGGACCGAATTGGGTTCAACACGGGTCGTGTTGACCCAACACGAGTCGTGTTGACCCAACACGGTACGTGTTGAGACACCACGGTCCGTGGTGTCCATGGGCCGAATAATTGAACTCTCTGGAGTCCAACACGGACCGTGTTGGGCCTGAGAAGTGCGCCGTTGCGTTAAGTCGGCCCTTTAGGGTTTTGAACCCTTTCTCTAGGTTTTCTAAACACTATATAAAGGGGTCTCTAGGAGAGATTATTCCACACCAACTGCCTAAGACTCTTAGAGAGACACCAGGGTGATTTCCTGAGTTCCTCTCTCTTTTAGTTTGCAGTTCTAGTTTCAGGAAACATTCTATGTTTCCCGAAACAATCTCACATACATCTTAGATTGAGATTCGTCTCGATCGGGTCGATCTAGCAATCGGGTTCCCGGAGTGCTGCGTGGACTTTTCAGTAGAGGGTTTCAGCGTTGGAATCTGGAAGGTCAACCTCTTCTTCAGCAGGAATTAGCGATCAGGTATAATTACTAAAGTCTCTGCAGTTGTTTTGATTAATTGTTTATAACTATTATAATATTCCGCCAATTAATCTGTATCTGTTTAAGAAATAGATAACCCAAAAACCTAACAGGTCTATCATGCACCTCCCGACGAGGACGACGTCAAGGGGAGCCTTATCATCGTCACTCGACTCAAAGGTAGGAGGAGCACGGATGAGGCTTTGGGCAGGCCTCCTTCGTTCATCTTGGTGTTGTCCTTGAAGCTCTTGGGAGAGATTGTTCATCTGCGCCACAAGGGTCTCAAGGGTGTGCTCGATGGAGTAGAATCAGTTCTCGAAGGTGGAGAGTCGATTTTCGACAGTTCGAGTTCGAGGACCACCCGGTGGCTTGATTCCTCTCGATTGGAGCTAACTTCTTCGTCCATATCGAGGGAAGGGTGAAGGACATAATGTGTTTGGGTTGTTTTTGTGGAGTTTGGGGGTTTTCTTGTAGTTGAATAGTGTTTGGCTAAGGGTTCTTTGTGTTTTAACTTCTCCTCAAAGCTCCAAATGACTTCAAAATCAACAAATACAAACACAACACAATGTATTCCAACACTCGTGGATAGCACAAGAAATGGGGGTCACCAATATTTGCAAGAAACACACCAATAACCTAACAATAGAATTCACTACTAGCAAGAACAACGAACAAAACTCAAGTTAAATCAAACCTTGAGCTCTGATACCAAATGGAGCATCCAGGTGGGATTAAGAAAGCTTGAGTTGATGATAATAATCAAAGAGGTTGCAACTTGAACACCGTTGGGGTAGCATATGACCTTGGGCAAGGAGAATCCACAACCTTGGACCTAACATTCCACCATGAGTATCTAGGATAATCCACCAATAATCACTAAAGAAATGACCTGAAACACCACCAAAATCATTTGGATAAAGTAAACAGGGTTTTTGAGGGAGGCTTGGAGAGCACTCTAGCATTTCATTTCATATCAACATAATCTGCCCAGAAAAACAGTCCAATAGAGTATTTATACTAGGTATTGAAAACACAAAACACAATCGTTTTAACTACAAAACACGTGCAGAAAATGAAGGCCGTCGCGGGTGCTACGATCAAGGTAGCGGGCGCGTCAAGATAGCAATGCAGCACTAGACCGTCGCGAGCGCCACAGAGCACTAGAACGAGGCGCTGGCAGTGTTTCCTGCCGGCGTGATAAACAGAACTCTCTGGAACAGACGTTGGCAACGCTTGTCCAGACAGACACTGACAGCGGCTAGCGACGGCGTCCAGCTCCCACGCCCATGCCTATAATGTAGCGGGCGCTACATGAGGCGTAGCGGGCGTTACGGTGCCTGCCTAGAACTTAGCGTGCGCTATGGGTGGCGTAGCGGGTGCTACGAGGGCTGGGTCTGCATTGTACTGCCTCCTACCTTGAACCTAATTCAACCGGGGCAACACACGATCCCCGATACCTCATAGCTCAACATCTCGGGACGACTCGGTACTGTCCCGAGGCCTTTGGGGTCGGTGTATCGCACGAGCCTCCTTAGAATGTCTGGGGGCCCATCCAATAGTTGACCGAGACTAACCTTGCAACTCCGGAAGTCACCGAAAATTGTAGCTCAAGGTTCAATGCGGACGAGGCGGCTCGTTTGGCGAAGGCGACAAGAGTCGAAAACAGAACCCGGGTCTCTACAGCAGGGTCCTCTTTCGCAATCCAAACTTGGAAATCTCTATCGAATATTGTGCTCGAGAAGCCAATAAGGTGCTGATAAACTACCTAATCTAGTTCTTACTTTGAATGACTTTCAACTCGTTTTTATGGATCAACCACTAGATACAGTGGTAGATATGTTGCATGCGGATATTGTAGGGGAGGCATGCCCGCGTGGTTTAAACTAGTGTCTCCAGTTGATTAAATAATGTTGGGGTTCGCCCCTCCTTTGCACAAAAAAAATGACATTAATATTCAAACTTTTATGTTTTACTATGAAAAGGGACCACTAGGGTGCAGGGTCACTACCAAATAAAGATGCACACAATATTTGTTTCATACATCACACAAGATGAATGAAAATTTATGCATTTAATTAATTTATCTATCGTCTTCTTTTTTAGACGTTTTCTAATCTAATTAGTACGGAGTAATCACTAAATTGGTTCTTCAATGTTCTTTTTATTTCTTTTTGGAAATAAAATAAGGCATAAAGATCGATGAGGATGAGATTTGAAATTGATCTCTTCAGCTCTAATACCATGTCAAATCTCTCATCTCCTCTGTGACATTTTCATTGTGATGCTATGGAATCCTTTGTATTTGATTGAATATTTACAACTCAACTCTCTCCTGGAATAGGTACAAGCAATCCCTTTATGAAGGGAGAAAGAATAGAGAAAAGAGGAGGAAAACAACTAACAAATAAAGATCCTAACTACCTTAACTACCCTAACTAACAAAATAAGTTCTAAAACTGATGTCCTACCCGCCAACATTTGTTAATACAAAATTATTTATTTTTGAAGACAAAAAACCAAAGAGGTTTTAGAACCTACCATTCCTAGCCTTGTTCTTTAGATTGGTTAAAATTAGGATTGGATTTGATTGGAATAGATAAGTTATAATGTTTTTGTGGGGAATCGTGTTTTTAGATATGATGTTTTTTTTGTGAATTGTATAAGGTTTAAATAAGTTTGAATTGGATTGGATTGGATTGTATAGATTAGTGTAACCTATCCAAAAAACAATGCCATATTTCATGTTATGAAAAGTAGGTTATGCTGGAAAAGGTCATGTCACCCCTTAGATATTTAAATTTTAGCCATGAAAAAAACTATCAGGCCAGAAAGTTGTGAGAAAAGCTGAATACTCTTGTGATGAAGTATGTTGATATAAAAATGACAAAATATAAAACCAAAACATGTAATTTTAAGTAGCTTCCTGCCATGGTTGTAAATCCAATAATTAACAAGGTTTCAATCCTGTGTTGTAGGGGCGGATTTAACATGGGTTCACGTTGGGTCAAGTGACCCCGCTTAAAAAAAAAGAATTTGAAGTATCTTGTTTGAGAGTAAAATTGAGATTTACTAATATATATAATATCTGACAAGAGAAGATATAAGTATGTTTGGCTAAGTGGTGAGCGCGCATGGTGGTTAGGTAATGTAGCTAGAGGTAGTGTGTTTGAAACCTATGTGGACTACAAGTCTAGTTTTTATTTTCTTTTCAATTTTTAACTCAAATTTCGCAAACCCATCTCTGCAAATTTTAGTCCAATTTTAGTGTATTTTTTCAATTTTCAATTTAGATTGGTTTGTGTATGATTATGTAGAAAATTATTAGTTACACCCAACATTAAACTTGAAAATTAGCTCGATAATTTTTTAGTTTTATTTTGTTTAATTATCTTCTAATTTTAGTTTAATTTATTCTATTTTTAATTTGGATTTGTTTAATAATTAGTTTGAATGACATTTACGTACTTGAAAAAATCGTTATTGTGATCTCTTTTATTTCAATTTAAATCGTTATTGTAATTTATTCTATTTTTAGTTTGGATTTTAGTTTAATTTATTATATTTATTAAATGGAAATATAATCAGTTTGAATAACAATTTCCTTGAAGTTCTGTCAATTTAATTTCCTTTGAAGAAAGAAAGTAGAAAGCATAGTCATGAACTACATCAACCTGTCAATGCAAATAATATAGCAAGTTTTCTGAATTAATATTTTGACTTTTTATGTTCGACTAGGAACCCACTTGATTTGATTTATGGATTCGCCAGTGGTGTGTTGCATGGTTAGATCGACATAGTGACGTGTATTTTGGTGGCACTCGTAATTTTGAAAAGAAGAGAGTGAAATTGGAATATAGCACTACATACATCAGTTGATTCTAGATACAGACGTGCCAATGTTTCCATAGATATAATTTAGAAGCTTATTAATTAACTGTCAAAATCAAGCCAAGCCTTTGAAATACATACTACAGATACAGGTGAATCATTATCCTTTCCAGTTTCCTTATGGGAAGCTTCCATTATTAGTTTACATTGTGCCAAATCCATATTATCTTTGTCATTCTTGTGTATAATATAGCAGATTTTCCTTTAATTAAATTTGGACCCATCAAATTTAATTTTTACTTGTCCAGCGCCTTGAGGTTGAAATGGAGGAAGACTGATCTAGGGGAGATGAGGATGATATGGGGTTGGGTTGATGAGATGGGAAAGTTGGGTTTAGTTGTCAACCCTAAATATAAGGTTTTCTTCTTACTTTGATATAATTATCCTTGGCTAACCTAACATAACATAACTTAAATTAATTTTCCATCCAAAAAAAATGACTTACTTTTAGAAAATTTATATGTAAAATTATTTATTCAACTCATATAATTTATTCAAAAATAAAAAAGAAATAGTTAAGTTAATGTGTCGATTACCTAGCTTTTTACCTAACTTTTTTTTTAAAAAAAAAAAATCTTATTTTATCTGACTTAATCTTATATCTAATAAGGGTGGTGTAATCCCAAGAAGAAGGAAGCTTGTGAAGAAGATGGTGTTGGAATCCGTAATGACACCACTGGTGATTACATTTACATAGAATCAGATGCACAACCTGATATTGTATTTTTTTTTCGATTATTAATAGCCAAAAGGCTAAAAGATCACAACATACAACAGCCCGCATATGCACCCGCGAGCATCCACCAACAAAAGATTACACCTAAGCTGCTAAACAAAAACACTGCAAGGACTTAACATGCACCACTGCTAAACAAACCATTACATCGTAATTAAAGCAAGATCAATGAATTTAGGTGCTTGGGTCATCGAGGAATCGCACACCAATATCGTCGCCAATAATCACCTTCCTTCGTTCAATCTCAGCTTCAATGTCATCAAGACTGTCATTTTTCGACAAGTTCGCCACGCCTCTTTATCCTAACCTTCAGATCACCCTTTTGTCCATTAGCAACTCTACAAGTTGCATCCCTGACAAGTTGCCACTTAGATTTCATCAACAAGTTCAAATTTATCTTGCTCCTTCCTTTACCCTTTGGAGCCTCAAGGATGGAATCTTCAAGATCTGCAATTATGTCATTCTCAGCCACATTATCAAAGGATTCAAACAGGATTCTATGAGTGCGATCCCAGTCACAGTCGGCCTCCGGATCCCTAATGATTGATCGCTTGGACTTGGAACCACTCAAGAGAGCATCTTTATAAGACAACCTGCTAGCATGCTTTTTACTATCTAAAACAACATTAATAGGGTCTGTTATGGTTTTGCTCACAGACCCATCACAATTCGGAGCCTCAAGAGAGTCAGGCACAACCGTGTCTTCTTTCCCAAAGTTCCTCAACTCATTGCTAACCACACAAGGGGATGAGAAGTGCAAACCATTCGAAACAAGAGCATCATCCATATTTTTCTTAGGGATCCACTTCTGACTAAATTTTACATTAGCAGAAGGTCTAACAGCTTGTTTTTTATTGAATTTCGCCCACGAGACAAAAAGCTTCCTGCGATCGACCGTTTTAAGGTTCATTTCATTAATGGCTTGACACCCATCATCCCTATTTGCATAACGCACAAAACCAAATTTTCTATCGTTCTTTCCAACTTTAGCGGGAATATATGCATCAACAACATCTCCAAATTTGCTAAATAAACTTTTTAGCCTCAAGCTCCCCATGTTGATAGGAAAATTATCAATAAAAGGAGAGTACAAACACTTATCCTTTGAAGGTATATCAGAAACAACAGGGCGACCACTGAGAAGTAAGTTAAGGGCAACAGCACCTGATATTGTATTTCTTTACTTGTTTTTCTGTCCTTCCTCATTGTGGGAGGTTGTTGCTGTCTTTATCAATGAATTCTTTCTTTCTTTATTTTTTTGGCAGTTTGTAGTAATCTATAGGGTGAGTTCTGTGATGATACTAATGGTGCGTTTGGCAGTTTTCCGGGAAATATTTTCCCTAGCCCTCCGGGAAACATTTTCTTGAAGTTGTGAGGAAAATAATGGGTCTCACATAAAAAAAATTTTATTATAGAAAACCAAACATAAGAAAGTTTGTCTACTTGTAAAAATTGACTAACATTCCCGAGAAAATTTCTCAACCAAATGCCCCATATATAATATGGACGGTCACATCTCCAACTCAAATTTTTCACTTTATTCTATTGATTTTTTATACATGGCAAATGTCAGCAACTCTCCCTTTTGTCACTTCCTCCTAAAATGTGGATCAAAGGTCTTGTTATGATTAGATTATGAATTTAAGCATCTTCTTGGTCGAGTAAGTTCATGTTCTTAGTTGATTTGTTGATTATATACTTGTTTCAATCATCAATTTAGTTATTCTATTTTATATCAACCTAGGACCCGAATTTGGATATCGTAGAGCATATATTATAAAATATGTTGACGTTATTCTATTTAGGCCCCCTTCTTTTGTGCGTTGCATTGCGTTGCGTTACAGTTAGTTGCGGTATATTGCGGTGAAAATAGTAAAAAGGTAATGGTAATTTGCGGTATGTTGCGGTAATTTGCGTTGCGGTTAGTTGCATTAATGTACAAAAGAACGGTGCCTTAATAAATAAGAAATTAAAAGGGGGTATAGGAGGGGTAGATAGCATCATAGCAAATAAGAAGATGCTTAAATTCATAATCTAATCAAGAGTTGTGATGTAGATTTGGTCCCAAATTTTCATCATGAGAACCAAGTGCTTGAATTCATTCAAAGGGAGCTTGAAACACTCACATCTTTCACACGTCCAAGTGAATTCTTCAAGGGTGGATCTGTCATTTGTTCTATATCACAAGATCCTTGAAGATATTGAAGAAATCATCCAAGTACCAAATAATCTACATCAAAGAAGCTACACATGGGTTTTTGAATCTTGAAGATTAGACAAGTATTGAAGGAGTTATAGTCTTTTCTTTATAGAGTTGTATTTTAGAGCTTTTATGATGTAATAAATGTGTAGGATGATGTAAGCCCTAAGAGGCCCTAATCTTGTTTTGTACACGCCTAAAGGGGGCCTCATTTTGTATAAATACCCCCTTAGGGTGCTTTGTAATCACACATTATTCAATACAAATACAATCAAACACAACATGATGTTTCTCTCTAGCTTTTGCTAGTATTCTCGTTTCTCTTGAGGGAGATTCATCGCAATTGTCTTCTTCTAGCCTAGGGTGGCGTCCTTGGTGGTGATAGGAAGAAATTGAAGCATTCTTGAAGGTGGTGTGCCTATATCCTCCAAGATTCTTCAAGTGCCATTCATATCATACATATCATTCCATTCGTTCGTTCATCCATTCCAATCGTCAATCATCATTCAACCATTTTTGTTTGATCTTCTAAGTGTTGATCAACTTAGATTCATCCAAGCATCAAACGTTCTTCATACATTCATCAACAAACGTTCGTCCATCATCATCTTGGTAAACGATTCATCATCTTTTCGTTTATCATTCATCCTTTTTCATTGAATTTAGTTGAACTTTGAGAACTAAGAGTTGAGATTCTTGTCTTGGTTTTTAAAGATCCTAGATTCTAGTGTAATGTGATCATTCCTTGATCCATTATACATCAAAATTTGTATCAGAGCTTTGGAGTTTGATTCTCTTAGTTCTTGAACCATCTTTTTGCAATCTTTCCATCACAAAATCCATTCCCCACCATCTCTCCATCTCACGCCTACCATTAGCTCCACAAAGAACCCCATAGCCCAAACACAATCAAACCAAAACACAATCCCCTCTCGTCCCCCATACGCTAACCCCATTTTTGCAAGTTTCTTGTGATCTTTTTGTGTCAAGATTCATGGAAAGTACAAGCACACCCACGACACAACCCATGAATTCTCAAGAAGATGTGGAATTCATGAAGCAAAGAATCGCTTTTCTCTCGGAGAAATTGAAACGTTACATGCATTTGCAACATAGAGTGAATCGTGGAGGAAGTGATGATGAAGAGGAGGCACATAGTGAACGAAGTGGACGTCCTAAAAGGGAGGATCGTTTTGACTTCAAAGTGGAAATCCCCGAGTTTGATGGTAATCATGATCCCGAAAACTTTCTAGATTGGATGCAAACTGTTGAACGTGTTTTTGATCTTAAAGAAGTCCATGGCGAGAAGAAGGTGAAATATGTGGCCCTTAAATTGCGAAAACATGCGTCCATTTGGTTATCTAATTTGCAAAAGAAGAGGCAAACCAAAGGGAAGGACAAGATCAAAACGTGGATTAAGATGAAGAAAAAGTTACAAGAAAAGTTCCTACCACCTAGTTATCTCCAAGATAACTATTACAAGTTGCAACGTTTGGTACAAGGGAGCAAAAGTGTTGAGGAGTACACAAAGGAATTCGAGCATCTTCTTTGGCGTTGTGATCTCCAAGAAGATGAGCCACAAACTTTGGTACGTTTTCTATATGGTTTAAATGATTGGATTCCTAATATTGTTGAATTACATCCTTACCAATCTTTGGACGAGTTGAGTTCTTTGGCCTTGAAAGTAGAAAGGCAAAGGAAGGAAAGGGGAAAAGAAACAATATCCAAGTACCAAACATCATACAAACCCCCACAAAACACACGCCCATACACCCAACAACAAAAACCCCCATTCCCCACAAAACAACCAAACACAAAAGCACAACAAAATCAACCCCCATCCATTCCCAAACCCCACGTCCAAGAATCAAAACCCTTAGCCCCAAGAAGGTGTTTCCGTTGTCAAGGGTTAGGACATTATGCTTTGGAGTGTCCAAACAAGAGGGTAGTATCTTTGGTGGAATATCAAAGTGCTTTATATGTGGAGCCGGAGTATCATGAAAATGAGAATAAAGAAGAGGAAGTAGGAGTTGACGCGAATGAAGAGGAAGTAGACGAAGCGGATGAAGGTGAAATGCTTGTAGTAAGAAGAGCCTTGAGCGTTGCTTGTATCCCAAATAAGCTTGAACAAAGGGAAAACATCTTCCATACGAGATGTACAATTCAAGGCAAGGTGTGTTCTTTGATCGTTGATGGAGGTAGTTGCACAAACGCCGCATCAACCTCTATGGTGAACAAACTACAATTGGAGGTTAGTCCCCACCCATCTCCCTACACAATTCAATGGTTGAGTCATGGGAAGGGCATACGTGTGGTTCACCGAGTTCTTGTAAGTCTTTCTATTGGAAAAAGTTACAAAGATTCTATATGGTGTGATGTAATTCCTATGGATGCTTGTCATATTTTGCTTGGGAGACCTTGGCTTTTTGATAGGAATGTCACGCATGATGGGAGAATGAACACCTATTCGTTCGTTCTTAACAAGAGGAAGATCACCTTGGCTCCTCTCCCACCATCATCGATTATTCGTCCCCAACCACACCAACAAAAGGAGGAAACTAATCTTGTGAGTTTCATGAAGGCCGAATACCATGAGTTTCAAGAGTATAGGGATCTTATTTTGGCTAACTTGGAGGAGGATGAAACGTCCCCAACATTTGAGCATGCACGTCTTCGACCACTTTTGGAACGATTCAAACACTTGTTTCCAAAAGAAATGTCGAATGGGTTGCCTCCAAGAAGGGAAATTGAACACAAGATTGATCTTGTTCCGGGTTCTATGCTTCCAAACAAGCCGGCCTATCGTATGAATCCCAAAGAAGCGCAAGAAGTTCAAAGGCAAGTGGATGATCTTTTGTCCAAGGGTTTGGTACGTGAGAGTATGAGTCCATGTGCTGTCCCGATTTTACTTGTGCCTAAGAAAGATGGGTCTCAAAGAATGTGTATGGATTGCCGAGCTATAAACAAGATCACAATCAAGTATAGATTTCCAATCCCACGTCTTGAGGATCTACTTGATGAGCTTCATGGGAGTGTTGTGTTCTCTAAGGTGGATTTACGAAGTGGGTATCATCAAATAAGGATTCATGAAGGTGACAAGTGGAAAACGACATTTAAAACGAAGGAAGGGTTATATTAGTGGCTTGTGATGCCATTTGGTCTTACGAATGCCCCCTCCACTTTTATGCGTTTAATGAATCATGTTTTGAAGCCTCTTATTGGCAAATGTGTTGTAGTTTATTTTGATGATATTCTTGTGTATAGTAAAAGCGAAAAGGAGCATGTGAAGCACTTAGAGTTGGTTATGCATATTTTGGAGAAAGAACAACTCTATACCAACATGGAGAAGTGCCACTTTTTCTCACCCAAGATCGTGTTCCTTGGGTATGTCCTTTGAAAAGATGGCATTCAAGTAGATAAGGAGAAAGTAAAAGCCACTCAAGAGTGGCCTACACCCACGTCAATCCATGAGGTACGAAGTTTTCATGGTTTAGCATCTTTTTATCGGAGGTTTATAAGGAATTTTAGCACCATTCTTGCACCCATGACCGAATTATTGAAGAAGAAAGAGTTTTATGGAGTAAGAGTGCTAATGAAGCTTTTGAGATGATTAAAGATAAATTGTGTCATGTACCTATTCTTGCATTACCTTGTTTTGATAAAGTCTTTGAAGTTGAGGTGGATGCAAGTGGAGTTGGAATAGGAGCCGTGTTGTCTCAAGAAGGCCGACCTCTTGCCTTCTTTAGTGAAAGTTGAATGACGCCAAACGGAAGTATAGTACATATGACAAGGAGTTCTATGCTATTATAAGAGCTGTTGAACATTGGCGACATTATCTTCTAAGTGGTGAGTTCATCTTGCATAGTGATCACGAGGCTCTTAAGTTCATTCAAGGGCAACACAAGTTGAATCCAAGGCACGCCAAATGGGTGGAGTATATGCAAGCGTTCCATTTTGTGATCAAACATAAAGCGGGTCATCTAAACAAAGGAGAGGATGCATTATCAAGAAGGTATCTACTCACCCATGTTTTAGATTCAAGAGTCCTTGGGTTTGAGCACATTAAAGAATTGTATGTAAATGATGAGGATTTCAAGGAGGTATATGAGCTTTGTAAGAAGCATCCCCACCAACTCTATCACATTGAGAATGGATTTCTTTTCAAAGGAAATCAACTTTGTATTCCTAAGAGTAGCATACGTGAGTTATTGATCATGGAGGTCCATGGAGGATCTTTGGCGGGTCACTTTGGAATTGAGAAGACATATCTTATGATGAAGGAGCATTATTTTTGGCCAAGCATGATTAAAGATGTTGAGCATATGGTGAAGAGGGGTAATACTTGTAATATCTCCAAGGCTCACGCTTTACCACAAGGGTTGTATACTCCTTTGCCCATTCCACATCATCCATGGGAAGATGTAAGTTTAGACTTTGTAGTGGGTCTACCAAGAACGCAAAGGGGTAAGGATTCTATCATGGTGGTCGTTGATAGATTTTCCAAGATGGCTCATTTTATTCCATGTCATACTACATATGATGCTACTAAGGTTGCAAATCTCTATTTTGAGGAAGTGGTGAAGTTACATGGCATCCCCAAGACCATAGTAAGTGATAGGGATTCAAAGTTCCTTAGTCATTTTTGGCTTACTTTATGGAAGAAGCTTGGAACTACTTTGAAGTTTAGCACCGCTTGTCATCCACAAACGGATGGACAAACCGAAGTAACTAATCGTACTTTGGGAGCTCTACTTCGAATCATGGTGAGTAAAGACAAGAAAGGGTGGGATACTCTTCTATGTCATGCTGAATTTGCCTTCAATCGGAGTCCAAGTAAAGCCACGGGGTTATCACCTTTTCAAGTGGTATATGGAAGGAACCCTCTCCAACCAATGGATCTCACGCCCATTTCGACATCAACAAAGTTTAGTTTTGAAGCTAACAAAAGGGTGGAAGAGATTAAGAAGCTACATGAGGAGGTTCGTGAGAAAATTGTGAAGTATACTCAAGATGTAGCTAGTAGAGTGAACAAAGCAAGGAAGAAGGTTGTGTTTGAACCTGGAGATCTTGTTTGGATTCACTTGAAGAAAGAAAGATTTCCTTCTAAGAGGAAAGGTAAACTTGCGCCAAGAGGAGATGGTCCATATGAGATTTTGGAAAGGATTGGTGACAATGCTTATAAGTTACAACTTGGTGATGATTATGAAGGGAGTTGCACTTTTAATGTGAGTGATCTCAAGCCTTACTATGGTGGTAATGAAGACCTTCCTAGTTTGAGGACAAACTCTTTTCAACTAGGGGGGAATGATGTAGATTTGGTCCCAAATCTTCATCATGGGAACCAAGTGCTTGAATTCATTCAAAGGGAGCTTGAAACACTCACACCTTTCACATGTCCAAGTGAATTCTTCAAGGGTGGATCGGTCGTTTGTTCTATATCACAAGATCCTTGAAGATATTGAAGAAGTCATCCAAGTACCAAATAATCTACATCAAAGAAGCTACGCATGGGTTTTTGAATCTTGAAGATTAGACAAGTATTGAAGGAGTTATAGTCTTTTCTTTATAGAGTTGTATTTTAGAGCTTTTATGATGTAATAAATGAATAGGATGATGTAAGCCCTAAGAGGCCCTAATCTTGTTTTGTACACGCTTAAAGGGGGCCTCATTTTGTATAAAATACCCCCTTAGGGTGCTTTGTAATCACACATTATTCAACACAAATACAATCAAACACAACATGATGTTGTTTCTCTCTAGCTCTTGCTAGTATTCTCGTTTCTCTTGAGGGAGATTCATCCCAATTGTCTTCTTCTAGCCTAGGGTGGCATCCTTGGTGGTGATAGGAAGAAATTGAAGCATTCTTGAAGGTGGTGTGCCTATATCCTCCAAGATTCTTCAAGTGACATTCATATCATACATATCATTCCATTCGTTCGTTCATCGATTCCAATCGTCAATCATCATTCAACCATTTTTGTTTGATCTTCCAAGTGTTGATCAACTTAGATTCATCCAAGCATCAAACGTTCTTCATACATTCATCAACAAACGTTCGTCCATCATCATCTTGGTAAACGATTCATCATCTTTTCGTTTATCATTCATCCTTTTTCATTGAATTTAGTTGAACTTTGAGAACTGAGAGTTGAGATTCTTATCTTGGTTTTTAAAGATCCTAGATTCTAGTGTAATGTGATCATCCCTTTATCCATTATACATCAAGTTGTAGTTCATGAATTTGACATTAATGACAAAAAAAACAAGACAGAAAAGGTTGGTTGAGAGAAAAACAAAGGGTAGAATTTAGATTGTAATGTGTAAAGTAGCATGGTAGACTATTAGTGAACCACTTCCATAATCCTAATCCAAGAAGAAATATTATTAGGTTGCTAGCTTAAACACATAAGAATGATCCGTAGATGAAATAAATTAAATGAAGGATAGAAGATAAAGAGGTGACAAGGTTGCACCGCAGTCCAACCTTGACCAATTCAAAACAAGAGTCTAAACATTCTAACATTACCCCAATCTGTCTAAACGTCCCCTTGTTCAAAAGGGAATCATCATCTTTCTTACATACATCATTTAACATTGCTATATAGCTTAGGCCCTGTTCTTTTGTGTGATTTCATATCGCACCTGTCATATTTTTCCACACTTACCACAATTTTCTCATATCATATCATACCATTCCACACCTTACCACAATAATTATAATTTTCTGTCTCCTCTCTTTTCTCTCTCCTGTAACACCCCAAAATTTTAATCATTTCTTAATTACAATTAGTTTACTAATTAAACCCTAATCTTATTTATTCTCAAAATTAATTAAATAGTCATACTAAACTTTTACAAATTTTACTATTATTTTCAGAAAATATTATTTTTAACAATAGCAATTTGAATAATAAATTTTAGCCTCTTTTATATTTTAGATTATGATTTCATTTAAGTACGAATAATAGTAAACTCTTAATTGAATTTACAAATTATTTTCATGAATAGTGTAACAACCCATTTTGTTTAAAATTTGATTTACTATGTTAATTAAGATTTTAATTTTAATTATGATTTATGATTCGAATTAATTAGCCCAAACTTTATTTACTTTCCAATTAGTTATATTAACTTTAATAAGAATAATTTGATTTGTGGAATTATAGTATTTATTAATTTTAGTTTATATATATATATATATATATTAATCAATTATACACATTTTTCATATTTTTACCAAATAATATTTTTGTGTTACTTTTACTTACTTTTGATTTAATCAAAGTAGTGACATTTATTTAATTCCATTGCCACCCCTTTCCACCATTCTTCTTTTCCTCCTTCTTCCTTAAGCTTTTCTTTTCTTCAATGGCATCTAGAAGCCCACCATTTTTACATAGCCAAATTGCAACCATGCATCCAACCATGTGTTCAATTTACTTAATAACATCCAACAACCAACTCCTATAAATTAGCCCTAGCAAATCAAATCAGATCCAACATTATCCCTTCATCCTTTTCTTGACCACCATTAACGTTTCTATAAAACACCATCACCATTCAATCATCAATCATCACCCATTTGAGACCACAAACCACCACCCTCAAACCACCACCCTCAACTATCCTTACTCTTCAGCCACCAATTCCACCGCCAATCCACACCAAGAAAACCCGAATTCATCTATAACCATCTTTCACATCCATCTCAAAATCATCCCAAGCATCAAACCAAAATCAACACTATAACTAGAATTCATCAATTAGGGAATTTTCACTCACCTTTTTCAGACAAAACCCGCCGGGAAACCGCCCCAAATATCCGCCTGAAAACCGCCCCGAGGTTCCCTTTCTGCTTCCCCTGTTTCGACCATCGCGACCACTGGCTTGGTCCTTGGTGGTTTTTCCCCTCAGGCGTGACCTCCGCCACCGCAGGGACGAGCTCGTCGACTGTCTCCTCTCTGTTGGAGTATTTTAAGAGTTAAGAGGCATAAAATACAAGTTATAAGCATAGGATCGACCGGATAGATCGAAAACGAGCTTAAGAAGATAATTGGACCCAACATGGATCGTGCTAGGTATGACACGACCCGTGTTGGCGTCCAGAGAGTAAGAAAATCCTGCACTGGATCAACACGGGTCGTGTTGATCCAGCACGGGTCGTGTTGGCCTCAACGCGGACCGTGTTGATCTAACACGACTTGTGTTGATCGCTGACGGGATTGAATTTCAAATCCCATGATTTATGCCTCGTGTTGAAATGAATTTGGTCATGGTTTTGGATGATATTGACTGAGAAATCAGTCTTGATTTCTCATTAATATCATTCAAATATAATCCCTTGGATTATGCCCAATGCATTTGAAATGTTTGACCACCTTATGACTCCAAAGTGTGCCTATATAAGGTGGATAAATTCACCATTCATCCACACCCTCAATCTTCCTCTTCTTCCTCTCTAGAAAGCATTCAACACACTCCTAAGGTGTTAACTGCAACAACTCTTTAAGAGTACCTTGAGAAATCTTGTAACTTTGCTTACAAGAAGTTAGGTTTTACCCTTGAGTCTTTTCACGGTCTAGTGAATAAGTCTTAAGGGAAGACGGTTTATCCGTCGACTCCTAGCCAGCCAAGTGATCCCCCATCTTTCGTGGTTACCTTTCCATCTCATTGTTCTTTCCACAACAATCTTAAGACTTATCCACGATGTCTCACTCCTTGAGAGATATGACCAACAACTTTCAAAAGTTGGATAAGTTTGAGGGGATCGATTTCCGTAGATGGCAAAAGAAGACGCACTTCATGCTCACCACTCTCAAAGTGGTGTATATGCTCACCCAAGACGTTCCGGCGGAAGGTGATGACAAGACGGCGGAGCAAACAAGTCGTCGGCTCAAGATGGAGAACGACAATTACATATGTGTAGGCCATATTCTCAACGGGATGACGGATGCTCTATTCGACATTTATCAAAACGTGGTATCCGCCAAGGAGCTTTGGGTAATGCTCGAAGCGAAATACATGTCGAAAGATTCAACAAGTAAGAACTTTCTCGTTAGCCAATTTAACAATTTTAAGATGGTTGAAGGTAGAAAAGTTCTTGACCAATTGCATGAAATTCAACATATATTAAGCAATTTTGTTCAACATAAGATCCACATAGATGAGGCCTATATTGTATCATCAATAATTGGCAAGCTCCCCCCTTCATGGAAAGAAACTAAGAGAACCTTAATGCATTCTAAGGAACCCATATCACTTGAGGGTTGTCTCCGTATTGAGGAGGAATTGAGAATGCAGGATGTTACCAAGGAGAATCCCTCCAAGGTGCATGTGGTTCAAGAGAATACAAGAGGAACAAAGAACAAGAATAAGTTTGAGAACAAGAGCAACAAGAAACCAAAAATGGTTTGTTGGGAATGTGGTAAGCCGGGTCACCCCAAGAGGGAATGTCCGGTTTGGAGGAAAAAGCATGGACTTTCGAACAACAACACTAAGAATCATAGTGGGAAGAAGGAGTCCAATGGACCCTTCATAGCTATGATTAAGGACCAAATTAATGTCGTTTCGAGCGACGATATTTGGTGGGTTGATTCGGGTGCGGCTCGGCACATTTGCATTGATCGTTCTCTCTTCAAGACTATCCAACCTGCCGAAAAGGGGAGAAAGCTCTTTATGGGCAACAACTCCCCGGTTAAGGTGGAAGAAATAGGACAAGTTGAACTTGTATTTACTTACGGAAAGACATTGCTTTTAAACGATGTGTATTTAGTTCCGGATATATGTAAGAATCTTGTTTCGGGGTTTCTCTTAAGTAAGTTTGGGTTTAAGCAAGTGTATGAAGGGGACAACTATGTTTTGTCTAAGGGAGGGGTCTTTGTAGGCAAAGGCTATGCATGTGGTGATATGTTTAAGCTTAACGCTACAAGTGGCAATAAAAATGATGTTTCCGTTTACTTGCTTGGTTCTTGTTCTTCATTATGGCATTCAAGACTTGGACATGTTAATTATAAGAAACTTAAATTCATGTCTAATCTTGGTTTAATTCCTTCTTTGGATGATAAGATAGAGAAGTGTAGAACATGCATGTTGACTAAAATCACCAAAAGTTCCTTTCCAAGTATTATGGGAAATTCTAAATTGCTTGAATTAATTCATAGTGATTTAGGAGATTTCCATAGCACTCCTTCTATAGGAGGTAAGAGATACTATGTCACTTTCATTGATGATTATTCAAGATATTGCCAAGTTTTTCTTTTACATTCAAAAGATGAAACTTTAGACAAGTTTAAAATATACAAGACTAAAAGTGAGTTACAATATGAGGCCCAAATTAAAAGATTAAGATCCGATAGGGGTGGTGAATTTTATGATCCAATTTATTTTCAAGGTTGTGGTGTGGTGCATGAGACTACGACACCTTATACACCCCAACAAAATGGTGTGGCTGAAAGGAAAAATAGGACTCTAAAAGAAATGGTTAATTCCATGCTATCTTACTCCGGTTTAAGTGAAGGTTTTTGGGGTGAAGCCTTATTAACGGCTTGTTATGTTTTAAATAGAGTTCCTATCAAAGGGAACCTTAAGACCCCATATGAACTTTGGAATAAAAGAAAGCCAACTCTAAAACATTTTAGAGTATGGGGGTGTCGGGCCATCATAAGGGTCCCGGAACCAAAGAAAAGAAAATTGGGTGAAAGGGGAATTGAATGCATCTTTATAGGCTATGCCTTTGAAACCAAAGCCTATAGGTTTATGGTTATTGAACCAAATGACTACATAACGGTGAACACCGTAATAGAGTCAATAGATGCAATATTTGATGAGACTCGATTCTCTTCAATTCCTAGACCCAAGGATGTCACTTATGACATGTTTCCAAAGGATGTTATTCAAGAAACTCAACAAGATGTTAAGGAAATAAGGAGGAGTAAGAGGATAAGGAAATCCAAAAACTATGGATCGGATTTTTTTGTCTACCTAGTAGAGGGAGATAGGAGCTCTATCGAGCATAAGACTCCCTACATCTACAATGTAGATGAGGATCCTAAAACTTTCAAAAAGGCCATTGAGTCACAAGATGCTTCCTTTTGGAAGGAAGCGGTACAAGATGAGATAGACTCTATTAAGGAAAATAATGTTTGGATTTTAGTAGACTTACCACCGGGATGTAAATCTATTACATCAAAATGGATCTTTAAGCGCAAAAAGAAAGTAGATGGTACCATAGAAAGGTTTAAAGCCCGGTTAGTAGTAAGGGGCTTTACCCAAAGATATGGTATTGATTACTTTGATACTTATGCACCCATGGCTAGGATTGCAACTATAAGAGTACTTATAGCTTTAGCCACTATCCATAAGCTAGTAATCCATCAAATGGATGTCAAGATGGCATTCCTAAATGGAGAACTAGAAGAGGAGGTGTATATGGAACAACCCGAGGGGTTTGTTGAAAGGGGTCATGAGAATAAAGTGTGTAAACTCATAAAATCTTTGTATGGTCTAAAGCAAGCACCTAAGCAATGGCATCATAAATTTGATGAAGTAGTGCTTGGATTTGGTTTTAAGATCAATGAGTCGGACAAGTGTGTTTATTCTAAGTTTGAGAATGGAAAGGGGGTGATTATATGCCTATATGTTGATGACATGTTGATATTTGGTACCGACATGGAACAAGTTGAGAAAACTAAGAGTTTTCTATCCGCTAAGTTCTCTATGAAGGACTTGGGAGAAGCGGATGTGATACTTGGTATCAAGATCATTAGAAATAATGATGAAATAAGTCTAACCCAATCACATTATGTTGAAAAGAAGTTAGGAAAGTTCCACAAGAGCTCCTATGTGGCAACTAACCCATTTGATCCAAACATCAAACTAAGTAAGAATAGTGGTAGGCCAATTCCTCAATTGGAATACGCAAAAGTCATAGGTAGTTTAATGTACGCTATGACTTGCACAAGGCCGGATATAGCTTTTGCGGTAGGGAAGCTTAGTAGGTTTACTAGCAACCCAAGCAAAGAGCATTGGCGAGCCGTTAAGAGGGTTTTGGGGTATTTAAAACATACCCAAAACTATAGCTTGTGGTTTAAGGGAGAACCTCTGGTCTTAGAAGGATACTCCGATGCAAGTTGGATAAGCGATAAGGACGATTACACCTCAACTTCCGGTTGGGTGTTTCTCTTTGATGGATGTGCTGTTTCATGGGCTTCTAAGAAACAAGCATGCCTTTCGGATTCCACCATGGCTTCCGAGTTCGTAGCATTGGCCGCCGCTTGTAAAGAGGTGGAATGGCTACGAAACTTGTTGTTGGAAATTCCCTTATGGAAAAAGCCCATGCCTCCAACAACTCTTTATTGTGACAACAATGCCACAATTGCAAGTGTGTATAATCGTGTCTACAATGGCAAGTCAAGGCACATTGGGTTACGACACGCTTATGTCCATCAACTCATTAAGGATGGAACTATAGCGGTAAGCTATGTTAAGACAAGTGAGAACTTGGCCGATCCTTTCACCAAAGGATTGAACAAGGAATTGGTGTTGAAAACATAAAAAGGGATGGGAGTTATCCCTATCAAATAGTTATCATTAACGAAGCTCCAACTCACGCTTAACGCCCCTTGTCAAGCCTTGAGTTCAATGGTCGACGACGTTGGATGATAATGGGAGTATCAAAAGGTTTCAAGATCAATTCATCCCAAGTATAAGTTGATGCTCAAGTACCGTAATGTTCGAGAGGTTTGAGTCTATGACTCATTAATAGACTTTGAATCGATGAGATGGGGAGCTCTATTACGGGGCGTAAAAGTCTGCCTATACGAGGACGTGAAGTGGGCCGCTTCGGATAGCCTAGGGCTGGGCTTGATGGTTCTCGCGGAGGGTATGGGACACATGGCCGGTTGTAAAATAGTGTCATTGTTTTTAAGCAAGGTTTTGGGTTGTGTGTGTGATATGTATCCAATTAGTTAAATAAGAATGTAATAGTTCAAGGACTTGTCTACTTATGCATTCAAACTAATTGAATTTACATACACTAAGTGAAGGTTCAAGTCATGAGACACTTTCGCAACGCATAACAACCCCTCGATTTCTCGGGTGTTGAATCTTTCTAGAAGTCGCCATGTATGGCGGGGGTAATTTTACCCAAGTGAGGGATCCCGGGCTATTTCAAGTGGTACTCTTGAAATGGCGGGGGATTGTTGGAGTATTTCAAGAGTTAAGAGGCATAAAATACAAGTTATAAGCATAGGATCGACCGGATAGGTCGAAAACGAGCTTAACAAGATAATTGGACCCAACACGGATCGTGCTAGGTATGACACGACCCGTGTTGGCGTCCAGAGAGTAAGAAAATCCTGCACTGGATCAACACGGGTCGTGTTGATCCTGCACGGGTCATGTTGGCCTCAACACGGATCGTGTTGATCTAACACGACCCGTGTTGATCGCTGACGGGATTGAATTTCAAATCCCATGATTTATGCCTCATGTTGAAATGAATTTGGTCATGGTTTTGGATGATATTGACTGAGAAATCAGTCTTGATTTCTCATTAATATCATTCAAATATAATCCCTTGGATTATGCCCAATGCATTTGGAATGTTTGACCACCTTATGACTCCAAAGTGTCCCTATGTAAGGTGGATGAATTCACCATTCATCCACACCCTCAATCTTCCTCTTCTTCCTCTCTAGAAAGCATTCAGCACACTCCTAAGGTGTTGACTGCAGCAACTCTTTAAGAGTACCTTGAGAAATCTTGTAACTTTGCTTACAAGAAGTTAGGTTTTACCCTTGAGTCTTTTCACGGTTTAGTGAATAAGTTTTAAGGGAAGTCGGTTTATCCGTCGACTCCTAGCCACCCAAGTGATCCCCATCTTCCGTGGTTACCTTTCCATCTCATTGTTCTTTCCACAACACTCCCTTCGCCGCTGTTCGCCGCCAGCTCACCGTAGCCTTGCCTTGCCTGTCTCCTATGTTTTTGCGTGGGAACAAAGAAAGGAAAGGAAATGGGTTTTAAAAGACCCCTTTTGTGTTATTTGACTTTTATCCAGGCCCACTAAAATCCCTAGCCATCCGATATTGATTTTGGGTAATTTTTCCATGCTCAAATACTTATACCTTCACCCTAATGATTACTATTTTAAATCCACATATTTACTAATTACATTTTAACTATAATTTTGAACATGTATATTTATGTATCAAGTTGGAGTAAATTTTTTAAGTATAATTGATTCATCGTCCGGATCCAAAAACGGGAAGTGACAGGTATAATTCGATGACTGTACCTTCTAAAGTGGCGTTTAATTTTCATTAATTATTTTACGTTATATATACAAATTATTTTACGTGATTTTAGTATGTTGTATCATTAATAGTGGACCCTTATCATCACTCCCGGTACCAGAGCCTGGGTTATTAACCGACCCAGCTATGCGCAAGGACAAAGACATGATCCTAGGGTTACCTTACAGACATATCATATCATTCAGATTGGCTTAAAAACCAATCTAGGGTTCCACTCAGATAATAATTAAAAACTATTTTTAACGTCTCTCACCTTCTCTCTGTTTGCAAATAAAATGAATTTCAAATGGCGCCCCAATAAATTGTTTTTAAAATGTTTTACGCTACAGTGTCGGTTATACTGGGTTCCGTCTCATTTTTTCCTTGTGTTTTTCAATGTTTTTGTTTTTCGGTGGCATCAAGAGTTTGGGCAGATTTGGCGCAAGGACAATCGAGTAGCATATTAAGCCACCACATAGTTAAAGTCTCTCAGTTTGGTTATTAAATTTTAATAGTTGGCTCACCAAGACAATAGTTTCTTTGATATCATTTCTCACTTCCTCTTTTAAATAGATATTTCATCATATTTCCTCTTAAGTATTATTATTCTATAAATATTTTATTTCATGTTTTTTTATCCCTTTATAAAAAGCCTTGCTTTTCCACTTTCGAAAGAGCGGCGGTAACGCTCTTGACTTTTACGCTTCCACTAAGATAAGGTTAATAAAGCTAAAATGTTGAGAATCCCCTTATTATAATTCGGGGCGTTACATCTCCTCACTTTTTTTTTCTACTTTTCACTTTCTCTCCCGCCACCAATCATTCTTATGCCAAATTCTACTATATCTTACCATATCATACCACATTTTCCACAACATTATCATATCATACTATTACCGCACCCAATTTACCCCACAAAAGAATAGGGCCATAGTCCCTTTTTAAGCAAGCGTCTTTTGATAGAAAGGCTATGTTTCCATACCAAACTTCTGATTTCTAATTTTTCAAAACTTAACGAGTTTCTACTAGTTATATTATGACGAGAATTATGGATGTAAAAATTAGAGTTGGTGCTTTATGTTCCAACTCTTCACATTATTGAATATCAAAGTATTTGTGGCTTAGGCACAACTAAGGCAAAAATGTGCCAACATTCTTTGACAGATATGGTTATGTGGTGCGGTTATAAGGTTAGTAAAGGCAGAAACAAATGGTCCACTTTTAACCCTGTCAAAATTGGATTTGATAAAAGTTAAAAGTCAAATTCTTAACACACGCACCTAAGTATAGATTACAGGCATTCACATCCTCTGGTTGGACGTCGTAGCTATTTTGCATATGATTTAGGCCCCGTCCTTTTATGCGGTAGCGCTCCGTACTTCTTAGTTTTCCACCACATTTCACCACACCACAATCATTACCAATACACCTTTTCATTTTTCTCTTTCCTCACTTTTCTCCTCTACTTTTCACATTTTCTCTATTAACTTACCCCACGGCCCCACCCACCACAATTTTCACCACAACTCACTACATCTTTTCAAATTCCACCACACTACAACCAACCGTATCGCAAACGCACCGTATAAAAGAACTAGGTAGTGATCTATAAATATAAGTATAATATAGGTTTGCAAGATTATTGACATGTAATAGCCCTCTGGTTGGATCTATTATGCATTGATTTTGCACTTTTGATGATTGGCCTTTTTTGCCTCATTTAAGCCCCGTTTATTTTATACGCTTGGTTGCGATGTGGTGGGAAAGAAATGTAGAGGATTGTGGTAGGCTGAGAAAAGTTTAATTTTTAATAAAAAGATAAATTAAATAAAAAAAAAGTAGATTCTAATAAGTTGTGGTAGATTGTGTGAATTGTGGTGGAATATGGCAAGTTGCCGTGAAGTATCACACCGCAGTTAGCCAACCACATACAGAACGAAGTAAACTCCTCATATGCTTTAAACTATCTAACAATGCGAATAGTGAACAACAAACAACCTACCACTGCTAACCAAAAAAAAGGCCAAAGCAGAGAAGATGGTGAATACATTAGTATGAAGTCTAAGGGTGTGACAAATTCATGGGCGAAAAATAATTAGGTAAAAGTTAAATTTTAGTAAATTTTGTTAATTTGATACATTTTGGTAAATTTAGACAAAATTGATAAATTTTGATAAAATTAAAGCCCCGTTCTTTTGTACGGTTGATTGCGGTGTTGTAATGGTGCGGTTGGGTGGAATTTGAAAAAGTGTGGTGAGTTATGGTGAAAATTGTGATAGGTGAGATATGTTAAGAGAGAGAATGTGAAAAACAGATGAGAAAAGTGAAAGGAGAGAATAATGAAAACATATATTAATAATAATTGTGGTGTTGTGGAAAATTAAAGAGTACGTACAACGCGATGCGATATCACACTGTAACCTACGACATAAAAAAACATAACCTAAATTATTTACGAAATTGAAAGACCTTGAACTGATAAACAACAATTTTTTAACATATACTTTTTTCCCGCCAAAATAAATGGGTGACGTCATGTTCCATATGACCTCATTCATATAGGCATAGCCGTGGACGTGGTATTTCCATCGCATTCCGGCTCTTCTCTTGCGTTTGAGGTTGCGTGCTGTGCAAGGAGAAGTGGCTATTTTCCTTTAAAATTAAAATAAGAAAGGGTGTAATTAAAAAATAATGTTTCCTGGGCTTATAAAAAAACATGTGTGGTTATATATTGGGGGGTGCTTCTTAACAACTTCCTTGAAAAACTCTGCCACCCTGAGTGTGATTCACTCTCTGTCTCAGTATCAGTCTCTCTGTAAACACCTGCTTGGTGTTGATTTCCCGGGTAAGTGTAAGTGTAAGTGTAAGTGTAAGTGTAAGTGTAAGATACATCATCATCATCATCATCATCATCATCATCATCAATGGCGGCTATGCAGAGGAAGAAGGTTCCATGGTATTTGGAGCCAGTTAACCCACCTAAGAAGAAGCTCATTAAGAGTATCATCTTCAATCGAATTCTCCGTTGGCTTATCTCTCCTCTTACAAGTAACAACAACAACAAAGTCTCTCCCTTCAAATCCTAGCCTCTTCTTCATACCTTATCATCCAACTTTTGTAAATTTAGACTATTTCATACTTTGAATTCTCTTTGTTATTAATTCCACTACTCTGTATAATATATAGTTATAGCCCTTCTTTTCTATGCCTTCATTCAAATCCTCTGTTTCTAGTTGCTTTCATTCATCTTAGATTACAAGTTGCTTTCAATTCTGATCCCCCAATTTCTGATTTGCTTCAAATATACAATTTCATTATTTGTTGATTCATTGTCCAGAACCCTATCAGATTGTATTGTCTTGTCTATATTTCTTATGCACATCTGCACCTCAATTCAATTAACAATTTCTTTTCCTCATCTAATTTCAACACTTAAGTCTGATCATCCACTTCCCCCCCCCCCCCAAAGGGGATACCAGAGATTATCCGCCTTTCTAATTACAAGAATTAGGTTTGTTACCATGTTTTAAAAATATCATCTTTACCAAGAAAAGGAACTAAAAATGACATCTTTACTTCTTTACCAAGAAAAGGAATACTACCTCCGTTTCATGTTATTACTCGATTTATCTAATCTGAGAAAACCAATGTGTATTGGTAAATGAGGTGAAAATTTCATAATTTACTCAAATTGCCCCTACTTTAATTGAAGATAATAGCTGTTGGAATTGTAAAAAGTGATAAATGAATCTATTAATTAATTACACATATTGAAATTGTAAATGGGACAAATATTTTGAGATAAAGAAATTAGGTAAAAAAGAAAAACAAATATTTTTGGACGGAGGTAGTACTATTTCAACATTTTGGCCTCTCTGTTTCATGCGTCAATTTCGATCAACTGTCTAATTAATCCCCAATGATTTAGACCACAAACAACATGTTTCAATTCTTTATGATGCCTCAATATAATTTTTGTCTCCTTTATCTTCTATTGCTCTGATCAATAAATATGACAAAGTTTCTTTTTGTATCTTTTATTATTCAAAGTCTAAAACAGGATCAAAGTTCAAGGAGTAAATTACATTTATCCTATCTGATATTTGTGAAATAATTTTTACATTACCTCACATTAAGTGAAAAAAATTTTAGTGGCAGAATCCGGTTACTTCTTATCGAAAATGTGAAAAAAGACTAAAATGCCCCTATAAGACTATATGAATGTACCATGTTGTCCCTAACATTGAGAAGAAAATGACTTAAATGACCTTTTCATTTTCAAAATGAGGAGAGGTTGGGTTTTCGAAGAAATAAAGTAGAGAAAATGTTGGGGTTTAAATGTCATATGAATTAATATTAAAGGTAAAAACGTCAATTCATATTTAATTGAAAGTCATATGAATTAATATTAAGGGTAAAAAAGTCAATTCAAATTTATCTTTTTAATGTTCGCCAGAAAATCCAACAAAAATCAATTATAGAATATCTTAGGAGATTTAAATATATAAACACTTAATGTTAGATAAGGTAAAAATTATTTCACAAATGTGGGGTGTGTAAAAACTATCACCACAAATGTCAGGTAGGGTAAATGTAATTTATCAAAGTTCAAGTGGGATGGCAGTCCCCCCTCTTTTGGGACCCACCCCACTCTAGAAAAAATCCCCGCACTCAATGGAGACGGGGACGGTTATGGGGATGGATATCAAATATCCGCGCGGGGACGGGGACAAAATGTTCCCCGTCCCCGCTTATCCGTCAGGGAAAATAACCTACCCGCGTACCCGTTCCCACTATACATTAAATTAACATATAATTACAGAGTATATAAAAAGGGTGATAATATGTTTATTCAAATTTGAAATCTAATACTACTAAGTGGCTAAAATACTTTAACTTTTGATAGAGTTGTAGAGCCCTTTTTGATTTCACGGAATTTACGCTTTCACATACTAACGTTATTGAGTGGACGAAGATAAGATATAATCACTGCTAATTTTAATCTAAAAACATAACGATAATTTAAATCCCCGTTGGGAGTGAGGAACCCACGGGAATGGGGACAGGGACGGGGCCAATTTCCCCGCCCGCAGCAGGGATATGGACGGGGAGCGAGGTGAAGTCCCCGTACCCGCCCAACCCTATTGCCATCTCTAGTCACATGGTCGATAACTGTTGGAATTATTTCAAGAGTACAAGTTGATTATATAGCATAAGGAATCATAAGTAACAAGTATAATGATCATATATAAGTGAAACATCAAGAATATGATCAACACGGATGAATCTGAGATCAACACGGGTCGTGTTGGACTCCAGAGAGTTGAGAAAATGATCCTGCGCTCAACACAGGTTGTGTTGAGGCAACACGGACCGTGTTGCATTCAACACGGACCGTGTTGATCCAACATGGGTCGTGTTGGAACCCAGAATCTGTTTTTAATGCTAACGGCTATATTATCTTGTATGATAAGTATTTGATATCAATATTGAAGATGATTATTAAGGATTTCCAACAGCTATATGACTTGACTTGATCAAGGTCATATTAAGGTTATGATTCTTCATTAAGTCTCTTGATTATCCTTTGACTAAAGGATATCATTAGGGTTGGAAGTCTCCTATAAATAGAAGACATTCCAAGACATTTGAGACATACAATCTTCTAGCTAATCACATCCTCATTCTTGTCCAGACTGCAGCTATATTTGAGTGATTCAAGTGAGAAACCATTTTTTTTTTAGTGTTACAAGTGCTAAGCTTTATCCCTTTGAACATTTACGGTATAGTAAATAGTTCTTAAGGAAAGTTAGTACAATCCTCGAATATTAGCAATATCCAAGCGAGTTTCCATTGTCTCTGATACCGTTCTACTCTATTTCCTCCAACAATAACAAAATAGCTAGATGATAATGGCAACAATGAAAATAAAACAACAAAACCCAACACCTGCTCAAATCTAAAGAAGGCTATAACTATCTTGTTGTGCTTCTTCAATCCTTCCAATGCTATTTCAAAACTGCAATTATCGATTTCTGATCAATAATGATCTCTAAGTCAATATCATTGCTAAACATCACAGTCTCACAAGATTTACTACTTCAAGCGAACGTGAGAGTTTCTGTCAGCTTCGATTGGATTATATCTCGAAGTCATCTCCCAATACAACATGTAACGCCCTAGAAATTTAATTCTAAACTTAACGGTCAAAGTCAAACATTGACTAACATTAACAGTAGACGTCTTTTTTTTTTAATTGGGCGTTACTGCCGTATCCCCGAAGGAATACAAGGCAAGACAGGAAAAACTAACAACTAATCATTAATTAATTCAATTTAATAAACAAAAAAACTTCCAAATTCTAGAACAACATAAACTAACATTACGAACGCAATTCTAAACATAAACTAAACTTATTCTCAAGACTAGCTTCGTCGTCCTCACTGCTAGAACCCGTCCCCATCACATAACTCTTCACCTGAAAACAAAACATTTAAAACATGAGGAGGACTCAATAATGTCTACCCCTAACTGTCAAAACAGTTTAAAATCCATTTCAATTCATTTTTGAGGGAGAAGTGAATAAGTCAAAACATTTCAAAAACACTTTCTCTTTCCCAACCAACCATAACCATATTTCAGATTTAATAAGCGGGCAGACCTTGTTTATTTGGCCCTCGAAATCCAATGACTTCGCTATAATCAATCTCAATATCACAATCTCAATCTCAATACCAATCTCAATCATTCACGATCACAATCATACGGATGGTCTCATCAATTTCACACATGTGCATAAAACTAACCCCGGGGAAGTAGCACCTATCAGGCATCCCTGATCTCTTGACAACCCCCCTACAGGATGCCGAGAACCTGGTCTTCGGGGGTGTTGCCCGAACCCGCATTTACGTCATGTTTAATTTATTAATCAGGTTTAACTTTGTACCATTCCAACTCAATCAATCCAATCTAATCCAATCCCAAATTTTCAAAACCATTTCTAAATCACATATAAAGGATTGTCCACATTTCAATAACTCAAAGAATAGAGTTCGACATCCAAAATCGACAGTCAAATTTTCACCATAAAATCCCTTCATGATGCAAAATGCAAAATAACTTAAAAATCAATCAAAACAATTAAAGTGCACCCCAGCGGGATTTAGGACATAATTCTTCTCCTTACTTCAGAACACACTTGAGCTCACAAGATCGAACGGTTTAGAACGAGCGTTAAGGCTGGAAAGGTGCAACTAGCGGTGACAAGGGTGGTCGTCGGTGAGTCGGGTGGCGGTTGTGGAAGCATCGGCGGACGACTGGGTGGAGGGGCGATCGATGTCCATCGTCGTCAATAGTGGTCGAAAGGTATTCACATTTCACATAGTGACAACGAAATTGCGCGGCTCCTTCACGAGTCCAAGCGGCGACGGCGATCTCCGAAGGTGGCGACGGTGGTGGTGAGGCGGCTGGTGGGACACGACGGCGATGGCGACGGAGGTGTCACAGCGGTAGAGTCGAGAGAGAGAAAGGGAGGGAGAAACAGAGAGAGGAAGAGAGCGTGCGATTGAGAAAAGGGCGACAGTTGGTGGGTGGTTTCCGTGGTGGCTACCGGTGACTACCCGACGGCGGCTGGCAGGCGGTTGTGGCTGGACGGCAGTTACCAACTGGGAAAGAGAAGAGATCGGAGGAAGGGTAGGGTAGGGTTAACTATTAGGTTTTCTAATATTAACTATATATGCTAAAACCAATTAAAATATAATGAATACAAAATTACAGTGAATAAAATCTGCTACTAATAATAGTAATAGGAAAAATATTTAATTTTTAATTTTCTAAAATATAATAATCACATAATAATATAATAAAACTGGAAACACATAATTCATAAATAATTAAAAGAAAAACACATGAAATCATACAATATTAATCACATAAAATTACCAAATTACCCTTACTCCCACGCACATAGGAAAACTACTAAAATACCCTTATTAGTCTCTCAACGATCCTACGAGCTCAAGTGTTAGCAGAAAAAATCGTCGATAAAATCTCAAAATTTAACGGAGTCAACATAAATACTTAAGAATGTAACGGTCAACACTTTCAAATTTTTCGGGATTTTACAGACATAGTTTCTTAATTTGAATGAACACGGAATGGGAAAAAAGAAAAAAGAGATAGAAAATTCGATCAATCTGCTGAGATGTTTTGAAGTTTAGGTTTTGCTTTTACTCCCTCCATCCCAAAGTAATTGACATTTTGACTAAATTCTGAGCGTTAATTATTAACAAATTATAATGAGTTACAATATGAAATTACCTAATTTGAAATTTTTAGTAAAGTATCTTTCTAATGAAAATAATTTCATATCGTAACTCATTGTGATTTGTGAGTAATTAACGGTCAAAATTTTATCAAAGTGTCAATTAATTTGGGATGGAGGGAGTAGTGATATATGATAAATTTATCATATCTATCCTCTCTTACTTAGTGTTTGTTCTTTTTGACTTATGATAAATACTTATCATCAATATTCAAAACTAATTAACATTGTTTAGTATTGATTAGCACTAATCAACACTGATCAATATTGTTCGGCATTGATCATCACTGATCGGCACTAATCAAAACACCTAATATTTTAAATTTCTTTAATAATTATGTGGTTAATTTTTTAATGAAAAAATTAGATAAAAAAAGTAATCATTGCAACTATAGTTGGTATTTTCCTTACAAATTTAAGTAAAATGCAATAATACATGCCTAAAAAATACTAAAAATAATGTCTTATTTTCTAGCATTTCTTCTTGTACAGGCTATGAAATATATAATACACTAATATTTTTAGTATTTTATGGTTTTTCACTTTTTTGCATTTATTTGCAAGGACAATTATATATTATAGTATTATATATGAAATATATGCAAAACAAAGATACTCCGGGTATTCTACACCCTAGCCTCCTCTTTTCTTTTTCTTTCTAGAAAACTCTAGCCTCCATCTCCTAGAAGGGGCTGCCATCGATTCTTTTGTCGATGGTAAGCTCCAATTTGCTTGATTTTTACCCAAATTATTAGTTTGGTTTTACGTTTACGCAAAGAAAGTTAGTCTCTTATATTGTAAGAATTTTTTTGTACTCTTATTTAGGGTTTTTAGTCTCTTTCTAGAGTTTTTGTTCAATTGGTGTGTGGTCTAATACATTCGATGAAGATAGACTTTCAAATCGCTATAGCATAGGTTGTGAGGTTCTCCATCGATCAATGGTAGGGATGCAGAGTTATCGAAGAAATCAGAGCCAAACGTCAGTAAGATTAGTATTAGTTATTTGGAAGTTGAATTTCATATCTATGTTTGAATTTAGATCTACAATTGTTCAATCACAATTTTCATTGTAAGTGCCGTATATTTTAACGAAATCGTTATGTTTGGTTTAAAAAAAAAAAATATACTCCGGGTTAAAACATAAATGACCTACAGGCTGTAAGATACCACGTTTGTAACATGTTTCATGCATATCTCAAAGTTCAAAACCTATTGTGTGGAATTGTAAATTTTAGGGTTAATAGTTGCACTAGTCTTCATTTGAACCAATAGTAGGGTAGTTCCTTACTATGATAGTATATATCATCTTTAATATTATTTATATGAAACATCAAATAAATACAAAAAGCTAATAAGCAAGCAATAAAATTAATAAAAATACATCAATTTACCCTAAAATAAAATTAATATTATTTGAAAAGGGATTAAAAATTTAAAGCACTAAAAATATATAATTACCCTAAAATAAAGCAAGCAATAAAATTAATTAAAAGCGAGCAATAAAATTAATAACACCTCAATGTAACAACTTAATCCCAATACCACAGAGCAATTTACCCTAAAATAAAATGATAGGTCGGGTAAGAATAGGAGGGGAAAAATTGGTGGGAATCTCATATGAAATTGGGACCTGAGAGGGAGGTTAGAAATCTTGATATTCTAAATAACAGAAATAAGAAGACGTGTCATTTTTCTTTCCCAAGTAAGTGTATTTTTTCTAAGTCTTATTCTCTATGTTTCCCCCGTCTTTTGTTCCCTGTTTCTTTGTTCCCTCAGTTTATCTAGTCGTTTTCCAAATGCTTTTCGAAATGTTTGCTTTTGCTAATTTTTCAAAAGGTTTTCATCTCTTGGTTCCGTTAGAATTAGTTTTTTCATGCACTACTATGCATGGGGGGAAGAATTCTTACATATAATCTCAATAGACCTCACATTAGCTGGATTATAAAGGGACTTGTTGTTATTGTAGTAGTATATTGATAATTATAATCTATTAAAATTTATAATACAACTAATTGTTAATAAAAAAAAGAATATATTGTCAATAAAGTTTGTAACCTATTCTAAAAGAAACAAAAGTACAAGTCTTTTTTCTAAATTAGATCATAATATAATTAATTATATTGTTAATTATTATTGCTAATTGTAACTAATTAATTGATCAATACTAATCAAGACTCATCAACACTCATTAACAGTGATCAACATTGAAAAACACTGGTCATCACTTATCAATACTAATCAACACTCATCAACGTTGATAAGTAATAAGTTATTTATCACAATTCGAAAAGAATAGACTCTTATTTTATCTCATCTTTCCCACACTAGTCATACTTTCTTACATATCTAAAATAATGTATATTTAAAAATTCATATATACTATTCAATAGGTGATGTGATTTGTTTTACTCACAATACCTTGTTAAAAATTATAAAATATATATTTAAAAATTCAATATTTAAAATTTGTGACTAATTAATATGACTTACCTTCCCAAATATTATCCTACCCATCCCCTTTATCTCATTTTATCAACCCTCCAACTATCCTACACTTTAAAAATAGCCGTCAGTTTCTTATTCTCTCAAATAAGAATCCTCTTGAATAAGAATAAGAACACAAACTTCATTTCTTCATGGGCCTTATCTCTGTTTTTATGAGTTGTTAGATTATTTTTTTTGTTTATGTAGTAAGCCAGTATATCTTTTTTAATATATAAATGAATAAAAATAGGGAAATTTACTAATAAATTAAAAACAGAACTCATAATTATTAGTTGCCATTCATGACATTTGTTACAAATATAAAATGCATTTTATTTGCACATGTATCAAATTTTATTTTAATTCATTTTTTATTCAGGATAAATTATAATATGTTTTCTTAATTATAAATTTATTTACAAAAAAATTTTGAAAATTAAATATCTTAATTAATTTTTAGTCTAGTAAACAAACATATTGGAAAATATTTAATTTAGATTTTTTTGTAATTAAATTATTATTAAAAAAATATATTTTATATTTTTATGTTAAATGAGTAAATGAATGGTCAAGTGACACATGTACAAATAACATTTATTTTATTTGTATTGGTTGTCATAGTTGACAAACATTATAAATACATTTTCTTGATTATGCAAAGTGTTAACAATAAAGACATACAAAAAAAAAGAAAAGAAAAACAAACTCAAACACAATTTAAATATGAAATGCAATCTATGAAACATGCTGGCAGATTATCTTACAAGGATGCTCTTTTGAGTGGATCCAAAACCAATCGTGTGGCGGTGAGGAATTTGAGGTCCGACTCTGACAGTGATCGTACTCTTAGCAACCCGATGGATTCCTTTGATGGTGCGGCTGGGCGTGAGTTATTTGCTGATCTGGAGGACTCCATCCTTGAGGCTTCAAAGGGTAAAGTTAGGAGTAAGAGACAACAGAACATATTGATGAAATCTAAGTGACATATTGTTAGAGATGCAACTTGTAGAAGTGTTCATGGCCAAAAGGATAGTCAGAAGATTTGGAGGACTAGGCGTGCGAACATGTTGGAAGAGGATAACATTGAAGATATTGATGCTGAAGTTGACAGATTGGCTGATATTATTGGTACTGATATAGGCGTGCGATTTCCCAATGACCCACCAAATTGAAGTTACCGATCTTGCATCGTGTTTTAAAAAGTGAATCCCTGCGGTTGCGACGATCGCGAAAGTGCTAGCTGGTTTAAATTTTTTAGCTGTTGGGTTGTAACCTTTTCTTTCGGAGTTGATTGTTTTGCTGGTTTGTATGCTGTTCGCTGTTATCTATGAACTTTTAAGCCTTTTGACTCTTAATTATCGAAAAAAATGAAACATTTAAATACATGTACCCTTGGTGCTTAGGTCATGGTCTCGGTACCAAGGGTCATTAATTATGATCCCATTAATTACAATTTCTATTTTATATTTGTTTGGGCTCGGGATTTAAATGGACTACGCATATTTTGTTTGTGTTATTTGAATCGGGACTACAAAAGCTGGTAGTCGTTTGCCTTCAATCTAATTTCCATGTGTACCGTACCGGGTGCCAAGTTAGTAGGTTATTTTTTTCGATAATTTGCAACCCATAAAAAAGCTAAGGCATAAAAAATATTACAAGACTGCAAACAGCAGAAAGCTAAAGAGTTTAGCAACCAAAAGAACAGCAAAAGCGCATCACAGGGATAATAGGTTATTACTCCTAACTAGATTAGGAGGTATTAATTTTATTAATTAAAAAATATAACTATAAATGGCCTTGTTTGTGTACTTTTCGGTGGCACAAACGTCTATGCATTTACTCCCCCATTCCATATTAATTGTCATAATTTTGACTTTCACATTCTCCAATGTCACTCTTTGATTGATAATTTTTTACATAATATGTTATTAACAATTGCAATATTATACTTTTATGATACTATTTTCATTACGAATTTGATGGTGGTAATTTTATATAGCAACTCATTGTATATATTGAGAAATTTATGGTCAAAATTTTTAAAATTTGACAGTATGATTTCAAAGACGACTGTTAATATAGAACGGAAGGAGTAGTATTTTTGTTCCACGTAGTGATCTTGAGAATAACTTATAATTTGATAGTATTAACTACTAACCATTAATTTAATACTCCATCCTTCCCATATTAACTGTCACTTTAACTAACTTTCTTTTTTCGCATGATATCTGTCACTTTATATTTGCAATAACACATTAATTATTAATTTATCAAATTAACATTATTAATTACATCTTTATCTTCAACTTTTATTTTATATTCACATTTTCCTTTTTTATTCACCATTTTATTCAACATTTCTACATTTCCAATGTGCTAAATTAATACATATGGGAAGTTTTTTTGGTCTTTTAAACTGTGTCCAAAGTGGAAGGAGGGAGTAATGTTGTATTGTATATTTTAGAAGTCGATTGGGTCAAGTTGGAATTGCAAAAATTTACTCGGAGGTACCCCAATATTTTGGGAAACTATTTTTCGGTACCCCAACTTTTCAAAACTCATTTTGAGGTACTCTTAATTTTTGGGTTAGTAATTATTTGGTGTTTTTCCGGGCATCTATTTTATTAAGTGATCGAAATACCCTTATTCTTCTTTTTCAAGGGTATTTCTTCAAAAATGGAAGAATAAGGGTATTTCTGTCACTTAACCAAATTGATGATCGGAAAAATACCTAATACGGTCCGTGTCAGCTCAGTTTAAGCTCTGAGGCTTATGTTGACCTTCCCGGTCAACACTTAACTTATGTAGTTATGTTTAATGAATTTCCCACCTCAAGTAGCCTTTCAACTCTTGAAATATTCCATCAATTCCCTGCCATTTCAAGACTTGTGAGCTACTTGAAATAACCCAGGATCACCATTGGTAAATTACCCCTGCCACTCACGGCATCATCGAACTTGAACAGCCGAGAAACAGAGGTGTATGTATGCATCATGAAAGTATCTCTCGACTTGAACTTCCACTTAGTGCACATAATTATAATTAATATGGATGAAATAGTAGACAAACTTTGAACTTTCAACCCTTATTTCACTAACTGGCTATGTATCACACATACAACTCAATTTTTACTGAAAAAATTGCAAAGTTTTGCTTTCTAGAGAGAAAAGCTCTACCTTCTCTCTAGAATTTCAAGTGCTTTCCAATCTTTCTTTCTAGAGTATGTTTTTCCCTCTTTGTTTTGTTTTAAGTTTCAGTTTAGTCTCAACTGGTGTGAAATCTTTATTCGCTGGAGCTAAGTTGGAATTGGTGTATTCTCTGGATTTCAAGCAGCCTTTTGGGAGTCCTGGTAAGTTCAAGTCGCCATCTGATTCTACAAGCTGTGACGGTATAGAATAGGTCTGTATGGTTGTTATGTGGTATTCGTTAGGAGGTGTGTTGGTGTCCCTGGGAGGTTAGTCTGATAAAGTCGGCTTCGGACGGGGTAGGAGGTTCCAGGTGTGTAGGGTAGAGGTGATGGTCGGTACAGTGAAGGGTGATCAATTGATCTTCTAGACGTTTTTGAATGGTGGGCTGAGTTTGTACGGTGTTGGGTTGGGCTAGTGGGATATTGTGTTTTTGAAAAAAAAAAAGAAAAAAAAGTCTAGTTGGGCTTTTGGGTTGTCTGTGTCCAGAGCATTTGGAACAAGTTGGGCCCAGAGTTGGGCTGGGTTTTCTTTGCATATTCAACAAGTTGAGGTAGTCTATGGTGGAAGACTAGTCGACAGTAGGTGAGTTCATTCAAGGGGTGGCTGGTGTAATCAATGCGCTGTACGATTAGACTTGCGGCAGAATAGGGCAGGCGTATGTGAAGGTTTCGTCAACGGAGGTCTGTTCGCTCACATGATTGTGTTGGAGTTAAAGCGAGTGGTTGGGGGAGTAAATGGGGAACTCAGCGGGAACCCATCAAAGAAGTAAAAAGACCAAAATACCATTGTATATTCCTCCCTTTAGAAGGGGAGACAAAAGAAATCTGCAGGGAAAGGGTTTTCGTGGTTTTGACTGGAAAGGGGTTTCGTGTCTTAGTATTATTCTCGAGGGAGTAAAAGGAAGCCTGTGCTCAAAGTAGTTTTCAATCTTCTTTTCATAAAAAAAGAGGGAGTATTGAGAGGAAGCAGGGAAGTAGGGAACATATAAGCTTTCTTGCTGGGCCAAGGATGGGAGCGAAAGTTGATCTAAGCCCTCCACCTTTGGGAGTTGAAGTAAGGCTGGATAATTTGTTCATCGGGTACGTGACTGATGGTAAGGAGTGGGATGAAGGTGCTCTGCAGCGTCTCGTTGATGCAAACTGGGTTGTAAGGAGTTCAATGAGTGTGAGGAAGGTAGGAGATAAGATATTCTCCTTTTGGTTTCTACATTCAGAGGATTGCTTTGACATGATGGCTCAACATACTGTCAACTTCGATGGGTCTCTCATAGTGTTGAAGAAAATCACTGCTGATATGAAGCTTGAGGACGTTAAGTTCAGGTTGGTCTGTCTATGGGTGTAAATAGATGGGCTGTCTTTCAGGCAGAAATGGACTAGCACTGCTATTAAGTTGGTCAGAACATTTGGGGAAGTTCTGGATGTCGATATACATGGGGTGGCTGACTATTCGCTCAACAATGTTTGAGTGTTAGTCAGGATGGAGCTGTCGAAGTCGTTGGTTGCAGGTGCTTATGCGAGGGATGATCATGGTGATATTCATTGGGTAAATTTTAGGTATGAAAATGTTTTTATTTTCTACAAGAAGTGTGGGAGGATAGGGCATCATGATTTTGAGTGTCTGTTGCCGGAGGTTGTGGCTAGGGAGGAGGTCAAAAGTAGAATACTGGAGGCTGTGCGTTTAGGGCATGCAATCATCTAGGGAGACGGAGCGTTCTATACTGGCAAAGTTAGGGCTTTTCCAATCAAGAGGGGGCATCTTACTACCCATTTAAGATTGGGTCAACGTCAGCACCCAGCTTGGGCTGAGCCGGAACTACATTATCCGGAGTTTTTTGAAGTGGAGAGAGTGGGTGTTAATGGGTTTGGGCCAGTTATTAATGTGTCTTCTAAAGAGAGGGGAGAATCTAGCAATGCAAGAAGATGGAGGGGTGGACCTGGGGGAAATCAGGGGAAAGGAGAAGACAAGAGGACAAGAATGGTGAGACAAAGAGGAGCGGGGATTCAAAATGTTGGGGAAAGGATGAATGTGAGACACAGAGGCTTTGATGGGTGTTGATGAGGGGAATGGAGGGGATGAGGTTAAAGAGGGAGGGGATATTGGAAACAGTGAAGTGGAGCCAATGGAGGATGGGGAGGATGAGGACGTAAATGAAAAAGAAGATGATAGAGAGGATGCTGAGGAAAATGGCGATAATGATAATGATAGTGATCAGTCAGGGGATGGGGGTGATGTAGGTGGGGTTACTGAAGGGAATGGGGGGTGATTTCAGTGATGAGGGTGACGAAGAAAGTAGAAATGAGGGAGGGGGAGTGGAAGGAGGGAGAGGAAGGAATGAAAGACAGGAGAACGGGGATACTCATGCCATTATGCCTGCAAGCCCAGGGTTTGGAACTCCACAGAGAGAAGTTTTTCTTAACGTATATATGGGGGACGCTCAAGTGTACATACATCAACATACTGAAAATGGAATCAGCACTTTTCGAGAGCAAAGTGGGGGCCCAAGGGATTCCCTTATGGCAGGACTTCCCAGAGGTCCTTTTTCACCAACTGGACCACCTCAAAACCAGGGAGAAATCATCCGGGAAGCCATTCGCCGCTTGAAATCAGTGGGGCCAGAATCAAGTAACCCCCTTGAGGGTAATTTCGTCTTTTCATTTGATAATATGGATGGTCATTTTCCCCATTTCTATTATGCTTCTTTTCCACATAGGGAGGGGTCTTTTTCAAGAGAAGTTACTGGAGGGACCTCTAGGGAATTTTTGTGGCTTCGGGAGGGAGTGTGTCGACTCATTTATTGGGGAATGTTTATGCAAATCCTCACTTGCCTTTAATCAAATGGGGGGAGGGGAACCCTATATATTTGAAAGGAGGGAGTCCAGCACCCAACTGATTGCCTTTCAAGAAGGACTAGAGGAACCTTGGGAACCTTCCCCTGATTTTATTCAAAGTCCCTACTAGGTCTCGGATTCTAAACCGGAAGGGGAGTATTGGGTGCAGTACACGCCGAACGGGTCAGTATCGGAGGATACCTTCAGTATGAGAGGGGGGAACTGGGGTAATCAAATAGAGGTAACTTTACCTGGCCACCTGTGTGTGAGAGGAAGGACAAGGAGGAGGATGGAATAAGGGGGGGTGAGGAGGAAACATTCGTGGGCATAACGAGGGAGGTCACATTCAAAAAGTCTGTATCCTCAAATTCTAGTTCTTTGGATTCCACTTTGGGCAGGGTGAAAGTTCTTTCAAAAAAAGTGGCAGCGAAAAACAAAGAGTGAGGATTTGGACGGGGAAGATCAAGGAGATGAGGCTACCTCGGTTTTTGCTGAGGAAATTTGACAGGCTAAACTCAAACGACAACACCGGGACAAGATGGTGATGGTTCTTCAACGGGAGTTCGAGGCTTATCTCAAAGTTAAGGAACAGAAGCGAGGCACTGATTGGTTTTCTTCTTTCTGATAGGGTGGCGGAGGCAATCCAAAAATTGTCTCCTCAATCTCCATGATAAATGCAGCCTGGAATTGCAGAGGTTTGAGGCAGGCGGACCTCTTTGCAATTCCTTATGTCCGCTGGGTTTCTAGTGTTTTGAAGCTTGATTTAATTTGTCTTTTTGAGTCTAAGCAGTCTGTTGATCAAGCTAGTGTGTCTGTTAAGAAGATGGGGTTTCATTTTACAATGGGGGTGGACTCGGTAGGTAGGGAAGGGGGAATCATTTTGAGGTGGAAGAAGGACTCTATGTTCTCATTGGTTATTAGTGATACAAACTTTGTAATTCTTCAGACTAGTGGAATGAATCTTGCTTTGTGGTATGTTGTGTTTGTGTATGGTTGCCCTTACCAACAAGGGCGACAGAAGGTGTGGGATATGTATCCCTTCTAGAGGAGAAAAAAAAAGAACGAAAGATTTTCACTTAAAATAAGTGTTGCTATAGGGTCTATTGTAACATTTTTTTTTTATTAAATGTTGCAATATGTATTCGCTTAGGTAGCAGTTATTTTAAGTGCTACAATAGACTACCTATTGTAATACTTATGAAAAATGTTACCTAAATAAGTGTTACTATAACTATGTTTTGTTGTTGTGGGGATTCCTCCGGAATTCTTCAAGAACTGTTGGGGGCTAGTGGGGGATCAGGTGGTGGAAACTGTTCTGGAGGCGGTCAACCATGGCAAGTTTCTGGGGGAGATTAATAACACCAATATTTTTCTTCTATAGAAGAAACTAGAAGCACAAAAGGTAAGTGATTTCCGTCCTATAAGCTTGTGTAATGTGATATACAGAATTATTCCTAAATGCTTGGTGGAAAGATTGAGATCTGTCATGAAATCCTTAATCTCGGAAAGTCAATCTGCCTTTGTCCCGTGGAGATCGAAGGAGGATAACATCCTTGTGGTCCATGAGGTTCTCCATTTTCTGGCAAATAAGAAGACTGGGAAGCAGTTTACGGCCTTGAAGATTGATATGAGCAAGGCTTATGACAGGATCCAATGGGACTTTCTGGAAGCAGTCTTGAGGAAGATGGAGTTCCCATATAAATGGATTCGTATTCTTATGAGGTGCGTGTCTTATGTTCGTTACTCTGTGTTGGTGAATGGGATTAGTTCCAAATAGATAGTCCCTACTGTCGGATTAAGGCAAGGAGACCCGCTGTCTCCGTATTTGTTCATAATCTGCATGGAGGCTATATCGACTTTGATTGTGGAGGGGGTTGAGCAGGGGAGGGTGCAAGGGGTTAAAGTGGCTAGAGGAGCTCCCCAGGTGTCTCATTTGTTTTTTTGCGGATGATGCTTTGTTTTTCACTGAGCTTGAGGCTGCCTTGTGTCTGGCTTTAAAGAGCTCAATTGATAAATATAGTCTTGCTTCGGGTCAGGTGATCAATGTGGGGAAATCATCAATGTGTTTTTCTAAAGGAGCCTCCCAAAAGGATAAGGAAGGTATGAAGGTGGTTTATGGATATCCAGAAGGGGGATACTTTCAAACTTACCTTGGTGTGCCCACAAGGATACGAAGGAAGAGGACGGACCAATTTGGATTTATGGTTGAGGATGTTAGGAAGAGGTTGGAGTCTTTGAAATTTTGGATGTTGTCTATGGCAGGGAAGCTTGTACTTATTAATGCGGTATTGGTTGCTCTACACCTACATATTTTGAGTATATACTTGATTTCAAAGAAGGTGATGGAGCATATTAATTCGATTATTATTAAATTCTTGTGGGGGAAATGGGATGGTAGTAAATCGATTCATTGGAAGGATAGGACTTATGTGTTTAAGCCTAAAGGAGAAGTAGGCCTTGGAGTACGTACTATGGGATGTTATAACAGAGCTCTATTGTTAAAGTAGGCATGGCATACCTACAACAACCAGGAGTTGCTGATTTCTAGAATCTGGAAGACTAAATATGGGGTTGCTTCGCCAATTGAAAAACAGGAGGATAGTAAGGCGCCTGCGGGATGTTCAATGACTTGGAGAGGTTGTCGGATGTGGTGGCCAAAACTAAAGATAGGTTTCGATGGAGTGTTGGTAGTGGTAGGGAGATTAAGGTGCTTGGTGGAAGGTGGATTCTTGAGGGAAGGGTACAGTTGTTGGCTGGACAAAATCATGTTCAGTTCCAGGATGTGACGGTTGATTCTCTAGCAATTAGGGATGACCATGGCCGTATGGTCTGGAGGTGGGATTATTTGCGACATGTGTTCATAAGGGACACAGTGGAAAGGTTGCTCGAGTCTTTCCGTCGGAACCAGAGATGAATGATTTACTGCTTTGCCCGGGGAAAAATTTTTCTTTTTACAAGGTCAAGGATGGATATTATGTTTTTCTATTGCTGGATGCAGGGATGGAGCCGCCATCAGAGGAGGAGACAAAGTTTAGGAAGCTTCTTTGGCATAGTCAAATCCCGTCCAAATGGAAAACCTTTGGCTGGAGGTGTGCTGTGGATGCACTTCCCACGGGTGAGAACAAATGGAAAAGAAAGTTGGTGGAGGAAAAGGAGTGTTGGTGTGGGGAGGGTGATGAGGACGTATGACATTTGTTTAGGCAATGCATTATAGCCAAGCATATTTGGAAAAGGGTGCCAATGGGTATAATATCGGATGCTAACCCCTATATTGGGTGGGTGGATTGGTTGAGGGGTTGGTTTGTTTATCTTGCTAAAAGAAAGGATGATGGGAAGCGATTAATTGGTGAGTTTATAAGAGCCATGTGGACTATATGGAAAGCCAGAAATGCAGTTTGTATTGGGAAGGAGGGTGTGTACCAGCCCCTTTTGGAGGGTTTGATCAAGCAAGTAGTGGCTGAGGAGGTTAGATGGAGGAAGGGAAGGAGTAATGGTGGCTTAACGGATGGCCAAGGGCCCGTGGAGAGGGTTGTAGAGTATAGATGGGGTTTAGAGGTGAGTCAGGAGGGGAGTGGTGTGTTTGTCGTGGATGGAGCCAAAAAGAAGGGTTCCTGGTTATGGTTGCTGCTTGGGTGTATCTTGAAAATGGAGTTTGTTTGGAGCAGGGAGTCTAGATAGTGAAAGGGGAATCTGTGGTGTTCTATGAGCTCTTTGCCATTTCTTTGGCCCTTCAAGAAGGGGTGAGACGAGGGTTGAGAAAAATTTTTATTTAGACGGACTCCACCCTGGCGGTGGAGTGCTTGTTAAATATTAAGAGAGCGCCTGTGGAGTGCAGGTCTCTTGCTTGGAGTTGCAGTCTTGCAATTGAGAAGTTTGGTTCAGGACGTATTTTAAAGGTTCAAAGACAGAGTGTTCATCCAGCGCATCAGGTGGCCAAACTGGCTAGTCGAAGCATAGGCTGTATAACCTAGGTGTTGGATGGCTTTGTGTGTTTTCTTTTGTCGTTTCTCTGTTTGTTTGTTTGTTTGTTGTTTGTTGTTTGTTGTCTAGTTTTGCAAAATAAAAAAAAATTCAGTTTTTACCTAAAAATAATTGATACTATATATTTATAACCAACCTTGTGTCCATTACCTTCTGCAAAGACAATCAAGCCTAGCCCAAGGCTATCCGAAGCGACTCACTTCACGTCTTTGCATAAGCAAAGTTTTATGCTCCCATAATAGATCTTCCCATCTTAAATATTGCAATATCTGTTAATGAGTCACATACCCAAATCTCCTAAGCATTACGGTCCTTGAGCATCACTTGACCTTGTGGTGAATCACAGAATTGATGCTCCAATTGTTCTACAACGTCGTCGACCATTGAACTCAAGACTTAATCACATATGTCAAGGGTGAGTTGGAACTTTTTTGTTGACAATTTTGTGAGTGAGCTTTACTCCCATCCTTACTATGAAGGATTACTGGATAACCTAGTAACCTTGAAAGGACTTCATCATGATCCTTTTGGGCGCCCCCATTACCTAAGATCATTATATATATATATATATATATATATATATATATATATATATATATAGGGAAATTGGATTATAATAATCCCTACTTTTGCAAGTTAGATGGCAGTAATCCCTACTTTCACTTTGTATTCTTGTAAAACCCCGAAAAATCCAAAGTTGTTGACCGTGACATAGTTAGTAAATTAGGTTTGACCTCGTTAATTGTTTATTATTCGTTTGTGTTTATCTTGCTAACACTTGAGCTCGTAGGATCGTGAGGGACTAACAAAGGTATATCGATAATTTTCGTGGGTCTAGTATTATTAGTTTTACTCTTTTTATTATTAGTATTACTATTAATATTATTGTGTTATATGAATAATTACGTGAATATTATTTGCTATGTGATTACTATTAATAATAGTATTATTAGTACTATTATTATTATTATTATTATTATTATTATTATTATTACTATTATTATTGTTATTGTTATTAGTTTGTTTTCCAGAAAAATCAGATTTTAATTGTTTTAGTTTTGGATTGGGTTAGGATTAAGACTGTTTAGTTGGGCCTTATAAGTGGTGAGTATAAAAGCTAGATTCTCTCTCAAAACCCTAATAACAACTCTAACCCTAGCCTCCCTCTCTCTCTCTCTCCCTTGCTGCAACCGCCAGCGCGCGCCTTGCTGCATCATGGAGACCACCACACCACCACCGTCATTCTCTCTCTCTCTATCTTTCTCTATCTTTTGTTCTCTCTCTCTCTCTCTCTCTCTCTCTCTCTCTCTTTCTTTTCCGCCTCTGCTTCGCGCTTGATGCCAGACCACCGGGACCACGAGCACCCTGCACGCCGCCGTGACACCCTGCACTCCCAACGTCGACTCCAACGTGCGCAGACGCGAGGAGGTCCCCAACTTGCTTCACATCGTTGCGCGACCCACTGGCGACCACCGTTCTTGATCGCCACTGCCGCCCTGAACGTGACCCGACACCACCACTCAGCCCAACCACCCTAATCTTGTATAAACCCTAATTCTTTATTTTTGTTCTTGTTTGATTATTATTATTACCTTGTATTATTTCTAATGTTTTTTTAATTGATATGTTTTATAAATTCTGACTTGATTAGGAGTATTATTGTTGTAAGTTTTTGATAAATTGTAACATGGGATTAATATAGTGATTTGTAAGTAAAGTTTGTTTAGGGTTCTTGTTAGAATTATTTTATGCATGAATTAGGGTGTTTAATTATCTAGATAAATTCTTGTTCGATTAGTTAAGTATTTACATGTTTTCTTTGATTCACTTATGTGTTTAATCATGTTTAACTTTGTGTTTGATCATGCTAAATAATTTGGATTGATTAGATTGTTAAAGTACGATTCTTGGTTATTAATTTCATGTTCTTGATTAAATCTTGAAAAAAAGAATTAGTTGTGGTGTTCTTGGATCTTTCTTGTACCTTGATTAAGAAATTCATGTTCTTTAATCACCCATGTTGTTATTATAGGAACTTGAAAGAGTTTATTGTAGAATTCATGTTTAGGATAATGTTAATATTATTTCATGCATGCTATTAGGGTTAGAGAAAGTATTAAAGTTGATTTCATGTTTTACAATTTGGTATTGATGGTAGGAAGTTTGATGTTTGGACCTTAGTTAGATTATATTAAATACCTTTGAACCTTAGTCACTGTTTTAAGCCCAAATTAGGACCCCGGGATCGGATTGGTGGAAGTTAGAACCGAATTTGCAAATTAAATCGAAACCGGTAACGGGACAGTTTTGATGGGGTCTAAAGATCGGGTCACCGCGATAAGTATAGTTGTCCTTTGATCGAACCCTTTGGACTGAAGTTTCCCTTAGATGTTAGCTTTCATAGGAATTTTACGGACCGGACTTTGGAATCTTATAAGTCAAGTTACGACCCTTTTTGTGTGGATGTTGTAATCCGTCTTGTTATGTGAAATTATTAATGAATGTGTTGTTGATTGAAAAGGTTTACTTGGTATTATTATACGATTATTTGGAATGTGTTAGGTAATTTAAAGTGTAAATTCATAATTGATAGGAACCTATAGGGTTCCTATGGGAGGGTTAGTTAGAAGGTAGTTAATACTAACTTCGAAGGGCGCGTTTTGATTAGAATAATTATTCTATTTTAGGCCCGAGCTAATTCGCGTCGTTAGTGAGCTCAAGTGTGTTCGTTTTGCTGTGAAGTGAAGTTAACCACGTAATGTCTATGCTCTAATCCCCATTGGGATGCTCTTTAAATGTGTTTTAATGTTTTCTAATATGTATTGAGAATTGCATCCCGAAAGGGGACTTTTAGTAAATGTGACCATCTGTTTTGGATAACTGTTTGTAATTATTGTACTTTGATTTATAAGTTGAGAAATTGTGATGGTCTTTTATGAGTAGTTTTGTTATTGGTTTTGATAACTTGGGTTGGGTTGACTTGAGAGCTGTGAGCTGTGAGCTGAGTTTTGCATAAGACACTAATAATTCAAAGTGAAACATTAAGCGGTTTTATTGTTTTGATGCCTTGATAGGCTAATGTTTTTGCGGGCGATAACACGGAGACCAGGAGTTGATGCCAGTATGGGTTATGTGTCAGGAGATCAGGGTCTCATCCCTGATATAGGTTAGATGTTTATGATGCCTTTGGTAGGCGAATGTTTTGATGCCTTTGGTGGGCGATTGTTTTGATGCCTTTGATAGGCTAATGTTTTTGCGGGCGTTAACCCGGAGACCAGGATTTGATGCCTGTATGGGTTATGTGTCAGGAGATCAGGGTTTCATCCCTGATATAGGATAGATGCTTTTGATGCCTTTGGTAGGCGATTGTTTTGATGTCTTTGGTAGGCGAATGTTACTCTATGGGATATGGTATCCCGCCCGCATAATAAAATATGGATTGGTTGGGTTGAGGAAAACAGTTAAGGGATTAAAGGTTTGTGAAATGGTTTGACTTGTTCCCTCTCCCTCAAATGAATTGAAATGAACTTAACTTGTTTTTAATGTTAGGAGTAGACATTATTGAGATTTCCCCCTCATTTTTGAAATGTTTTGTTTTCAGGTGATGATCAATATGCTAGGGATGGGAAATAGAAGTGAGGACGACATGTCTAGAAGTCGTTAATTTTGTTATGCTTCTTTTTGAAAGACTTGAAGTTAGTTTGAGGTTTATTTCTTAGTATGAGTTTGTTAGTTGGTTTGCCGTTGACAGACAGTTGTAGTTTTCCTTCTCGCCTTGTATTCTTTCGAGGATACGGCAGTGATGCCCAATAAGAGTTTGAGTCTTCCGCTAATTTTTGTCTGTTAACGTTAGTTTGACTTTGACTTTTCTATAATTGAATTTTCGGGGCGTTACAATTCTGGTGGTCAAAAAAAAAAATTGGATTGTAGTGGGACATTTTCGAGAGTATACCCTAAATATCATAGATTTTGTGTTGCATTTGATTCAAAACTTAGTATAACACTTTACCATGATTTTTAATGAATTTACGACGTTTCTCCAAATTTTTTTCAAATTTTTTCAAATTTTTATGATTTTTTCACTTTTATTATTTTTAAAAAATCATAATAATTGCTTGAAATCTCAAAAAAATAATTTAAAAAATGTTTTAGTAACTACACTTCATTACCTATCTGGGGGCAGAAACCAAAAAAACAAAAACAATATAGGGTAGGCATGGAAAAAATAAAAAGAATGTGGTGATGGATGTCGTACCACTACAATACAATTTTTTTTTTTGGACCAACAGAATACAAATTGAAAGTAGAGATTATTATCATCCAATTTGCAAATGTAGGGATTATTAGAATCCAATTTCCCTATATATATATATATATATATATATATATATATATATATATAGAGAGAGAGAGAGAGAGAGAGAGAGAGAGGGGGTTTCTCTCAATCCCCCCTTTTCTCTCTCTATCGTCCCCCCCCCCCTCCCCCCCTCAATTTCTCATGAGAGAAAGAGTCAAAGAGAGATGTGTGTGTATGTATGTGTGAGAGAGAGGGAAAAATCTTGCAACATGACATGAAAAAAATGAAAGGATAATTAGGTATGTTATAATATCATTTGACTTTTCTTTACACCCAAAATTGTAGTTTTTAAAAAATTAAAGTTAAAAGGAATAAAACAGGGTAAGTCTCATTCCACCTTTCCCCTCCTTACACCCTCTCACTTAAGGAGTAAACACTGAACACCCCCTACCCTTCTCAATGTCAGGCTCTACTCTATCGCCACTAATTAGCTATTATAAATTTTGCACCTAAAAAATACTACCTCCGTTTTGTTTTATCTGTCGCCTAGGGAATTGTGGCAAAAATTTTGACCGTTAATATCTTAATTTGTATAATGATTCATCATACAAAATTGATATCATTAGATTCGTAATAAAAAATACTATTAAAAAAGTATAATATTATATTTTTCTATAAAAGTTTAATATTAGAAATTATTGATTCAAAATTGGCACTGAAAACCGTAAATGACAAATAAAAAAGAACGGAAGGAGTAACGAGAAAAAACAGTGAATCAAACCAGTGAAAAAACAAGGCATCCATGGAAAAAATAATCTTAAATGTATAGCAGCTAAGAATAAAGTTGCCAGTAGTTTTTTCAATTAAAAAGTAGTTTGTATTGATAAATTCCCCAATGGACCATCTTCACTAGCTGTAAATAAAACATGCCAATGAATTAAAAAAGGAGTTACATTTTATTTTTTTTACAAAGGTAAGCGAGTGAACGGCAGGTTAACGACGTCTTCTCACAAGAAATCGTCCCGCCCTATCTAGATCAAGTAAATTACAGAGGTTGGGGTTATTAAGGATTGTTATACTCTCACCAACCCCTCTGTCATGTCCTTGATGAGCTAGCCAGTCAGCGACCGCGTTGGCTTCGCGGTAAATATGAGAAATTTTAACTTCTTGGAATCGCTGAAGAATTATTTGAGCATCCTGGATGAGACCTCTAATCTGCCACGGAATAGAATAATTACCCTTTAGTGCCTGGATGACCACCATATTATCTCCTTCTATATGAATGTGTTGGAAGCCTGTTGACGACGCTGCAATCAACCCATCTCTCAGAGCCCTCGCCTCCGCCACCAAAATTGGAGCATCACCATAGTACTTCGCTCCTCCGCCAAGAACCGCGCCCCGCCAGTCTCGCAAGATGAAACCACCTGCCGCCGAGTTGGTGATGAGAGAGCCGTCGAAATTTAATTTGACGATTCCCTTAGGAGGGGTATACCAACGAACCAGAGAAACAGAATTGGTATACCCACCCCTAGTACTGCTACCATGATTATCTACCTCATTATTGTTCCTGATTTGCCATTCATCCGCCCTACTTTTGGCTTGGATGAGACTCTGCAACGGTCGAAATATTTTATTTCGAAAAACAGCCTCATTCCTGTTCTTCCAAATCGTCCATAAGAGAAAAATGCCCCTAGTTAATTCTCTGTTGTGGTCCCCAGATTTGTTGGAACTTAGAAACTGTTTTATGGAATTAGTACCATGATTAGTAACAGGATCCATAATCCAGCCATGATGACTTGCTAAAGCCCATATTCGTCGGGTCGTAGGGCACTCCCAAAAAAGGTGACTATCACTTTCAATCTCCTCTAGACAAATAGGGCAGGTTAGATCTAAAGTCATTCCTCTTCGTAGCAGGTTGTCACGCGTTGGAAGGGCCTTGTGAAGCATAAGCCACAGGAAGATGCCAAGTTTGGGGGGGATATCAATTTTCCATATCCATCTGAACTCCCATTCATCTGACTGTTCTATACAATCTTGGATGATCCTCATAGCTGATTTCGTGGAAAAAGAACCATCACCAGTGAGACCCCAACAAATTTCATCATTCATATTTGCCATTGTAATAGGTATGCCTAATATTTTTTTGAATAATAACAGGGTCCTGAATAAGGTTGCTTAATTTGTCTACATCCCAAGTTTTAGCATGAGTAATAAATTTATCTACAGTTAGTTCTTCGTCAACAACTTCGTTGTTCCCACATAAGTCTTGAAGCGGTTTGTCATTAATCCAATTGTCCGTCCAGAATTTGATAGATTTACCATCCCCTAATCTCCATCTTATACCCTGTCGTAAAATATCCCGAATTTTTAGCAGATTTCTCCAGACTGGAGAATCCGTATGCTTGCTTTTATAAGAAAATAGGTCATTTGATCTAAGGTATTTTTGACGCATCAGATTTGCCCAGAGGGAATCTCCATTTAAAATTTTCCAAGCGAGTTTACATTGAAAGGCCAAATTAACAGCCTCTGTTCTTCTAAGGCCCAGCCCACCAAACTCCTTTGGGAGACAAATAGTATCCCAAGCAACCATAGCCATCCCATTGTTGTCATTGTTTTTTTTTTCCAAAAGGAATTCCTATTGATTCGGTCTAAGCCAAGACAAGCCGCTTTAGGGAGCCTAAAACATTGCATCGTGTGTGTCGGGAGAGATTCTAGATTGGATTGAATGAGTACCACTCTACCAGCTTTTGAAAGCGCATTCGCTTTCCAAGAAGTCATCTTATCCGTAGCTTTTCCTATAATATCATCGAAGTCTCTGGGGACTTGTCTGCCTTGATTAACCTTACACCCTAAATATTTTCCTAATGAATCGGAAACAGGGATGTTAAAAATCCCTTGAATCATATCTTTAGACTGCCGCGTTGAATTTTTGGAGAATACTAACTTAGACTTATGAAAGTTGATTAATTTCCCTGACATATTACAGAACTTTAAGGTAAGATCTTTTAATTTAGAGGCCGCATGTTGAGAGGCCTTGCAGAATAATAAACAGTCATCAGCAAAGAATAAGCCGGGAATCTTCAACGAGTGGGGGGCTAATTGAATTCCCGACCCAGACTTAGCTTCGTTAGCTGTATATTCAATCATAGAGCCAAACACATTCATACAAATCAAGAAAAGATAAGGTGAAAGGGGGTCACCTTGCCGTAACCCTCTTGAAGGTTTTATAAAACCTTTTGGGGAGCCATTTATCAAAATTGAGTATGAAACAGTGCTAACACATTGGTCAACTAAACTGACCCATTTAGGACTGAAACCCAATTTGCTCAATGCATCTCTCAAGAAAGACCATTCAATGCGATCATAAGCTTTTTCCATGTCTAGTTTTATTGCAACCCATCCTTTTTTTGCTTTAGAGGTTTTGAACTTATGCATAATTTCATGAGTGATTAGGATATTGTCATGAATAGATCTACCAGGAATGAAGGCACTTTGCAACGGTGAAATGATTTTTTCAAGTAACGGTCTTAACCGATTGACCATAACTTTGGCAATAATTTTATAAACAGTATTGCAAAGACTGATAGGGCGATATTGGCTAGTCTGAGTGGGATCGTTTATTTTCGGGATAAGAGTTACGAAAGTGTGATTGATTTCTTTAAGCAAACGTCCTTTAACAAAAAAATCTTGGATTGCTAAAACAATGTCACTTTCAATGAGTTGCCAGGAGTCTTGGAAGAATCCAGCTCCAAACCCATCTGGCCCCGGGGTCTTGCCAGGATCAATATCAAAAACCGCCTGTTTGATTTCGTCCTTAGAAGGAATTGCCAAAAGAAGGTCATTATCCATATTTGTTATAATTTTTTGAATACCTAAGAATGAATTAATGGACTCTGATGTCCTCTGAGATGTGAAGCGGATTCTATAGTCCTCCACAAATTTCTCCCCAATTTCCTCTTCATTTTCGAGCCATTCATCTGCTTCTGTCTTTATTCTGATAATTTCCTGACGTTTTTGTTTTGCTTTTGCTAATCTTTGGAAATAGGAGGAGTTCCTGTCTCCTTTTACCAGCCAATCTTTTCGAGCTAACTTACCCTAATATTTTTGTTGATATAAAAGCATTTTTTCCCGTTGTTTGATCATGCGATTTAACCAAGAATTTAACCGGACGCTATGTGGATTCTCGAGTAATTTTTCTTCAATGTATCCAATTTTATCCAAGTTCTCTTCCAATTTGGATTTAAAATTTCCAAACTGTTTCTTAGCCCATTCTCTCAAACCACTCTTAACAAGTTTCAATTTCTGAGTAACTCGAAAAAGTCGAGTACCTTGTTGTGGTTGACTCCAAAGCTTTTTGGTGATCTGTTTCATTTGGTCATATTGACTCCAGAAACGCTGATAACGGAAGGGTACATTTTTTTGCTTAGTGGATACTCGATTAGTTTCCATAATCACCGCACAGTGATCTGAAAACGTGAATGAACCATGCCAAGAAACCGCTTCCGGGTATCTATCTAAAAAGTCCTGACGAAAAATTGCTCTATCTAGCCGTTCATATACCCAGTGCCCATGCATTCTTTTTTTCCAAGAAAATTTACGTCCTCGCACTACAGCGGATTCCCCATTTATATGTGTTAGGAATCGTGTAAGTCGTTCCATTCTAGCTACAGAAACTGTATTTCCGCCCCTTTTCTCCGTCCTTGATTCTAGTTCATTAAAATCTCCTATAATACACCAGGGAAGATCAAAAATATTGTGTAGCCTCATTAGGTTGCTCCAGAAAGCCTCTTTTTCGCTATTTTGAATAGGACCATAAACTCCTGATATTATGCAATTTTGTAGTTTATCAACATCATGCACTAACAAGTGAATAGATCTGTTCTCTTTACTAAGAGGCGCTATTCGGAGTTGGCTTGTATTGTCCCAAAGGGCCCAAATTTCACCAGAGTGATTTATGGGGTTGACAATTTCCGCATTTCCATATCCTAATTGTCGTATAATAGTTTCTGAGTTGGTTAAATTTGTCATTGTTTCAATGAGAAACAAAATATCCGGTTTTTGATTTCTTTTAAGCGCTTTTAGTTCAGCTATAATTTGCGGTCTCTTCGCTCCACACATTCCACGCAATAATTTTCATTTAACCAATGGGAGATACTAGCCTGTTATAGGCTGGTGAATTATCGCTAGCATGTGATTCCAGTGTTTGTCTAGAAAGATACTCTCTTTTTGGGGTACGTCACACCTTGATAATCCCCAACGAAAGTACCAAATAATCCACTGAAGTGGAGCCTTGCCATGGAAGACCATGTGATGGAATATGGCCTTGGTGGGATACTGAATAGTATCTCCACACTCACCAGAAGATCGTCTAATTTTTATTGTTATCTGGTAAAAATTACATAACCAAACTTTCTCATACAGCCAAACCCAACAAACATCAGTAGAAGTACTTAAAGTTGTGATTGCAAATTTTCCCAGCAAGGACCAGAGTTTGGCCCCTGAATGTATGCTCCAATCACAACCAGCCACGAGCTCTTCTCCACTAAAGATTTTCCTGTACACCAATTCACAAAAGTGAATGCATGAACAATAAGGTTATGCTGTATCTCTAACAACCCTTCCAAAAGATCACACGTAAAGTATAACTGGTATAGATTGCTTAACCATTTCCAAAAAGAGTGCTTGCTATTAATACAAAGCCACATGAGATGGAAAAAGGAAGCATGAATCATGATAAAAGTAACAAGGGAGGTATCATTTTTTGTCTCAGGGAATACCCCTGTTAGCCTCGGGGGCCTCACATCATTGCCAAATTTGGGAGTCTTCCTTAAAATAGAGATCGATGCTCAAAAAAATTCTGCAGCGATCCAATATTCATCCCATCTCGCAGCCTCCAGCCACTTGTCGCATGGTAGAAATACCAGCTCCATAAAGTGGGGTGGCAATGCAAGCCTAGAGCTGAAATCAGATCCTTATAGATGCCCTTAGTCCAAATCCAACACCACATCCCACACAGGGAAAAAGGAGACAATAAAAGTATAGGGAAAGGCCACAGTAACTGAGTTCTCAATAAAGTAATCCAAATCAACCAGATTAGCCCACAGAAAGTCTCAAGAATCAACACAATATTACCAGATGCATTATCACACTTGCTAATTTTTGGGGTAGACCCCAAAAGTAGATTCATACAAACTAACAACACGTAGTACAGGGAAATACCATTTTTTGTCTCAGGGAACACCCTTAAATATTGTAGGGGCCGAGCATCATTGACTTTCGTAACAGGCTTCATTAGAATCATTAGCCCGTCCACAAAATAGGACTGGACAGTGCCAACCTTAACCCCAGTTTGAAGCCTCCAACCTTTTGTAGTATGGTAGAAAAACCAGCTCCAATAAAAGGGGTAGCATTTCAAACCGAATGGTGAAGGTGGATCCACACAAGTTCCATAATCCCATTGCCAGACCCAATTCCCAATCAAAGGTATAATTAATAACATAAAATTCAGAGCAGTCCACTGTCTTAGAACGCTCATCAAGTGATTGATCCAATTTATCCAACTTTGCAAACCGACGGCCCTAAAAAACATCACAGAACCACAAGATTCATTGCCACTTGTAATACATTTTGGGGTAACCCCCACAAATTGATTCATACAATACAGTAGAACACAACATAGATTGAAAACCATACAATGACGAAGAAACAACACACTACCCCTATTATATGCTTGGTTACTAGCTTGAATGGTGTTTCCACTTACAGTACCTAGAAGAAACCCAATACACAGCTTAAGAAAACCCACACTTCCCCATTTATGTGCTTGGGGCCTAGAACTAAGGGTGGGTAAACCATGCCCCAGGAAGATAGGACTATTATAGGTTCCTAGAGAACGCATATAACAACCCCTATTAGCTATATTTGAACAAATATCAGACATGAGATTATGAGGCACAAGAGGATGCTTGAACACCATAGGAGGGTGGTGCAAGAGAGACCCTCGATTAGATGCTGTATATAGAACAAACCCAACTAGATTGGTTGAAATCCAACTACAAACTGTAGGACAGGAAAATTAAAAATACACTCAGGAGCTTCAGCAAGCAAATAATCAGTCACACCATCACAGCAAACAGCCCCAACAGTGATCAAAATATAGAACCCAGGACGAACAAACAGAATAGGACAAAGAACAAGAAAGAAGAAAAGGAAGGAACACACCTGGATTGCTCTCGCGTGCAGTACCTTCTGCCACCCAGCTTCACGCTTTTTCATCCTTGGCCAGCAACTTAGCAAATCTGATTCAAAGGGTTCCTATATCCTCGAACAGCTTTCCCTCCTTTGGATCTTTGACCACTTGAATGTTCTGCAGATTTCCTGTCCAAAACAATCATAGTCAGAAATTTTGTCCATTTCGAATTCAATCGGAAAAACTCCCGACTATCATCTTGTTCGACACGCAAACTCTTCGATTCGCCCGCATGAACCCCTAGATCGACACACCCTAAATGGTTTTTCGCAGGCTGATCCATCGATTTCCTTATTTCCCCATCTGGGAACCCTAGATCGGCTAATGTCTTCCTTTGGACTAACCCGGATGAATCGGTTTGAAAAAGATCATGAAGACTTTCGTGAGGTAGAATGACTGACAAAACACAACAACTCAATTAGAGCCTTAGAAACGAGAACTAGATTTGCATAGAAGCCAAAGAACGAGAACAGAAACAAGGGGGGACTAAAGGGTCTGGGACACCGCTTCTAGAGAGAAGGGGGAGCCTCTCTCTCTAGAAAAGGAGTTACATAATACTAGGCAAGACGTACAATTTTTTTTTTAAATTCTAGCAATATTTAATATAAGAATCTCGAACATAAGAATTTGAACATTAATAGGACAAACCTCTGAGGCCCGTTCTTTTTCATGATATTCATGGTATGGTTGCGGTGCGGGTGGTTATGATGCGGTGGAATGTGAAAAATTATGGTAGAATATAGAAAGTTGTGGGTTGATATATTTAAATTTGAAAATAATGATAGATAGAAATAAAGTGAAAGTTTTGATTTTTTTATTTGAAAAGTTTTCACTTTTAATTAAAAGGAAAATGGAAAGTTATGGTGAGTTGTGGTTAAAAATGAAAATTTACGTGTGTGAAACCTCAAACGATCCCACCGCATAAAAAGAATATGGCCCTACTCAGACGCTTACATATACTAATTGGAACCTTGAAGGGCCCATGCAAGACTGCAAAGGACAAGCTTGATGCACAAAATTTTTTTGGAAAATAACTAGTTATCTGGCGTGTTCAACAACGAGTTAAAGCTTTGGTTTTTTATGTGAAGTATGATAAATTTATCTTTGATATTTTATTTTTAGTTATTTTATCTCACATTTTTTTACACTGCTCATACTTCTTTACATATGTTATATATAATATATATTTAAAATTCATATTCGTATATTTAATAAATAATGTAACTGATGTGACTTGTTTTATGCATAATACTATATTAAAAATTATAAACTATGTATTTAAAAATTTATATATTTAAATGACGCGATTGATGTGACATACATTCCAAATAATATCTTACCAACCCACTCTGACCCACCTTCAAACTATCTTATACTTTAAAAGAACAAGACATAAGTTTTCAAACCCTGTTCTTTGGATTGGATAAAATGAGGTTTGGATTGAGTGGATTGGATTGGATAAGTTATGATTTTTTTTTGGGAATTGTGTTTTCAGAGAGGATGTTTTTTTGGGGAATTGTGTAAAGTTTGTCTCAATCAAGATACACCGGACTCGTATTTTTAATGTCAAAATTCTAGAACCTGAAATACGCATGACCTCTATTGCCCTTAACGAGATATACACACAATTTGTATTCAATCCGTACGTTCAAATCGATAGGTCTAATAACTTAATTATTAATTGATCATATCATCCTTAGCTATTGTATTGGAGAGAAAACAAATGAAACAATAAATGCAAGTGTGATTGTTTGTTATTATGTTATTATTATTATATTTAAAACACTGTTTCTATTGGGTGTTGCGGTGCGGTATCACAACTCACCATACCACTCAAAATTTTTCTACACTTTATCATACCATACCACACTTCACCACAATCCTTATCAATATAACTCATCGCTTTTCTCCTATACTTTTCACATTCTCTCTCCTCACCTATTACATTAACCACACATTTCACAAAATTTCACCATATAATTCCACACTCCACTGCACTTTCTACAATTTCACTATATCGCACTATTTTCATATCTTACCAACCGCACAAAATAATAAGGCATAAGAATAAATGAGTAAATTCATTTGTGACTAAAAAAACACTAAAATACTAGCCTTCTCTCCTCTTCTCCCAAAAACCCTAGCCTACTCCCTCTCCATCTTGTTGAAAGGGTTGCCATCGATCCTTCTAGTTGAAAGTAAGCCCCGTTTTTGTTTATTTCTTTTGTTAATCGAGAGTTTAGTTTTTAGTTTTATTCCAATAAAGTTAGTCTCTTTAAAATTCACAACATCTGCTATCTTTTTCTGTCGAAAACCCAAGAAACCAAACCCCAACGTTTCTTGTGGCGGTTGGCAGATCGTGTGAGCCAGATTGCTTCCGTATACGTGAAGCCAAATTGCTTCCGTCTACGTGAAGCGGGTGATTGTCGGTCAGCGGTGTGAGTCTGGACTAGCTGCATGCTTCTGCGGTTTGAGTCTCAAAGGTTGATTGGTTGGAAGATGAAGAAGGAATGGAAAGTCGAAGGAAACTGCATCAACAAATATCCGAAGGTTACGAAGTAACTTTACTGGTAGGAACAACATAGCAATTATCTTTGATAAAATCAAATTAGAGAGTGGAGGTGTAATTTTCATTATATTTCTTGAAATCATGTCCGAAGATGTGGGAATAGTGTTGTTATTTCCCTCGCTCACCTACAACCATATGAAACTTTTGAAAGAATTTGGTTGGAGGAAAGGCCTGAGATCGTTCTTGTCTCAGTCCAAGATGATATGTACTATACCGTTATATTAATGGAATGATACAGTGTCTTAGGACTTTTTCTAAAAAAAAAACAACAAAATAGTTTCTTTTATACTTAGTTAAGGTCCTTAAGGATAAGGATATTCCCTTTTATTAAGATTTTTTTTCCTTGGCTGATAAGTTCAACACTAATCAAATAGACGGCAAGACATATAAAACCTTCACATGAAAGTATAGCCAAAACTCATTATAATGTTTATATAATCTTTTGTGCGAGAATACTCCAGAAAAGGTTAATATGTTTATATAATCTTTAATATAATGTTTATATAACCAAATATGAAAGCAAATTTTTTCAATAAAATGAAAAGGAAATTATGAACTCTACACTAGAATATATTAGTTTCTTTTACAACATAAAATTGAGTTGGGCAAAAGAGAGTTTCAAAGACAGGGAGTGGAAACAGCTAGGAAACTTCCCATTTTGCAATGTCATGGCTTTCTTTTGTATTTAATGAGTTTTTGTCAAAAGTGTCAGTATCTGAATTCTTATTGGAAACCGAAAAAACGATCAAAGGGCTTCATATTTTTGTGTTAAATTGTTAGGCCTTATACTATGAAAAATAATTGTGCAGTAATTTTTATTATTTTTGATGTAAATATTTAGGAGACATTCCAACAAAAAAAACACGAAATAGTGGGTTTTATGTTTAGGCGTGTTTATCATATTAAGAGACCTACTTGTATATATTAGAGTTAATTATAGACTTCAATTTAAATACGTTTAAATATAAAACCTACCGCTTTGCGCTATTTTTGATTGGAAATTGACCAGTATGTCCCTCTAAATATTTACATAAAAAATAATGTCGCCCCTTTGATCATTTGTCATGATATAGAACCCTTAAAATTATTACATCAAAATGTGAGTCCCCTTCGTGGTGTTTTTTTTTTTTTTGGGCCAAAAAAGGTAGCAATTTTTTGTTTTTATGGTTTTGAAAATTATAAAATTGAGTCGGTTTCTGGTGTGGCTCTGTTTCAGTTGCTTCTGCTGAAACGCTATCACAAATTCACCTCTTGTCTCTTGTTTTTCAATGTCTGTGTAGAAGCATGGCAATGGAGGAGAAGGCGGCAACCGAGAAGATGGAAGTAGGATGGCATCTGAAGGCAGTGTACCAATCCAAGAGAAAGCTTCTAAAGCAGATGATGTTCCATCGAATCCTTTCTTGTATTGTCTCTCTTCTCCATCTCAACACCAACCGGAAAAACACTGTTATGGTATTTCCCGCTACATTTTGACGTCCAGTTTACAAATGTCTGTAATTGTTGTTTGCATTCCCCTGTATTCATTCCACTGCTTATATTTTTGATTGATTACTTAATACACACACTTGACTTACTTATTTTCCCATCATGAGTACTGACCTAGATTGGGGTATGATTAATTAGCTTAATTAAGTTGAAGAATGCTCTGTCCCTCTGTTTTTGTACCCATTATCATCATTAATACATTCATCATCTTCAACCTCGCACGTGTTCATTGTAATAAACATGTTTCTAATTCCTACCCTTTCATCAATATATGCTTTAATTACAAGATTTAGATTTCAGAGTGTAGTAGGCAAAAATTTGTCGAACAATTAAAAAAATTGACACGTGGAAAAAAATTGAATTTATTCGGCCAATTATTATCTACCACGCGTTAAATTAATTACAGCAGTCCATTTAATTAAATTTTGAATAGAAATGCATCTTGACCAATAATATCATCACACGTGTTAAAGATGATGTAGAAAATATTAATTATTTATTTATTTAAAGTTAAAGGAATAATTAATTAACTTGGGCTCAAGCCCAAAGCCCAATTTAAACCCTAGGGGCTAGGCCTCTAGAGCCTATAAATAGGGGTCCTCCCCCTTCATTTTTAACCACCCCGGAGATTTAGCAGTCACCATCCAGAGGCTCCAGGAGATTAAACTGCCAGCGATCTCCAGCTACCAAGCGCCAAGGATAGAAGTCTGCAAAAGCTTAATATCGAGTCTCCAAGTCTTCAACAGAAGATCGAACTGCAAGCGACTTCCAGCTACCAAGCGTCAAGGATCAAGGCCTGCAAAAGCTTCCATTCTCTACTGCATGAAGATCAAGAACTGCTATAGAGTTCTTCGACGAAACCTGCAAAGCCTATAGAAGATCAAACTGCAGACACTCTGTAGGGCCCACGGCCCGGAGGGCATAGTCCCCCACGGAGTGTCGAGACGACGTAGGGTTGCTTATTTTTCCTAGGGTGCATGTTTAATTATTTTATGCACAAATTATTATTTTTACCAATTTCATTATTTCACGTAGTTAAAAATATTTAATTTTACTAAATTTAAATCTCTAACGCTTCTTCTCTTTGGATGACATAACATATTGACCCGGTCCAAAGCCGGTCCAAGCACCCAGAACAGAAATCCGCGAGGATTTCCAGTCCAGGATTACTAGGGCGCCAGCTCTAGGCTGTGGTCTGTCTATGGTTGGCCTGAACAGGGCCTAAATCAAGCCCACAGCCATAAAATCCACGAGGATTTCATGACTGTGTGGCTTGGCTAAGCCACTGTCAGACCTAAGACAGTCCACCGGGTGACTCACGGAGTGTCTCAAGTGAGCCCATTGTAGAAATCCGCGAGGATTCCTAGACAGTGAAGCTACGCAAATCAACTACTCACCCAAAAAGAAGAAGGTTGGGAAATAAATTCAAATAAAATCAAATATGCTAACATGCGTGAAATAACGTATATAAAAAAAAACGGAGTCGCCAGTCAATTTTATGAAAATTGACAAAACCAAGTAAAAACTCCTCGATCTTCGAACCAAAAAAATAGGCTCGGGGGTAAAGGTACAAGTGTAGGAGGGTTGCTCCTACACCGCCCACCGAAGCGGCCTTTACTCCATCGGATTTTTTAAGAAAAAAGAAGAAAACGAAGAAACAAAGTTGTCACAACAATTTTATAATTAATGCATGCAAAACGAACACAAAAACATAAACAAGCGTCTTAATAAAAAAAATTACAGCGGGCAGGGAATATGGACTACATCGTTACAAATCACTAAAAACCCAACAAAATGGAAGAAAGAGTTTACCCAATCCTGGCGGATCCGTGAGGATTTGCTTGATTAAATTTGACTTTCTCGATGTATCACGCAAATCCGGGCAGTGGCGCTCTTCCAAAATCCGCGAGGATTTCCTTGATCAAACTCAAATTTCTCGATGTATCACGCAAATCCGGGCAGTGATGCTCTTCTAAAATCCGCGAGGATTCTTCCCAAAAAAGTGTGTTTGTAGATTCACTTTTGTGTTGATAATTTCTAAAAGTGCACCTACACCCAACTCTTCGAACTCTGAAAAATCCGCGAGAATTGCACCTCAATTTCTTGAAAAATCCGTGAGGATTGCACCCCAATTTCTTGAAAAATTCGCGAAGATTCTTGAGTTGACTTTGACCGAGAGTTGACTTTGACCAAAATTTGACCATGACAGTTGACTTTGACTTGACTTGATCAAGAGTTGACTTTGACCCGGGTACGAGATCCGCGAGGCACCTGGGTATGGAATCCACGAGGGACCCGAGTATAGGATGGGCGAGAACCTCAAGTACTGGACCAACGAGGGAGCATCTTGGGCCTGATTCATTTGAATCCATGGGGTGCCTATATAGTCCAAAGTCCACGAGGACTCTAACAAGCCCGAAATCCTCGAGGTGCTTGTTGGGTACTATTTTTGGTGTCTACAGTTAGCCCCCACTTTGACTGAGTCTGAGTAAGACGAAAGTCAAAGTATACCTTGAGACTGTTGGAGTTAGTCTAGTGGATTTTCGTGGTGATGGGAATCAGCCTCCACAAATACAGTTGATTCAGGAGTGTTATCACTTGGTGGGCATACTTAAGAAGGGCATTTGTGCAGAAGGAGGTCAAGGACATTCACCCCATGTGATGTCCTCGCTGCTTGTCTCCCTATCTCAACTGTGAAGGTCATTCGATTGTTCTGCTGTCTATTATTTTGACTTGCGGTAAAGTCCTTTATCTGGACAGCGGTAAAGGTCCTTTACATTGGGCAGCCTTGATACTTTGGCGATCTTTCCGGGGCATTTTGGTCTTCCCTTAGGAGGTCCTGTTTTCCCATATACTCTTGAAGGTCCTTGCTGAGTTCCCGCCATTTTGGAACAAAACCACTTGTGTTTCTTCACTTGTCTTGCATGGATTGGAGTCTAAGTGAATTAAGATCCTCCAATGAGGAAGTGCCAAGTGGAGGGCTGTGATCGTCCATGGGTGGTCCAATGATGGTCGAGTACTTCATAGTGAAGACATGTATTAGCTTTAATCATTTGTAATTAGCTTAACTAACCACGTTTAGGAGGTTTCTTCGTGATTAGGAAACCTCACTCTAGTTAGTTGAGCTCCTTGCTTGCTTGCTTGGCTGCCTTTTTCCTTTGTTTCAGTCGAGTATATGTATCTTTGTATTAGCCACTTCATTTCATATCTTACGAAATACAAAACCCAAAGAAAGCTTTGAGCTTCATCGTTTGTGAGTTTCTCAAACTCTCGTTTCCACTCCAGTATCTAGGTTTGGCAGCCTAGTGGTGTTGTGTGGACTTGTTGTGATCTTGTTTGGAAGGTGATTAACTTCAGAACAAACGAGGTCCTTATTTGCCCAGATTATACTCACTTGAAGGTGTTTAAGTACTGTAACAAGTGAGGAAATACTTGTCTCTATCCTTTTCCTTCATTTGTTTTTCGCTTCTTGATGCTTATTGCATCATAGTATTGTTGTTATTTACCGTTCGAGAGATTGGTGTCCTTGTGGTGTTATAAGCTTGTTGAAATTCTCTGTATTTAGCGAGCTTATATACATCATAATTGGTATCAGAGCTAGCTTACCATCTTGGTGAGTTTGTTTTGATTCATTTGGTGTGAAGTAAGAAGAAACCGAAGCTATGTCTTCCAGTCAAGTTCAACCTCAAAGTCCGGAAGATGTTCTAAGGGAGAAAGAAGAGCTGGCGAAACGAGTTGAATTCCTTACAGCTCAACTCAGGCACTATATGTACTTGAGGAACCAAGAGCTTAAGGGTTCAGATGGAGGTGCTTCTGAATTGGGGAATCCGTTTGGAGATGATGATATGGAGATTATCGTGACAAGAGAGAGACGTTCACCTAAGGAGGAAGGCTTGATTTGAGGTGGATATACCCGAGTTCGAGGGAAACCTTGATCGAGGTTTTCTTGGATTGGATGCAAACGGTAGAACGAGTCTTTGATCTAAGGACGTTCCCGATGAAGAAGGTACAATTTATAGCTTTGAAATTGAGAAAGCATGCATCTATATGGTGGACTAATTTGCGAGAAAAAGAGAGTTTCATTGGGAAGGATAAGGTGCGTTCATGGCGAGAAAATGAAGGAGAAGTTACAAGCAAGTTCCTTCCAAACGGTTATCTTAGGGATAACTATTTGAAGCTCCAATGATTGGTTCAAGGAGGCAAAGCAGAGGAGTATACCAAGGAGTTCGAGCACTTGCTTTGGAGGTGTGATCTTAAGGAGAATGAACCTCAAATACTTGTGAGGTATCTTTTTGGTTTGGATGAAAGAGTGAGGAATGTTGTGGAGTTGCACCCTTACACTTCCCTTGATGAGTTGAGCTCTTTGGCTCACAAGGTGGAGTTGCAAAGGAGGAGTAAAGGGAAGGAGGTTCATAGCCGAAACCAACCCCAAACACGTCCAAACACATTCCCTAAACCATCCTTTACCCCACAAAAACAACCTTTCCAGTCCAAATACACCCCTACTAAACCAACTCCAAACCCTCAACCTTATACCCCACAAAGGCCTACCTTTACAGAACCCAAGGCCCTTGATAACAAGAGATGTTTTCGGTGCCAAGGACTTGGACACATCGCGTCCGAATGTCCTAACAAACGAGTGGTATCTCTCGCTGAGTACCAAGCAGCCTTGTTTGTTGCACCAGAATTTGGAGTGGAGGAGGAGCTTGAAAATGAACCTTTGGGTGATCCAGTTTATGATGAGGTGGTTGAGGAACCAGACGAAGGGGAGATGTTGGTGGTAAGGAGAGTTCTTAGTAGCTCTTCTGTGAAGGAAGGACAGGAGCAACGGGAGAATATTTTTCATTATCGGTGAACTATTAAACGCAAGTTGTGCTCTTTTATTATCGATGGAGGAAGTTGCACTTGCCGCCTCACAATCTATGGTGAGCAAGCTCAGCCGCAATCCATCCTCATTCGGCTCCTTATACCATCCGGTGGCTTAATCAAGGCAAGGGCATCCACGTGGATCGAGATGTTTGTTGAACTTCTCAATAGGTAAAGCGTGCAAGACTCTCTTTGGTGTGATATTTTTAACTATGGATGCTTGTCATGTTTTACTTGGCTTGACTTGGCTTTTTGATAGATCCGTGAGTCATGATGGGAGGGCAAACACTTATACCCTTCTCATTAACAACAAAAAGATTACCCTTGTACCCCTTAAGCCTACCCCACTTCCAAAACCCAAGGAGAATTTGGTTACTGATCCAAGCTTGATCACTCTCTTGGTTGCTGAACACCATGAGTTTCACGGTCATAAGGACCTTATTCTCATAGACCTAAACACACAGCCTAGCTCCACAAATGACCACCCCCTTCTTGCCCCTCTTCTGGAACACTATTCCTTTGTGTTTCCTGAGGAGATGCCCCCTGGTTTACCGCCCAAGAGGGACATTCAACACAAGATTGACCTCGTGCATGGGTCAATACTCCCTAATAAACCAGCTTACCGTATGAACCCCAGTGATACTCAAGAGATTCAAAGGCAGGTAGATGACCTTCTCGCCAAAGGGATGATAAAGGAGAGCTTAAGTCTTTGTGCTGTACCAGCTCTCTTAGTGCCAAAGAAAGATGGGAGTCAAAGAATGTGCATTGATTGTCGTGCTATCAACAAGATTACCATCAAGTATAGGCATCCTATACCTAGGGTTGAGGACCTTCTGGATGAGCTTCAAGGAGCTCAAGTGTTCTCGAAGATTGATTTGAGGAGTGGCTACTACCAAATCAGAATCTTCGAAGGGGATGAGTGGAAAACGGCATTCAAGACTAAAGGAGGTTTGAATGAATGGTTGGTTATGCCTTTTGGTTTAACTAACGCCCCATCTACTTTTATGAGGTTGATGAACCAGGTACTGAAGGCCCTTATAGGCAAGTGTGTTGTTGTCTACTTCGATGACATACTTGTTTATAGCCACAATGAGGAGGATCATGTCAAGCATTTGCAGTCGTGATGGAGATACCGTCGAGGAGAAGCTTTATGGAAACTTAGGAAATGCCAATTCTTCACCGACAAAGTTATGTTCCTTGGCTCGTGATCTCTGCCGGGCATTCGGTGGGTGAAGAGAAGATTCAAGCTATAAGAGATTGGCGTCCCACCACCATCCAGAGTGAGGAGTTTCCATGGTTTGGCTTCCTTATAGGAGGTTTGTGAGGAACTTTAGCACTATCCTAGCTCCATGTGAGTTAGTGAAGGCTAAAGGTTTCTCTTGGACTCCAACGGCATGAAGGCCTTTGAAACTATCAAGGAAAGGTTAACCATCGCCTGTGTTAGCCTTGCCTAGTTTCTCAAAGGTATTTGATGTTGAGTGTGATGCGTCTGGGTTGGGCATAGGAGCTGTCTTATCTCAAGAAGGCAGGCCTATTGCTTATTTTAGCGAGAAGTTAAACGATGCCAAGAAGAAGTACAGTGTGTATGATAAGGAGATTTATGCGATCATTCGGGCATTGGAGCATTGGAGGCATTATCTTATTGGTAATGAGTTCATTTTGCATAGTGATCATGAGGCCCTCAAGTTCATTCAAGGCCAGCATAAACTAAACCCTCGCCATGCCAAATGGGTTGAGTATATGCAACCCTATCATTTCATGATCCACCACAAGGCCGGTCACTTGAACAAAGGAGCTGACGCCTTCTCAAGGAAGTTCCTTTTGTTGCATGTCCTTGATTCAAAAGTGCTTGGTTTTGAGCACCTCAAGGCCTTGTATCCGGAAGATGAAGACTTCAAGGAGATTTATGAAGCATGTCAGCAGCGGCCCCAAGGAGATTTATTCCACATTGAGCATGGGTTTCTCTTAAAGGGAAACAAACTGTGCATCCCAAAGATTAGCCTACGTGAGCTTCTCATCTTGGAGGTTCATGGAGGTAGTTTGGCAGGCCACTTTGGGATCGAGAAGACTACGTTGATGATGAAGGAGCATTATTACTGGCCCAGGATGCAGAAGGACGTTGAGCACTTGGTCAAAAGGTGTTCAATATGCCAACTTTCGAAGAGTCATAGCCTACCACAAGGTCTTTATACCCCATCGCCTATACCCGAGGTCCTTGGGAAGATATCAGTCTGGACTTCATTGTTGGGTTGCCAAGGACCCAAAGAGGTAAAGATTCTATTTTGGTGGTTGTTGATCGTTTTTCAAAGATGGCTCACTTTATTCCATGCCACACTACTTATGATCTTTGTGAGAGTTCTTTGAGTTATACTTCGGGAGGTTGTAAGGCTACATGGAGTTCCTAAATCCATGGTTTCGATCGTGATGCAAAGTTCTTGAGTCACTTTTGGGTGACATTATGGAAGAAGTTCGGTGCAAACTCAAGTTCGGACAAGATGTCATCCCCAATGATGGCTAAGCGGAGGTCACCAACAGACTCTTGGTACATCTTGAGGTCTTGGTGAACAAAGACAAGAAGGGATGGGATACTTTGCTTCCTCACCGAGTTTGCATTTAACCGAGCTCTAGCAAGAATTTGGTCTGTCTCCATTTCAAGTAGTGTATGGGAGGAATCCAATCACCCCTATGGATTTTGCTCCCATAATTACCTCAACCAGGTTCAGCCATGATGCTAGTGTAAGAGCTAAGGAGATTCAGGAGCTACACCAACATGTCCGAGAAAAGATAGCGAGTTGATGAAAAAGCTTCAACTTTGGCTAACAAAAGTAGAAGAAAGGTGGTTTTCCAACCTGGGGGTCTCGTGTGGATCCATCTCAGGAAGGATCGTTTTCCATCTAAGAGGAAGGGAAAGTTGGTTCCCAGGGCAGATGGTCCTTTTGAAGTGTTAGAGAAGGTGGGAGACAATGCCTACAAGCTGTCACTTTCAGATGATTATGGAGGAAGTGCTACGTTCAATGTTTCTGATTTGAAGCCTTACTATGCTGAAGGAGACGAGCTACCAAGTTTGAGGGCAAACTCTTCGCAACTTGGGGGGGGATGATGGGAATCAACCTCCACAAATACAGTTGATTCAGGAGTGTTATCACTTGGTGGGCATACTTAAGAAGGGCATTTGTGCAGAAGGAGGTCAAGGACATTCACCCCATGTGATGTCCTCGCTGCTTGTCTCCCTATCTCAACTGTGAAGGTCATTCGGTGTTCTGCCTGGCTGTTCTATTTTTGACTTGCGGTAAAGTCCTTTATCTAGACAGCGGTAAAGGTCCTTTACCTTGGGCAGCCTTGATACTTTGGCGATCTTTTCGGGGCATTTTGGTCTTCTCTTAGGAGGTCCTGTTTTCCCATATACTCTTGAAGGTCCTTGCTGAGTTCCCGCCATTTTGGAACAAAACCACTTGTGTTTCTTCACTTGTCTTGCATGGATTGGAGTCCAAGTGAATGAAGATCCTCCAATGAGGAAGTGCCAAGTGGAGGGCTGTGATCGTCCATGGGTGGTCCAATGATGGTCGAGTACTTCATAGTGAAGACATGTATTAGCTTTAATCATTTGTAATTAGCTTAATTAACCACGTTTAGGAGGTTTCTTCGTGATTAGGAAACCTCACTCTAGTTAGTTGAGCTCCTTGCTTGCTTGCTTGGCTGCCTTTTTCCTTTGTTTCAGCCGAGTATATGTATCTTTGTATTAGCCACTTCATTTCATATCTTACGAAATACAAAACCCAAAGAAAGCTTTGAGCTTCATCGTTTGTGAGTTTCTCAAACTCTCATTTCCACTCCAGTATCTAGGTTTGGCAGCCTAGTGGTGTTGTGTGGACTTGTTGTGATCTTGTTTGGAAGGTGATTAACTTCTGTAACCAAACGAGGTCCTTCAAGCTGCCCCGGTATTATACTCACTTGAAGGTGTTTAAGTACTGTAACAAGTGAGGAAATACTTGTCTCTATCCTTTTCCTTCATTTGTTTTTGCTTCTTGATGCTTATTGCATCATAGTATTGTTGTTATTTACCGTTCGAGAGATTGGTGTCCTTGTGGTGTTATAAGCTTGTTCCAAATACGCCCCTACTAAACCAACTCCAAACCCTCAACCTTATACCCCACAAAGGCCTACCTTTACTGAACCCTAGGCCCTTGATAAGAAGAGATGTTTTCGGTGCCAAGGACTTGGACACATCGCGTCCGAATGTCCTAACAAACGAGTGGTATCTCTCGCTGAGTACCAAGCAGCCTTGTTTGTTGCACCAGAATTTGGAGTGGAGGAGGAGCTTGAAAATGAACCTTTGGGTGATCCAGTTTATGATGAGGTGCTTGAGGAACCAGACGAAGGGGAGATGTTGGTGGTTAGGAGAGTTCTTAGTAGCTCTTCTGTGAAGGAAGGACAGGAGCAACGGGAGAATATTTTTCATTCTCGGTGCACTATTAATGGCAAGGTGTGCTCTTTGATTATCGATGGAGGAAGTTGCACCAACGTTGCCTCACAATCTATGGTGAGCAAGCTCAAGCTGCAAACCAGTCCTCATTCGGCTCCTTATACCATCCAGTGGCTTAATCAAGGCAAGGGCATCCACGTGGATCAGAGATGTTTGTTGAACTTCTCAATAGGTAAAACGTACCAAGACTCTCTTTGGTGTGATATTTTTACCTATGGATGCTTGTCATGTGTTACTTGGCAGGCCTTGGCTTTTTGATAGATCCGTGAGTCATGATGGGAGGGCAAACACTTATACCCTTCTCTTAAACAACAAAAAGATTACCCTTGTACCCCTTAAGCCTACCCCACTTCCAAAACCCAAGGAGAATTTGGTTACTGATCCAAGCTTGATCACTCTCTTGGTTGCTGAACACCATGAGTTTCACGGTCATAAGGACCTTATTCTCCTAGACCTAAACACACAGCCTAGCTCCACAAATGACCACCCCCTTCTTGCCCCTCTTCTGGAACACTATTCCTTTGTGTTTCCTGAGGAGATGCCCCCTGGTTTACCGCCCAAGAGGGACATTCAACACAAGATTGACCTCGTGCATGGGTCAATACTCCCTAATAAACCAGCTTACCGTATGAGGCTGATTCCCATCATCCCCCCCAAGTTGCGAAGAGTTTGCCCTCAAACTTGGTAGCTCGTCTCCTTCAGCATAGTAAGGCTTCAAATCAGAAACATTGAACGTAGCACTTCCTCCATAATCATCTGAAAGTGACAGCTTGTAGGCATTGTCTCCCACCGTCTCTAACACTTCAAAAGGACCATCTGCCCTGGGAACCAACTTTCCCTTCCTCTTAGATGGAAAACGATCCTTCCTGAGATGGATCCACACGAGACCCCCAGGTTGGAAAACCACCTTTCTTCTACTTTTGTTAGCCAAAGTTGAAGCTTTTTCATTGAACTTGGCTATCTTTTCTCGGACATGTTGGTGTAGCTCCTGAATCTCCTTGGCTCTTACACTAGCATCATGGCTGAACCTGGTTGAGGTAATTATGGGAGCCAAATCCATAGGGGTGATTGGATTCCTCCCATACACTACTTGAAATGGGGACAGACCAGTAGCCTTGCTAGGAGCTCGGTTAAATACAAACTCAGCGTGAGGAAGCAAAGTATCCCATCCCTTCTTGTCTTTATTCACCAAGGACCTCAGCAGTGTACCAAGAGTCCTGTTGGTGACCTCCGTTTGGCCATCCGTTTGGGGATGACATGCAGTGCTGAACTTGAGTTTGGTACCGAACTTCTTCCATAATGTCACCCAAAAGTGACTCAAGAACTTTGCATCACGATCAGAAACCATGGATTTAGGAACTCCATGTAGCCTTACAACCTCCTGGAAGTATAACTCAGCAACTCTCACAGCATCATAAGTAGTGTGGCATGGAATAAAGTGAGCCATCTTTGAAAAACGATCAACAACCACCAAAATAGAATCTTTACCTCTTTGGGTCCTTGGCAACCCAACAATGAAGTCGATCGATATCTTCCCGAGGACCTTGGGGTATAGGCGATGGGGTATAAAGACCTTGTGGTAGTGTGACTCTTGAATGTTGGCATATTGAACACCTTTTGACCAAGTGCTCAACGTCCTTCGCATCCCGCCGCAATAATGCTCCTTCATCATCAACGTAGTCTTCTCGATCCCAAAGTGGCCTGCCAAACCACCTCCATGAACCTCCAAGATGAGAAGCTCACGTAGGCTAATCTTTGGGATGCACAGTTTGTTTCCCTTGAAGAGAAACCCATGCTCAATGTGGAATAAATCTCCTTGGGGCCGCTGCTGACATGCTTCATAAATCTCCTTGAAGTCTTCATCTTCGGGATACAAGGCCTTGAGGTGCTCAAAACCAAGCACTTTTGAATCAAGGACATGCAACAAAAGGAACTTCCTTGAGAGGGCGTCAGCTCCTTTGTTCAAGTGACCGGCCTTCTGGTGGATCATGAAATGATAGGGTTGCATATACTCAACCCATTTGGCATGGCGAGGGTTTAGTTTATGCTGGCCTTGAATGAACTTGAGGGCCTCATGATCACTATGAAAAATGAACTCATTACCAATAAGATAATGCCTCCAATGCTCCAATGCCCGAATGATCGCATAAAACTCCTTATCATACACACTGTACTTCTTCTTGGCATCGTTCAACTTCTCGCTAAAATAAGCAATAGGCCTGCCTTCTTGAGATAAGACAGCTCCTATGCCCAACCCAGACGCATCACACTCAACTTCAAATACCTTTGAGAAACTAGGCAAGGCTAACACAGGGGCGGTGGTTAACCTTTCCTTGATAGTTTAAAAGGCCTTCTGAGCCGTTGGAGTCCAAGAGAAACCTTTAGCCTTCACTAACTCAGTCATGGGAGCTAGTATAATGCTAAAGTTCCTCACAAACCTCCTATAGAAGGAAGCCAAACCATGGAAACTCCTCACTTGCTGGATGGTGGTGGGGACGAGCCAATCTCTTATAGGTTGAATCTTCTCTTCACCCACCTGAATGCCCTCGGCAGAGATCACGTAGCCAAGGAACATAACTTTGTCGGTGAAGAATTGGCATTTCCCTAAGTTTCCATAAAGCTTCTCCTTGGACAGTATCTCCATCACAGCTTGCAAATGCTTGACATGATCCTCCTCATTGTGGCTATAAACAAGTATGTCATCGAAGTAGACAACAACACACTTTCCTATAAGGGCCTTCAGAACCTGGTTCATCAACCTCATAAAAGTAGATGGGGCGTTAGTTAAACCAAAAGGCATAACCAACCATTCATTCAAACCTCCTTTAGTCTTGAATGTCGTTTTCCACTCATCCCCTTCGAAGATTCTGATTTGGTAGTAGCAACTCCTCAAATAAATCTTCGAGAACACTTGAGCTCCATGAAGCTCATCCAGAAGGTCCTCAACCCTAGGTATAGGATGCCTATACTTGATGGTAATCTTGTTGATAGCACGACAATCAATGCACATTCTTTGACTCCCATCTTTCTTTGGCACTAAGAGAGCTGGTACAGCACAAGGACTTAAGCTCTCCTTTATCATCCCTTTGGCGAGAAGGTCATCTACCTGCCTTTGAATCTCTTGAGTATCACTGGGGTTCATACGGTAAGCTGGTTTATTAGGGAGTATTGACCCATGCACGAGGTCAATCTTGTGTTGAATGTCCCTCTTGGGCGGTAAACCAGGGGGCATCTCCTCAGGAAACACAAAGGAATAGTGTTCCAGAAGAGGGGCAAGAAGGGGGTGGTCATTTGTGGAAACACTATGATGCAATAAGCATCAAGAAGCGAAAAACAAATGAAGGAAAAGGATAGAGACAAGTATTTCCTCACTTGTTCTGATGCTTAAACACCTTGAGTGAGTATAATCTGGGCGACTTGAAGGACCTCGTTTGTTCTGAAGTTAATCACCTTCCAAACAAGATCACAACAAGTCCACACAACACCACTAGGCTGCCAAACCTAGATACTGGAGTGGAAACGAGAGTTTGAGAAACTCACAAACGATGAAGCTCAAAGCTTTCTTTGGGTTTCTTCGTGATTAGGAAACCTCACTCTATTTAGTTGAGCTCCTTGCTTGCTTGCTTGGCTGCCTTTTTCCTTTGTTTCAGCCGAGTATATGTATCTTTGTATTAGCCACTTCATTTCATATTTGACGAAATACAAAACCCAAAGAAAGCTTTGAGCTTCATCGTTTGTGAGTTTCTCAAACTCTCGTTTCCACTCCAGTATCTAGGTTTGGCAGCCTAGTGGTGTTGTGTGGACTTGTTGTGATCTTGTTTGGAAGGTGATTAACTTCTGTAACCAAACGAGGTCCTTCAAGCTGCCCGGTTATTATACTCACTTGAAGGGGTTTAAGTACTGTAACAAGTGAGGAAATACTTGTCTCTAACCTTTTCCTTCATTAGTTTTTCGCTTCTTGATGCTTATTCCATCATAGTATTGTTGTTATTTACCGTTCGAGAGATTGGTGTCCTTGTGGTGTTATAAGCTTGTTGAAATTCTCTGTATTTAGCGAGCTTATATACATCATAATTGGTATCAGAGCTAGCTTACCATCTTGGTGAGTTTGTTTTGATTCATTTAGTGTGAAGTAAGAAGAAACCGAAGCTATGTCTTCCAGTCAAGTTCAACCTCAAAGTCCGGAAGATGTTCTAAGGGAGAAAGAAGAAAGGCGAAGCAGGTTGAATTCCTTACAGCTCAACTCAGGCACTATATGTACTTGAGGAACCAAGAGCTTAAGGGTTCAAATGGAGGTGCTTCTGAATTGGGGAATCCGTTTGGAGATGATGATATGGAGATTATCAGCGAACAAAGAGAGAGACGTTCACCTAAGGTGGAAACGATTGATTTCAAGGTGGATATACCCGAGTTCGAGGGAAACCTTGATCCAGAGGTTTTCTTGGATTGGATTCAAACGGTAGAACGAGTCTTTGATCTAAAGGACGTTCCCGATGACAAGAAGGTATAATTTGTAGCTTTGAAATTGAGAAAGCATGCATCTATATGGTGGACTAATTTGCAGAAAAAGAGAGTTTCTGTTGGGAAGGATAAGGTGCGTTCATGGCAGAAAATGAAGGAGAAGTTACAAGCCAAGTTCCTTCCAGCCAGTTATCTTAGGGATAACTATTTGAAGCTCCAACAGTTGGTTCAAGGAGGCAAAACAGTAGAGGAGTATACCAAGGAGTTCGAGCACTTGCTTTGGAGGTGTGATCTTAAGGAGAATGAACCTCAAATACTTGTGAGGTATCTTTTTGGTTTGGATGAAAGAGTGAGGAATGTTGTGGAGTTGCACCCTTACACTTCCCTTGATGAGTTGAGCTCTTTGGCTCACAAGGTGGAGTTGCAAAGGAGGAGTAAAGGGAAGGAGGTTCATAGCCGAAACCAACCCCAAACACGTCCAAACACATTCCCTAAACCATCCTTTACCCCACAAAAACAACCTTTCCAGTCCAAATACACCCCTACTAAACCAACTCCAAACCCTCAACCTTATACCCCACAAAGGCCTACCTTTACAGAACCCAAGGCCCTTGATAACAAGAGATGTTTTCGGTGCCAAGGACTTGGACACATCGCGTCCGAATGTCCTAACAAACGAGTGGTATCTCTCGCTGAGTACCAAGCAGCCTTGTTTGTTGCACCAGAATTTGGAGTGGAGGAGGAGCTTGAAAATGAACCTTTGGGTGATCCAGTTTATGATGAGGTGGTTGAGGAACCAGACGAAGGGGAGATGTTGGTGGTAAGGAGAGTTCTTAGTAGCTCTTCTGTGAAGGAAGGACAGGAGCAACGGGAGAATATTTTTCATTCTCGGTGCACTATTAATGGCAAGGTGTGCTCTTTGATTATCGATGGAGGAAGTTGCACCAACGTTGCCTCACAATCTATGGTGAGCAAGCTCAAGCTGCAAACCAGTCCTCATTCGGCTCCTTATACCATCCAGTGGCTTAATCAAGGCAAGGGCATCCACGTGGATCAGAGATGTTTGTTGAACTTCTCAATAGGTAAAACGTACCAAGACTCTCTTTGGTGTGATATTTTTACCTATGGATGCTTGTCATGTGTTACTTGGCAGGCCTTGGCTTTTTGATAGATCCGTGAGTCATGATGGGAGGGCAAACACTTATACCCTTCTCTTTAACAACAAAAAGATTACCCTTGTACCCCTTAAGCCTACCCCACTTCCAAAACCCAAGGAGAATTTGGTTACTGATCCAAGCTTGATCACTCTCTTGGTTGCTGAACACCATGAGTTTCACGGTCATAAGGACCTTATTCTCCTAGACCTAAACACACAACCTAGCTCCACAAATGACCACCCCCTTCTTGCCCCTCTTCTGGAACACTATTCCTTTGTGTTTCCTGAGGAGATGCCCCCTGGTTTACCGCCCAAGAGGGACATTCAACACAAGATTGACCTCGTGCATGGGTCAATACTCCCTAATAAACCAGCTTACCGTATGAACCCCAGTGATACTCAAGAGATTCAAAGGCAGGTAGATGACCTTCTCGCCAAAGGGATGATAAAGGAGAGCTTAAGTCCTTGTCTTTGCTCTCTTAGTGCCAAAGAAAGATGGGAGTCAAAGAATGTGCATTGATTGTCGTGCTATCAACAAGATTACATCAAGTATAGGTATCCTATACTTAGGCTTGAGGACCTTCTGGATGAGCTTCATGGAGCTCAAGTGTTCTCGAAGATTGATTTGAGGAGTGGCTACTACCAAATCAGAATCTTCGAAGGGGATGAGTGGAAAACGGCATTCAAGACTAAAGGAGGTTTGTATGAATGGTTGGTTATGCCTTTTGGTTTAACTAACGCCCCATCTACTTTTATGAGGTTGATGAACCAGGTTCTGAAGGCCCTTATAGGCAAGTGTGTTGTTGTCTACTTCGATGACATACTTGTTTATAGCCACAATGAGGAGGATCATGTCAAGCATTTGCAAGCTGTGATGGAGATACTGTCCAAGGAGAAGCTTTATGGAAACTTAGGGAAATGCCAATTCTTCACCGACAAAGTTATGTTCCTTGGCTCGTGATCTGCCGAGGGCATTCAGTGGGTGAAGAGAAGATTCAAGCTATAAGAGATTGGCCCGTCCACCACCATCCAAAGAAGTGAGGAGTTTCCATGGTTTGGCTTCCTTCTATATGAGGTTTGTGAGGAACTTTAGCACTATCCTAGCTCCCATGAGTTAGTGAAGGCTAAAGGTTTCTCTTGGACTCCAACTGAAGGCCTTTGAAACTATCAAGGAAAGGTTAACCATCGCCTCGTGTTAGCCTTGCCTAGTTTCTCAAAGGTATTTGAAGTTGAGTGTGATGCGTCTGGGTTGGGCATAGGAGATGTCTTATCTCAAGAAGGCAGGCCTATTGCTTATTTTAGCGAGAAGTTGAACGATGCCAAGAAGAAGTACAGTGTGTATGATAAGGAGTTTTATGCGATCATTCGGGCATTGGAGCATTGGAGGCATTATCTTATTGGTAATGAGTTCATTTTGCATAGTGATCATGAGGCCCTCAAGTTCATTCAAGGCCAGCATAAACTAAACCCTCGCCATGCCAAATGGGTTGAGTATGTGCAACCCTATCATTTCATGATCCACCACAAGGCCGGTCACTTGAACAAAGGAGCTGACGCCCTCTCAAGGAAGTTCCTTTTGTTGCATGTCCTTGATTCAAAAGTGCTTGGTTTTGAGCACCTCAAGGCCTTGTATCCGGAAGATGAAGACTTCAAGGAGATTTATGAAGCATGTCAGCAGCGGCCCCAAGGAGATTTATTCCACATTGAGCATGGGTTTCTCTTCAAGGGAAACAAACTGTGCATCCCAAAGATTAGCCTACGTGAGCTTCTCATCTTGGAGGTTCATGGAGGTGGTTTGGCAGGCCACTTTGGGATCGAGAAGACTACGTTGATGATGAAGGAGCATTATTACTGGCCCAGGATGCAGAAGGACGTTGAGCACTTGGTCAAAAGGTGTTCAATATGCCAACTTTCGAAGAGTCACAGCCTACCACAAGGTCTTTATACCCCACTGCCTATACCCCAAGGTCCTTGGGAAGATATCAGTCTGGACTTGATTGTTGGGTTGCCAAGGACCCAAAGAGGTAAAGATTCTATTTTGGTGGTTGTTGATCGTTTTTCAAAGATGGCTCACTTTATTCCATGCCACACTACTTATGATGCTGTGAGAGTTGCTGAGTTATACTTCCAGGAGGTTGTAAGGCTACATGGAGTTCCTAAATCCATGGTTTCTGATCGTGATGCAAAGTTCTTGAGTCACTTTTGGGTGACATTATGGAATAAGTTCGGTACTAAACTCAAGTTCAGCACAGCATGTCATCCCCAAACTGATGGCCAAACGGAGGTCACCAACAGGACTCTTGGTACACTGCTGAGGTCCTTGGTGAACAAAGACAAGAAGGGATGGGATACTTTGCTTCCTCACGCTGAGTCCCCATTTCAAGTAGTGTATGGGAGGAATCCAATCACCCCTATGGATTTGGCTCCCATAATTACCTCAACCAGGTTCAGCCATGATGCTAGTGTAAGAGTCAAGGAGATTCAGGAGCTACACCAACATGTCCGAGAAAAGATAGCCAAGTTCAATGAAAAAGCTTCAACTTTGGCTAACAAAAGTAGAAGAAAGGTGGTTTTCCAACCTGGGGGTCTCGTGTGGATCCATCTCAGGAAGGATCGTTTTCCATCTAAGAGGAAGGGCAAGTTGGTTCCCAGGGCAGATGGTCCTTTTGAAGTGTTAGAGAAGGTGGGAGACAATGCCTACAAGCTGTCACTTTCAGATGATTATGGAGGAAGTGCTACGTTGATGTTTCGATTTGAAGCCTTACTATCTTTGAAGGAGACGAGCTACCAAGTTTGAGGGCAAACTCTTCGCAACTTAGGGGATGATGGGAATCGGCCTCCAAATACTGATTGATTCAGGAGTGTTATCACTTGGTGGGCATACTTAAGAAGGGCATTTGTGCGAGAAGGAGGTCGAGGACATTCACCCCATGTGATGTCCTCGCCGCTGTCTCCTATCTCAACCGTGAAGGTCATTCGATTGTTCTGCTGGTTTCTATTTTTGACTTGCGGTAAGGTCCTTTATCCGACAGCGGTAAGGTCCTTTACCTTGATACTTTGGCGATCTTTCCGGCATTTTGGTCTTCTCTCGGGAGGTCCTGTTTTCCATATACTCTTGAAGGTCCTTCGAGTTCCGCCATTTTGGAACAAAACCACTTGTGTTTCTTCACTTGTCTTGCATGGATTGGAGTCTAAGTGAATGAAGATCCTCGATGAGGAAGTGCGAGTGGAGGGCTGTGATCATGGGTGGTCCAATGATGGTCGAGTACTTCATAGTGAAGACATGTATTAGCTTTAATCATTAGTAATTAGCTTAATTAACCACATTTAGGAGGTTTCTTCGTGATTAGGAAACCTCACTCTAGTTAGTTGAGCTCCTTGCTTGCTTGCTTGGCTGCCTTTTTCCTTTGTTTCAGCCGAGTATATGTATCTTTGTATTAGCCACTTCATTTCATATATGACGAAATACAAAACCCAAAGAAAGCTTTGAGCTTCATCGTTTGTGAGTTTCTCAAACTCTCGTTTCCACTCCAGTATCTAGGTTTGGCAGCCTAGTGGTGTTGTGTGGACTTGTTGTGATCTTGTTTGGAAGGTGATTAACTTCTGTAACCAAACGAGGTCCTTCAAGCTGCCCGGGTATTATACTCTCTTGAAGGTGTTTAAGTACTGTAACAAGTGACGAAATACTTGTCTCTATCCTTTTCCTTCATTTGTTTTTCGCTTCTTGATGCTTATTGCATCATAGTATTGTTGTTATTTACCGTTCGAGAGATTGGTGTCCTTGTGGTGTTATAAGCTTATTGAAATTCTCTGTATTTAGCGAGCTTATATACATCATAATTGGTATCAGAGCTAGCTTACCATCTTGGTGAGTTTGTTTTGATTCATTTGGTGTGAAGTAAGAAGAAACCGAAGCTATGTCTTCCAGTCAAGTTCAACCTCAAAGTCCGGAAGATGTTCTAAGGGAGAAAGAAGAGCTGGCGAAACGAGTTGAATTCCTTACAGCTCAACTCAGGCACTATATGTACTTGAGGAACCAAGAGCTTAAGGGTTCAGATGGAGGTGCTTCTGAATTGGGGAATCCGTTTGGAGATGACGATATGGAGATTATCAGCGAACAAAGAGAGAGACGTTCACCTAAGGAGGAAACGATTGATTTCAAGGTGGATATACCCGAGTTCGAGGGAAACCTTGATCCAGAGGTTTTCTTGGATTGGATTCAAACGGTAGAACGAGTCTTTGATCTAAAGGACGTTCCCGATGACAAGAAGGTACAATTTGTAGCTTTGAAATTGAGAAAGCATGCATCTATATGGTGGACTAATTTGCAGAAAAAGAGAGTTTCTGTTGGGAAGGATAAGGTGCGTTCATGGCAGAAAATGAAGGAGAAGTTACAAGCCAAGTTCCTTCCAGCTAGTTATCTTAGGGATAACTATTTGAAGCTCCAACAGTTGGTTCAAGGAGGCAAAACAGTAGAGGAGTATACCAAGGAGTTCGAGCACTTGCTTTGGAGGTGTGGTCTTAAGGAGAATGAACCTCAAATACTTGTGAGGTATCTTTTTGGTTTGGATGAAAGAGTGAGGAATGTTGTGGAGTTGCACCCTTACACTTCCCTTGATGAGTTGAGCTCTTTGGCTCACAAGGTGGAGTTGCAAAGGAGGAGTAGAGGAAAGGAGGTTCATAGCCGAAACCAACCCCAAACACGTCCAAACACATTCCCTAAACCATCCTTTACCCCACAAAAACAACCTTTCCAGTCCAAATACACCCCTACTAAACCAACTCCAAACCCTCAACCTTATACCCCACAAAGGCCTACCTTTACTGAACCCAAGGCCCTTGATAAGAAGAGATGTTTTCGGTGCAAAGGACTTGGACACATCGCGTCCGAATGTCCTAACAAACGAGTGGTATCTCTCGCTGAGTACCAAGCAGCCTTGTTTGTTGCACCAGAATTTGGAGTGGAGGAGGAGCTTGAAAATGAACCTTTGGGTGATCCAGTTTTATGATGAGGTGGTTGAGGAACCAGACGAAGGGGAGATGTTGGTGGTAAGGAGAGTTCTTAGTAGCTCTTCTGTGAAGGAAGGACAGGAGCAACGGGAGAATATTTTTCATTCTCGGTGCACTATTAATGGCAAGGTGTGCTCTTTGATTATCGATGGAGGAAGTTGCACCAACGCTACCTCACAATCTATGGTGAGCAAAGCTCAAGCTGCAAACCAGCCCTCGTTCGGCTCCTTATACCATCCAGTGGCTTAATCAAGGCAAGGGCATCCACGTGGATCAGAGATGTTTGTTGAACTTCTCAATAGGTAAAACGTACCAAGACTCTCTTTGGTGTGATATTTTACCTATGGATGCTTGTCATGTGTTACTTGGCAGGCCTTGGCTTTTCGATAGATCCGTGAGTCATGATGGGAGGGCAAACACTTATACCCTTCTCTTTAACAACAAAAAGATTACCCTTGTACCCCTTAAGCCTACCCCACTTCCAAAACCCAAGGAGAATTTGGTTACTGATCCAAGCTTGATCACTCTCTTGGTTGCTGAACACCATGAGTTTCACGGTCATAAGGACCTTATTCTCCTAGACCTAAACACATAGCCTAGCTCCACAAATGACCACCCCCTTCTTGCCCCTCTTCTGGAACACTATTCCTTTGTGTTTCCTGAGGAGATGCCCCCTGGTTTACCGCCCAAGAGGGACATTCAACACAAGATTGACCTCGTGCCTGGGTCAATACTCCCTAATAAACCAGCTTACCGTATGAACCCCAGTGATACTCAAGAGATTCAAAGGCAGGTAGATGACCTTCTCGCCAAAGGGATGATAAAGGAGAGCTTAAGTCCTTGTGCTGTACCAGCTCTCTTAGTGCCAAAGAAAGATGGGAGTCAAAGAATGTGCATTGATTGTCGTGCAATCAACAAGATTACCATCAAGTATAGGTATCCTATACCTAGGCTTGAGGACCTTCTGGATGAGCTTCATGGAGCTCATGTGTTCTCGAAGATTGATTTGAGGAGTGGCTACTACCAAATCAGAATCTTCGAAGGGGATGAGTGGAAAACGGCATTCAAGACTAAAGGAGGTTTGTATGAATGGTTGGTTATGCCTTTTGGTTTAACTAACGCCCCATCTACTTTTATGAGGTTGATGAACCAAGTTCTGAAGGCCCTTATAGGCAAGTGTGTTGTTGTCTACTTCGATGACATACTTGTTTATAGCCACAATGAGGAGGATCATGTCAAGCATTTGCAAGCTGTGATGGAGATACTATCCAAGGAGAAGCTTTATGGAAACTTAGGGAAATGCCAATTCTTCACCGACAAAGTTATGTTCCTTGGCTACGTGATCTGTAGGCATTCAGGTGGATGAAGAGAAGATTCAAGCTATAAGAGATTGGCCCGTCCCCGCCACCATCTAGCAAGTGAGGAGTTTCCATGGTTTGGCTTCCTTCTATAGGAGGTTTGTGAGGAACTTTAGCACTATCCTAGCTCCCATGACTGAGTTAGTGAAGGCTAAAGGTTTCTCTTGGACTCCAACGGCACAGAAGGCCTTTGAAACTATCAAGGAAAGGTTAACCACTGCCCCTGTGTTAGCCTTGCCTAGTTTCTCAAAGGTATTTGAAGTTGAGTGTGATGCGTCCGGGTTGGGCATAGGAACTGTCTTATCTCAAGAAGGCAGGCATATTGCTTATTTTAGCGAGAAGTTGAACGATGCCAAGAAGAAGTACAGTATGTATGATAAGGAGTTTTATGCGATCATTCGGGCATTGGAGCATTGGAGGCATTATCTTATTGGTAATGAGTTCATTTTGCATAGTGATCATGAGGCCCTCAAGTTCATTCAAGGCCAGCATAAACTAAACCCTCGCCATGCCAAATGGGTTGAGTATATGCAACCCTATCATTTCATGATCCACCACAAGGCCGGTCACTTGAACAAAGGAGCTGACGCCCTCTCAAGGAAGTTCCTTTTGTTGCATGTCCTTGATTTAAAAGTGCTTGGTTTTGAGCACCTCAAGGCCTTGTATCCGGAAGATGAAGACTTCAAGGAGATTTATGAAGCATGTCAACAGCGGCCCCAAGGAGATTTATTCCACATTGAGCATGGGTTTCTCTTCAAGGGAAACAAACTGTGCATCCCAAAGATTAGCCTACGTGAGCTTCTCATCTTGGAGGTTCGTGGAGGTAGTTTGGCAGGCCACTTTGGGATCGAGAAGACTACGTTGATGATGAAGGAGCATTATTACTGGCCCAGGATGCAGAAGGACGTTGAGCAATTGGTCAAAAGGTGTTCAATATGCCAACTTTCGAAGAGTCACAGCCTACCACAAGGTCTTTATACCCCACTGCCTATACCCCAAGGTCCTTGGGAAGATATCAGTCTGGACCTCATTGTTGGGTTGCCAAGGACCCAAAGAGGTAAAGATTCTATTTTGGTGGTTGTTGATCGTTTTTCAAAGATGGCTCACTTTATTCCATGCCACACTACTTATGATGCTGTGAGAGTTGCTGAGTTATACTTCCAGGAGGTTGTAAGGCTACATGGAGTTCCTAAATCCATGGTTTCTGATCGTGATGCAAAGTTCTTGAGTCACTTTTGGGTGACATTATGGAAGAAGTTCTACCAAACTCAAGTTCAAAGACAAAGATGTCATCCCTAAACTGATGGCCAAACGGAGGTCACCAACAGGACTCTTGGTACACTGCTGAGGTCCTTGGTGAACAAAGACAAGAAGGGATGGGATACTTTGCTTCCTCACGCTGAGTTTGCATTTAACCGAGCTCCTAGCAAGGCTACTAGTCTGTCCCCATTTCAAGTAGTGTATGGGAGGAATCCAATCACCCCTATGGATTTTGCTCCCATAATTACCTCAACCAGGTTCAGCCATGATGCTAGTGTAAGAGCCAAGGAGATTCAGGAGCTACACCAACATGTCCGAGAAAAGATAGCCAAGTTCAATGAAAAAGCTTCAACTTTAGCTAACAAAAGTAGAAGAAAGGTGGTTTTCCAACCTGGGGGTCTCGTGTGGATCAATCTCAGGAAGGATCGTTTTCCATCTAAGAGGAAGGGAAAGTTGGTTCCCAGGGCAGATGGTCCTTTTGAAGTGTTAGAGAAGGTGGGAGACAATGCCTACAAGCTGTCACTTTCAGATGATTATGGAGGAAGTGCTACGTTCAATGTTTCTGATTTGAAGCCTTACTATGCTGAAGGAGACGAGCTACCAAGTTTGAGGGCAAACTCTTCGCAACTTGGGGGGGATGATGGGAATCAGCCTCCATAAATACAGTTGATTCAGGAGTGTTATTACTTGGTGGGCATACTTAAGAAGGGCATTTGTGCAGAAGGAGGTCAAGGACATTCACCCCATGTGATGTCCTCGCTGCTTGTCTCCCTATCTCAACTGTGAAGGTCATTCGGTGTTCTGCCTGGCTGTTCTATTTTTGACTTGCGGTAAAGTCCTTTATCTGGATAGCGGTAAAGGTCCTTTACCTTGGGCAGCCTTGATACCTTTGCGATCTTTCCGGGGCATTTTGGTCTTCTCTAAGGAGGTCCTGTTTTCCCATATACTCTTGAAGGTCCTTGCTGAGTTCCCGCCATTTTGGAACAAAACCACTTGTGTTTCTTCACTTGTCTTGCATGGATTGGAGTCTAAGTGAATTAAGATCCTCCAATGAGGAAGTGCCAAGTGGAGGGCTGTGATCGTCCATGGGTGGTCCAATGATGGTCGAGTACTTCATAGTGAAGACATGTATTAGCTTTAATCATTTGTAATTAGCTTAACTAACCACGTTTAGGAGGTTTCTTCGTGATTAGGAAACCTCACTCTAGTTAGTTGAGCTCCTTGCTTGCTTGCTTGGCTGCCTTTTTCCTTTGTTTGATCAGTATATGTATCTTTGTATTAGCCACTTCATTTCATATCTTACGAAATACAAAACCCAAAGAAAGCTTTGAGCTTCATCGTTTGTGAGTTTCTCAAACTCTCGTTTCCACTCCAGTATCTAGGTTTGGCAGCCTAGTGGTGTTGTGTGGACTTGTTGTGATCTTGTTTGGAAGGTGATTAACTTCTGTAACCAAACGAGGTCCTTCAAGCTGCCCCGGTATTATACTCACTTGAAGGTGTTTAAGTACTGTAACAAGTGAGGAAATACTTGTCTCTATCCTTTTCCTTCATTTGTTTTTCGCTTCTTGATGCTTATTGCATCATAGTATTGTTGTTATTTACCGTTCGAGAGATTGGTGTCCTTGTGGTGTTATAAGCTTGTTGAAATTCTCTGTATTTAGCGAGCTTATATACATCACGTGGGTTTGCCCGAATAAGCTAAAAATTGGTCGGAGGTGATCCGATTGAGCTGAAGTGTGGTCGGAGGTAGTCCGATCTGGAAATGCTGGAGGTAGTCCAGACGTTGATGAATTTTTCGGGGGTAGCCCGAATAGTGGGTTGATATTCGGAGGTAGTCCGATGCTAACTTTGTTGCTGGAGGTTGTCCAGGCTTGACTATTCAAGCGTAGCTTGAATATTGGAAACTAGCCGGAGGTAGTTCGATGCTGACTTTGTTGCAGGAGGCCGTCCAGGCTTAATACAATCATTCACCTGAGAATATGAGAATACGACATGTAATAATAAAATAAACGAAAATAAAGATTAAAAAAATGAAAAAATAAATATAAAAATAATGATGAAGATGAAAATAAGAACTAAAAATAAAAATAAAGATAAAGATGAAAATAAGAAATAAGAAATAAAAATAAAAATAAAAATAAGGATAAAGATAATAATAATAATAATAATAATAATAATAATAATAATAATAATAATAATAATAATAATAATAATAATAATAATAGGAGTAGTAAAAGTAAAAGTAAAAATAGTAAAAATGAAGATAAAAACTAATACTAATAGTAAAGAGGGGTTGGATAGGCAAATGTAAAAAGATCGGTGAAATAATGCACTTCCCCTTTTTTGCTGACTTTTACTCTCTGAATCCTCATTTTCAAACTCAGATCCGCGAGGATCCCAGTCTAAGTAAATTCCATTTTTTTCTGGAACTTGACAGCTTGTACTTGGAAAATCCGCGAGGAGCTGCAGAAATCCGCGAGAAACCATTGTTGAGCTGTTGTATTTGAAACGCCATTACAAGCTCCGTCTTTGAAAAATCCGACAGATTGGTACAAAAGATCCGCAAGGATTGTGCTCTTCCACCTTCAACTTCTGTATTGCAACAAATTGGTACAAAAGATCCGCATGGATCTCTGTTTCGCACCTTGCTGAACTGCCATTGCTGAGATGCCCCATTTTGTACCTTCGATCCGCGAAGAGCCTAACTGCACATTTTGGGACCTTTTGAGAAACTATAGCTGCCTTGCTTGCTAAGCCCGAATTTTCGAAAACTTGGTAGATTTTCCGGCAAAAATCCGCGAGGAACTGTGTTTCCCAAAATATTGTCTGGGTCGGAGTTTGGATCCGTGTGGACCTCACCAACTTGGACAGAATTTTCCAAAATATTGTCTGGGTCAGAATTGGGATCCGTGAGGATTTCTGTGGTTCTCATGCACGTCCTGCATTATGCTTGGGATAAGTGAATTTAAGAACTACTCGTGGACTGTATTTTATTCCCGAACTTTATTGCCGAAAAAGTCTGAAATGGTCTGGGTAGGAAGTGGGATCCGCGAGGATTCCCCCCACTTGGACCAGATATTGCCCGGGTTGTATTCCAACTGTATTTTCCCAAAATACTATGTAGGTCGGAATGGGATCCGCGTGGAACCCCTCAATTTGGACTGTATGCTTGAGCTTAAATAATTATCTATAGACCTAGAAGCATTATTTGATAGTTCGGGATCCTCGAGGATCCAAATGAGTCGGGCAGAATCTCTTGCTGTTTAAATTGAGTCTGGCTCATCATTCCTCCTCATGCAGATTGGACCTACTTCTTTGGCATGCATGCTGATTTGTTGGCCATGGGTTCATGCCACGAGTCTTCGAGTCTGGAAATGATTGATCTGAGCTCGGTTGACGAGCATTGAGTGCGTGTATAATGCTTAGAACGTTCATTTATCTTTTATGATGCAATGGATGGACTCTATTTCTCTAGTAATGCAGGATGTTAATGCATTCCATGTGGATTTTCTTTTCAATTTATGAGGATGCAAGACACACATGCAATGAGTAAGAGAGTCTAAATATTGAGCTGTGGTCGATATCACTGGAAATATTAGAATGCTTCAAATAGTGAGAACCAAAATCCACGAGAATTTCTTAATCTTCACCCGTAAATTCAGCTCCAACCCCCTCTGCAAATCTATGATGAATCTTAGATTAATCCATGAGAATCAATTTCCTGAAACACTCTAGTTGTTGACCTCGAGGGAACCGCGAGAGCTTGTGTCAACATGGAATCTGTCAAGACTTCGGTCGGACTTAAATAATCGATGAGAAAAGAGGTTTAACTCTCTACGAGTTATAAAGTCCGTGAGAGCTCTTAGAAAAATTTTGCAAGGATTCTGCTTTAACGCTTGAGCACGACCTGGAAACTGGATAAGATCCTTTTGAGAGATCACTTGAAAGAAGCTACTTTTGTTCGATTATTTGGGTCGGACTTCAAAAGCTTTCTACATATCCACTTCATGAGTGGAATGAGGTCGTCATAGTTCAAGAGGTAGTATAAGTACTTAGTTGCTGACTTAATAGGTCAGTAGCTAATAACTTAAGGATAGTTTGCTGGTTGCTGTCACCCGTTGCTATATTTGACCTTGCTTTAAGGCATAGAATTTCCTTAGTTTGTCCAGTTTTGCTGAAGCTTCACAGACCATATATGAACATGCTAGGAGTGATAAGCCACCAAAAGTCTGTAAGAACTTCATGAATGAGAAATCTGCGAGGATGTTGTGTCAACAAAACCCACATCTCCAAGCCGAAATTGATATAAGTGAACATGCTTTTGTAAAAGTTGTTCAAGGGCTTGGCTTCTAGTGTTAGACCCTATGTTGAACATGCTTAGAAAAAGTAGTCCAATTATACAATCAATTGAGAAATTCTTTTCAAAATTGTTGGACCATGCAAACTACTATGAAAATATTTGAACGTTCCAACTGCCCCAAAAGTTCACGATGGATTATAGAGACTTGACTTGTGATGAACATGCTTAAAAAAGTTGTTCTTATGTAAAATGTTCCTAGAAGAATTGATGATGAACATTTGCTCTTGAAAATCTGCGAGGACTTTTTCATTCAGCCTCACAAAAACCTGTTAGGACTTTTCCACAACTATAGCTTATTGTTACTGGATAGTAGAGCTTGATCTTGCTATCTGATGAACATGAAGGAAAGTGACAAGACCGACGTGTCATTTCCACGAGAAGGAATTAGAACGAAATGCCCACTCCTAGGCAACCTAGATTGATCACTAAAAGGTGAGCAAAAGGAAAAAAATTGTCCATGGATGCAACTTGTAGTGGTTAGGAAATCTAAGCCAAAAATAGCCCCCAATTGAAAAGAAGACATAGGGAAAGAGAAGGCCCCCAGTTCGAAAGGAAGATAAAGGGGAAGAGAGAGCCCCCAGTGTCTATAAGGATAAGCCATGAAGAAAAGAAGGTGTGAGACTTCACGAGCAAGATTAATCAATAGTGGAAAAGACCTTATATCACATGACAATAAGACCAATGAGAATGAGATGCATAATAGAGACTCAATAAGGTCAAAATCATTTCAAAGCAAACTCTATTTCAATACTATGAACATAAGACCAAGACACAAAGCTAGTCACTCTATGTTGTACCTCTAAACAATCTGTATCACCTTAGCAATTGATGAGCTAGTGAAGCTAGTAGATCCTCACTTTAGGTAAAGTGGAACACTCCTCTCAATGTGTTTAGAAATGCAAGGGTTCACTCAAACTCGTTCCAATGTATACAACTGCCATAAGCTTGGCAAGACTCTCAACTCTCCATCGCCGAGGACAACATGCAAAAATGCTAATCATGAGGACTTTCAAAAGGTTGTGATGGGATTTAGGCTAAGGTAAGGAGGGAAATCATTTGGAAAATGTGGAGCTAAGTAGCCAAGTACCTAAATAGCAACAACGTTTCCACTACGTGCAATGCAACACCTCCATACTGAACCTTAAATGAGCACAAAACATCCCCAACAAATGAAACTCGGGATAGAGTACCAAATACAAATAAAAAACCTAAAATAAAATAAAACTTTGTCTTTCTTTTTTCTTTTTTTCTTTTTTCCTTTTTTTTCTTTTTTGTTTCTTTTTATTGTTGTTTTGTTTCTTTTTTTCTATTATGAATTCCTTGTTTTTGAACTTTTTTTTCTTCAATAAATAGCATGAATATATAAACAACAACTCAAACCCCAATAGTTACAAGTTACAACCTTTGAGGATAAAAAGGGTAGAAAGGATATTCAACAATGTACTTCCCTTGTAGCAACAAACCAACTACTCACTCTCAACAATTGACCACGAAACTACCCCATACAACTGAACTGTTGCTCATTCTATCTTGGCTAAAGGTAGGAAATTATGTAAAGGCCAAGGGTGCGCACTTATAGGGTAAACAACAAGACAGGAAAAAAAAAGTTAGCAAGGGCTTGCAAAAAGAGGTCAAAATGTCAGGTGGCTTTTTGGCTATGTAGCTAACAAAAGGATGCCTCAATCATATTAACACAATGCATATGCCAAATGTGATTTTAAGGAACGTCAAGCCAAGTTCTAGAGATGCACATATGGAAGAGTTACACACAAAAAGAAAATGAGACTATATATAATGAATAGTCTATGAAGGCTTAAAATCTCGCGGGTTATTCTACTAACTCTTCACCTGGCTCAAAAAGATGATCAATTACTAAGACTCAACAATCATGCAAGAAGTACTCAAGAGAAAAAGACTTGCACAAGGCAGTACAACTCAAAGCATTTCCTCTGGATAATTGCTTCGATCTAGGCATCTTGTTCAGTGTAATGTCCCCGGGCTCCGTGGTACTTGTAGAATTCATCAACATCCCAACCTTGGAGTATTTTGTATTAGCTCATCCCTGTTCTTGGAAGTTGTTCTAGTGCTTCAGCAAATGGAGTCTTCTAAGGCATTCACCTTGTTTCCCTTGTTAAGCCAAAAGTTTGCTTATTAGTATAAGTGTTCTTCCAGCCCCCAGTTAGCTAGCTCACTTTCGATTTTGATTCTAGCTAACCTCAATGAGACAAAGTCCTTGAGAGGTTGAATCCTTGCACAAGCATATCTAATTGATGTTCCTCATAAGGTCGATTCACCATTTGGGCAACTTTTGCTCTCCATCGAGCGAAATAGTCAGAGAAAGACTCCTTTTCTCCTTGCTTCATCAGCTCCATGTCCCGTAAAGTGATAGGCATATCAACGTTGTAGGAGTATTGATGTAAGACCTCCTTACAAAGTAAGCTCCATTGTGAGGACTTGGTAGGACTAAGTGTGTTGTACCACTTCATAACATCCGGGCCAAAAGTCCAAGGGAAAATAATGTGGTAGATATCTTGTAACGCCCCGGAAATTCAATTATAGAAAAGTCAAAGTCAAACTAACGTTAACAGACAAAATTTAGCGGAAGACTCAAACTCTTATTGGGCGTCACTGCCATATCCCTGAAGGAAGACAAGGTGAGAAGGAAAACTACAACTGTCTGTCAACGGCAAACCAACTAACAAACTCATACTTAGAAATAAACCTCAAAACTAACTTCAAGTCTTTCAAAAAGAAGCATAACATATTTAACGACTTCTAGACATGTCGTCCTCACTTCTAATTCCCGTCCCCAGCATATTGATCATCACCTGAAAACAAAACATTTCAAAAATGAGGGGGAAATCTCAATAATGTCTACCTCTAACGTTAAAAACAAGTTAAGTTCATTTCAATTCATTTAAGGGAGAGGGAACAAGTCAAACCATTTCACAAACCTTTAATCCCTTAACTGTTTTCCTCAACCCAACCAATCCATATTTTATAATGCGGGCGGGATACCATATCCCTTAGAGTAACATTCACCTACCAAAGGCATCAAACAATTGCCTACCAAAGGCATCAAAAATCATCTATCCTATATCAGGGATGAAACCCTGATCTCCTGACACATAACCCATACAGGCATCAAATCCTGGTCTCCTGGTTATCGTCCTCAAAAACATTAGCCTATCAAAGGCATCAAAACAATCGCCTACCAAAGGCATCAAAACAATCGCCTACCATAGGCATCATAATCGCCTACCAAAGGCATCAACAATCATCTATCCTATATCAGGGATGAAACCCTGATCTCCTGACACATAACCCATATATGCACCAAATCCTGGTCTCTGGGTTATCGCCCGCAAAAATATTAGCCTATTAAAGGCATCAAAAAAATAAACCCGCTTAATGTTTCACTTTGAATTATTAGTGTCTTATGCAAAGCTCAGCTCACAACTCTCAGGTCAAACCCAACCCAGGCTATCAAAAGCAATAAGAAAACCATTAATAAAAGACCATCCAGTTTCTCAACTCATAAATCAAAGTATAACAATTACAAACAGTTATCCAAAACAGATTGTCACATTTTCTACATAAAGTCCCCTTTCGGGATGCAATTCTCAAAACAGATTAGAAAACATCAAAACACATTTAAAGAGCATCCCAGTGGGGATTAGAGCATAGACATTACCTGGTTAGCTTCACTTCACAGCAAAATGAACACACTTGAGCTCACTAACAATGCGAATTAGTTTGGGCCTAAAATAGAATAATTATTTTAATCAAAACGCGCCCTTCGAAGTTAGTATTAAATACGTTCTAACTAACCCTCCCCTAGGAACCCTATAGGTTCCTATCAATCATGAATTTACACTTTAAATTACCTAAAACATTCCAAGTGATGTATTTTGGCCCACGCCAAATACATTCTTAAAGGCCCAATTCAATTCCCAAGGAACAAGGCAAGCAATGGAGGAGAAGTTGAGCATAGAGGCCCATAGGCCCAAACATATTATGTGCTCCTTATGGCAAGAGGATGTCCAAACATCCTAGGGTCTACCACAACACGCCAATCAAGCCCAAGAAAGGCCCAAGGTCACGTCCATGAAGGCCAAAATCGTCATTTGAGTTCTTTTTGGATGTATTTCTATTTTATAGTTTTTATTATTTTGGTGTGTTTAAAATTAATTAGGAGTAGATAAATCTAGAACATTCTAAACTGTTCCAGAATGTTCTAGAAAGTCAAAGTAGACGTGTGATAGGAGTAGTTAGGCGCCAATTGGTTGTTATCCTAGATAAGGTTGGCTTATTTTGTAACTAATCCATATTGGATTAGGAAAGCCTAAACCTATTAGGATAAGTAATATGTAACCAACTCTCCTTAGGATAAGGAGTCCTAATACAAGGGAGAAAAACGAAGGCAAGATCGTGTTTGATGAAGACGAGAGCGACGAATCTGATTGAACTTATTGCAAGTTATCAAGTCAAGTTAAAAAAAAAAAGACTCACAAGTCAAAAGATTCAAGACTTCCAAGTCATCCAAATCAAGACTCACAAGTCAAAAAAATTCAAGACCAAGTCAAGACTCACAAGTCAAAATTCAAGACTTCCAAGTCATCTACATCAAGACTCACAAGTAAAAATTCAAGACTTCCAAGTCATCCACAAAATTAAAAATTTCCAAGTCAAAATCCAAGACTTTCAAGTCATCAACACCAAAGAATTACAAGTCCAAATCCCAAACTTTCAAGAAAATGACACTCAAGTCACCAAAAGTAAAGACTCCCAAGTCAAAATCCAAGACTTTCAAGTCATCATCACGAAAGACTCGTAAAAGTCCAAACCCAAGGCTTCATGTCACTAAAGTTAAAGACTCACAAGTCGAAATTCAAAACTTTCAAGCCAAAGACTCACAAGTCATCCAAATTTAAATCAACAAAATGAAGGACTCAAAAGTCAAGAAAAAAAGACAATGACTTCCAAGTCAGCAATCTAAAAGATTTGCAAGTCAGGAAAAATTCAAGACTCTCAAATCAACAAATTTCAAGACTCTCAAGTCACTAAAATCACTGATTTCCAAGTTAACAAAAATTAAAGTCTTTCAAGTCAACCAACTTCAGACTCTTAAGTCATCAGACCAACCGACTTCCAAGTCAAATAAATTGATGACTCCCAAGTCAGCCAAATCAAGACTACCAACTCGTCAATATCAAATTTTAAGATGAAGAAAAGCAATCACTCCTAGGTCATCAAAGAAAGACTCCCAAGTCACCTGCGATAAAAGATTCATGAGTTCATGACTCCCAAGCCAAAATGAATGACTCATACGCTAGCGAAATCCAATGACTCACAAGTCAACGGGATGCAGGACTCCCAAGCAAAGAAAGTTAAAGACTCACAGGTCAACAGGATGAAGGACTCCCAAGTCAAGATAGATAAAGACTCATAAATTAATAAGAGAGACTCTTAAGTTAGTAAAATCCATAGCTCACTCGTGCAAGACTCCAAAGTTAACAAGGTTAGAGACTTTTACGTCATTACAATTTACAATAAAGACTCTCAAGTTAAAAGTGCAAAAAAAAAAAGGATTTTGAACTATGTTTAGCTTGGTCCTTATGGGTATCTCATCCGTTAAGGACCTAAGGTACGTAGGCAATTAGGGTTTAGACTCAGATACAGTTATACAAAAAAAAAAAAAAACTCATTCTCAGGTCAACAAATTTTGAAGACTTTCCTAATCAACAAGATACAAGACTTCTAGATAACAAAATTCAAGACTCAAGGGGTCAAATAATTTTGAGCACTCCAAGTCGAGAATTTCAAATCATCAAAATTTTGGGCTTTCAAGCCGCGCTCTGTCTTTCCAAGATCTTTTTGTTAGTGGTTTGCTTCAAATCAGCACCAATAGAATACTCAGGTTGGTTGACAACTTCATTCAAGCATGCAATGTGGGGACATCCTAGTCGTTTTGGTTGAATTCTGCTCCAAGATGACATTCTCGTCCTCTAATCAGCAGCGCACTCCGTTTGGCCCAGCTGAAATTTAGGCATGATAGTATGCCCACTAAATACAAATTATATTCGAGACTCGGCCGCTTCAAACACTCAAAATTCGTGTTCGCGACCGACTCTCGAAAGGAGCATCTGTAAGAGGCAAAAATTTGTCGACCAATTAAAAACATGACATGTGGAAAAGAAATTAAATTTATTAAGCCAATTATCATCTACCACACGTTAAATTAATTACAACAGTCCATTTAATTGAATTTTAAATGGAAATGCATCCTGACCAATATCATGACACGTGTTAAAGATGATGTAGAAAATATTAATTATTTCTTTATTTAAAGTTAAAGGAATAATTAATTAACTTGGGCCCAAGCCCAAAGCCCAACTTAAACCCTAAGGGCTAGGCCTTTAGAGCCTATAAATAGGGGTCCTCTCTTTCATTTTTAACAACCCCGGAGATTCAACAGTCAACATCCATAGGCTCCAGGAGATTAAACTGCCAGCGGCCTCCAGCTACCAAGCGCCAAGGATCGACGTTTGCAAAAGCTCAATATCGAGTCTCCAAGTCTTCAACACAAGATCGAACTGCAAGCGACTTCCAACTATTAAGCGTTAAGGATCAAGGCCTGCAAAAGCTTCAATTTTCTACTGCATCAAGATCAAGAACTGCTATAGAGTTCTTCCGCGAGACCTGCAAAACCTTCAGAAGATCGAACCGCAGATGCTCTCCAGCTACAAGCGACAAGGACTAACATCGGCTAGTTCAACAACCTTCGTTCTTCACATCAAAGACTGTAGTTATCTTCTTCGTCTGGTTCATCGATCGAGACCAAGCATTCAAGCCGTTGTATCCAAGAAATTGAAGAACTGCAACCAATTGTCAACCTGCAAACGGTCAACCTTCGAGCAGCATCCAGCTATCAAGCACTAAGGAGATCAACGCTCAAGACCTTCAGCTCAAGAACTGTTACAGAATTCTTTTGCCAGACTTGCATTTGAGATCGAGATCAAGCGTCCGCGCCCACGGCTCACCAAATTTCAGGAGATCGAATCAGAAAATTACTTTGTTGTATTTAATATAGAGATTGTACCCGCATACATTCACATATTAATACGAAAATTAATTTGTTTCTCAATTTCCTGTCTTTATTGATTTTAGACTCAAAATTTGTGTTTAGACAGAGTATATTAGTTGTTTACCAATATCTTGGTTTGATTGGTGAAAAAGACACTCATCAAAAAATTGCTAGGAGGTGCTACACATTTTCAATAATTGACTAGAAGGGTACCACTTTTTTTGATGCACTCGAAGGGGACCACGTCTTCAAAGAACTGACTGTTGTTTGATTTTCCGACCATTTTGATTGAATTCTAGCGACGTATATAAATACCCCTATGTTTTATCAAACAATTGCTGGGAGGTGCCATACATTTCTAAAAACTGACTGGAAGGGGACAACCTTTTTCATATATCTTCTTTGCACTTTCTCTCTCCTCTTTCAAATATTATTACAACTCAACCAATCGAAACCGGCCATAAACAAACTCATCTTCTTCTTCTTCGTTCGTCCACCACCCAACCACCACCACTACCACCAATCCATCCACCATCACCACCACCACTTCATCGCTCAGCCACCACCGAGAAAAACGATGGTCATTTTATATCAAATCCCAATGTAAGTTTCATGCAACCAAGCACTAATCCCTCTTCTCATTCCCTTTTTCAAACTGAATTCAACACTCACACCATAACCACCAATCAGACTCCATTTTTGCATCCCAAATATCGCCAAAAAAAGCAACTCCAACCACCCAAAAACACCCATAACCGCCCAGACTCAATCCAGATTCATCCCCGTTTCTCCTCTATTTCGCGCGACCAGACCCGCAACTGTCGACGCCCAAATCACGACAACCAAATTGTATGGTACCTCAAATTTGGCAAAGAAGCAGGGCATGGTTGACGACTTTGATGAAGTTGGTGTGGTTCAAATTTGGTAGAGAAGCATTATTTCCAATCAAACGCACAACCCCACTTGAATTCAACTTCTTTGCTAACTCCCTATTCCCTCTGTTAATCCCATCTAACCTTTTTTCTCAACTGTTCAATCTCCCCCTCCTTCTGCTATATCTCGCCCTCCTGTTGCTTCATAGTAATTAATCTCATAAGTCCTGATGTTGCTCTATTGCTCTTGAATCTTTACCCAACAGTTGTGTGACTAGCTTGAATGCGAATACCCATCCCAAAACATGCTTATGGTTTGTTATTTAGTACCATTGGTCATTCTTTGAGCTAATGAGAATACTCTTTTTGCTAATGAGGTGGATGAAAATAGTGAGGATTCAAATGAAGGAATTATAGATGAGGATGCGGAAAAGAGAGAAAGAGATATGAGGAGTAGATTAAGTTAAATTAGAGAGAAAAATATAAGGGCATTTTCATCTTTTAAAGTATATATCGCCGGATCGTCATCCAAGAGCCATTTAGTTAAGGATTATATGTCACCCGAGAGTGCATTGAAAAAAAAGTGGAGACCTCCCAGTCAGTTTCCAAAAATGTGTGCTACCTCCTAGTAATTTTTTTGGTAATATCACATATTTTACATATTGTAATAACTTTTTTGCACCAAAGATGAGGCTATATTAACAAATCAAAGAATACACTCGTGGGGAGAAGATAACCCCCCCAATTAATTACATGCTAAGACAATATTTGTGAGACTACGATACTTTCTACGATATTTAGTAAACATGAAACATTAGGATCACACTCTATTGGGGATAATTTCCCTAATCACTCTTGTCTGGGCTCCTTGTATACCATGAGCTTGGGCATTCCACTCCCTCTAAATACTGTAGATGTAGGCACTAAAAATAGCAAACAGGTAACGTTTGGTGGCTAGAGTTCCACGAAGCTCAATGAAGGTTTGCGCCCATTCCTCCATGGATGAAGGGTTATCGAAGCTTCCACAACGGGCCTAAGTTTTGATCTGGGCTCTAAGTTGTCTTACAACATCACAATGAACAAAGAGGGGGCCATGGCTCTCCTCCTTACTATGGCATACAGGGCAGAGGACCTCCCCCCACCCCCTCCCCAAGTTCCTCCATTTCACGTTTTGACCCATACATGGAGCATGTCCCGCAACATCACCCATATGATAAAGGCATGCTGGGGGGTTGTAAGATTGTTCCAAGGGATATTAGCCTAGGGCGCCTCCCTTGAGTTTTAACGATCCACTTGTAGCCATGCATAACTTTATAGACCCTATCACCTCACACAAGTGTTTGAAGTAAAGGCAAACATCTTTGGGGGGGAGGGGGAAGGAGGGGTGTAGTTCCACTAAGATCGAGTTTTAATGTATTGGAATGAATCCATTTGACCCAAAAATTTATTTATTATTTTGGATATGCCATGCAAGCTTTGCCACTGAAGCCTTATTCCAAGCTTCAAGATTTTTGAGCCCGATATACCTATTCGCTTTAGGTGAGCACGTGTCTGACCAATTGACCATTAGAGGTCGTGTGCAGCCTTTTGACGCACTCCAGAGGAAGTTTCGACAATATTTGTTGAGTTGGGCTACGACATGTTGAGGAATGATAAGAATACAAGCCCAAAACCCGAAACCCCTCCCTTTAAGATGGTGCTTATCAACATCACTCTTCCCGCGTAGGAAATATGCCTTGACGCTCAAATGTTTAGCCTGCTAATTGTTTTCTTCAACAGGATATTATAATCATTTTTTGATGGATTATTGGATGAAATGGGAATACCAAGGTATTTGAGCAGGAGAGAACTAAGAACAAACACCGTGTCTTGAAGGAGCAAATTTGTTTGCTTGTGGTCCTTACCCCCGAAGACCATCTCTGAGTTTGTCTGGTTCACTGTTAAGCCCGTGACCTTCGAAAAATGATTGAAGGCAGTAATTAGGGTCTTGACTGATTGTCTCATGGCAGAGGTAAATAGGATGTGATCATTTGTAAACATCAAGTGGGTGAGTCTCAGTCTTCGACAATTGGGGTGGAATTTGTAGTTAGGCTGATTTCCTACATGATATTTTATCGACCTTGATGGGTATTCCATGGTTGGGACGAACAGAAGCGATGACATGGGGTCCTCCTGTCGGAGACCCATCCCCCTCCTTGGAATCTGCCAGAGGTCATCCCATTCATACAGATTGAGAAGGTGGGGGTTTATATGCAAGCGATAATACAGTTAATAATCCAGGTGGGAAAGTGGAGTTCCCTAACTGTCTCCTCTATTTAGTTCCAATGAACTGAGTCAAAAGCTTTTTTTAGGTCAATTTTCATCATGCATCTTAGCGTTATACTCTTGCGGGTGTAACCCTTTACTATCTCTTGGCACAACATAACAATATGGAATAATTCCCGTCCTGGAATGAAAGACCCTTGGCTTAGATTGACAAGGTGGGGAAGGACCTCTCTGATTCTTGTAGTAAGAACTTTAGTGAGGCAGTTGTAGAAGGTATTGCAACATGCTATAGGTCAGAACTCTGAGGGCTTTGAGGCGTTCTACACCTAAGGAATGAAAGCTAAGTTCCTGGCATTCATTCTTTTAATCAATTTCCCCATTCGAAGCCACTCATATACCCATAAGGACCTGGTGTTTATCGTTTGGGATGGAGAACATTGCCTGCCTTACCTCTTCCTTTATAATAGGCCTGTTGATTTTTAGTTATTGCACTGGATTGAGTTTTGGCCCCATATTCAGCAGTTCCTTTCTCCAAGGTATTTGTTGATGTTGATGTTGAGTTCCTAGGAGCTTTTGATGATAGTCAGTCAACACTGAGTTTACTTTTGGATAACCATAGACCACCGTTCCTTCAACATTTTCAAATTCAATTGCGTAGACATAATTTTGGGACCTCTTTTGTTGTACTTTAGCAAAGAAGAGTTTGGAGCATTCATCTCCCATGTAGCACCAATCGGTCTTACTCAGATGACTCCACATTAATAAGGCTGAATGCAACACCTCAACATAGTCTTTCCTGACCTGTTTTTTCTTTAGTTTGCATGTCAAAATTTTCTAAATCCAGCTGGAGCCTCTCTTGCTTCAAACTAGTGCTTATCTTGCTATCACCTTCTAGTTATAAATGTCTTGAAATTTGCTTCTATGTAGAGCTTTGAGACCCGACCACAACTTTTTAAGAGTACATACGAGTTGATGCATCTTATGTCCTACGGGCTTACTCTTGATAGCTTTATAGACATTGGTCATGAAATCTAGGTGGCTGGACCACATGTCGCAATATTTGAATGTAGGTTTTGCTAGAGGACCCACTAGGAAGGTAATAACTAAGGCTATATGATCTGAAATGCCTGCTATTTTAAACCAAACATGTTTATAATCTACAATAAGATACCAATGAACATTAACCAAGAGATGGTCTAACCTGGATTGAACATGGTTGTTGGTCCACGTGTGGTAAGCCCCTGTGTACTATGGTTTGTGAAAAGGAGCGGTCCATGATGCACTGTATGAATGACTGTGTAATGAACACTTCAACATCAACACCCCACACACTATCATCCTCCTTTGCTATTGTACTAAAATCATTGATGACACCCCAGAGGTCTTTCATGCTTACAACTAAAGTTCTTATATCATCCCAAAGACTTTCTCTTTCTCTTCTATCACTGCTTCTATTAAACCCATATTTTGTAAAAAGAAGTTGAGTTGTATATCATCTGGATTCTCGTGTGAATGTACTGTGTAGAGCTATCAAGAACTTCCAAATTTTAGTATTGTGGGTTCCATGCTATCCAGATTCTAACTCGGTTACAATTTCGACTGTTTGTTGTAGTTTCCCAATTCATGAAGAGACATGTATTGACATTATTTATATAGCAAGGGTGGACTTTTGTCTCGTAAAGAGCAGCTAATCCCACCCCTTGCGTGCATAAGAAGACCCAAGGTCATTTTGCTTCTCCAAGATGCTAAGCCCTCTCACGTTCCGACTAATTATGCTCATCACTAGGATGGTTCAGGGGGTTTGTTGGTGTTCTTCGCTGTCTAAAATTTGTGCTTTCTCTACCTCTTCCTGTGAATTTGTGCTCATTAATTCAAATATGTTAGGTGATGCTATCTCAGTCCTTAGAGCAACTTTCTTCCATATTAACGAGGCTTTGGGCCTAGTAAACCCATTATCATCTACTCGAGGCTCTTGGTTCACCTTCTTTCCCTTACTTCTATCATTCTTCTTCTGTTTTTGCGCTTATTTCTTACGACATACACCCTCATCATGCTCCATTCTCTTACAGTGGGAACACGTTGTTTTTTTTCTTTCAATCAACTTCCTCTTGACCAAACATCTTACAAAAGCTGCATCTTACTGGTTTCCAATCATAGTGGACTTATTGACACAGTAAATTTTCATTGTGGTCAAGAAAATCCATGTAACTCCGGAATGGGCCCAAAACTGGCATTTCACAGCACCTTGGCGTATCCCTGTTTTGTCCTTTCCCTCGTATGTTTGTCAGTTTTGATTGGAACGCCTAATATATAAACTAGTGATCTTGCAATCCTTCACACTCCAATATTTATATGGAAGATGATGCATGGCAGTCCATATCGGCAGTATGGTAATGGAATATATTTCCATTTCAAGATCTTCATTCCATGCTTTGACAATAAGCGACTTATTGTTGAAAAATGAAATTCTTATGTTAGTGCTTTATCCCTATCTTCTCGAGTCTTGAAACACACCAGATATAACTCTTTCTTTACATCTGCCACATTGTCAATTCCCAAGTGCCTCCAGATTCGTCTAAGAAATCTATTCATCACCTCGAAAGGGGGACTCCCCCTAGGACAAGTATATTACCATCGTATTCCAATATTCAATTGTTTCAATAATACCGTGACAGTCAATTTAGCACACGAGACACCGTCAATCACTTATGCTTTGACATATTTCAATTGTAACCCATCATCTTCTTTGAAAAAGGATGCATATGAACTCCTTTTTGGTTCAACCGAAATAGCCACCACCACTTAGTGTTCTGGGGTTTTCCCGAGTTTTTGGGTTGAAGTCTCCAAACAGTCGCCAATACTTGCTTCCTCTTGTACTTCTTTTGAACTTTCCTTCCCTTTTGCTTTGTTGTTCAGAGTGGATTTTCGGCCACCCTAACTATACGTGCTTTGTCGGCGGCGGTTGCTGGCCAATATGGGGTGTTGCTCCATGCCTCGTCATCACCATAGTTAGAACCCCTCGAGAACCTTGGCAGATCCAGGCGCAAGGACCTCGATAGACCCAGGCTCAAGGACCTTACGACTGCAACGATTTTAAATGAAAGTCAAAATTCGAATATAATTGGCATATAACCTGGATATTTTAAAGTGATATTAGAGCGAATCGCGTGACCTAGGTAGGGTCTATAGGAATCATGTGGATGATGCAAATCTACCCATAGAACTCATAAACACTACAAACCAAATTTTTTGGGTTTTTGGATTAATGGAGATAAACATGAAATTAAAAGATATGGACAATTCTAAAGAAACAAATCTCACCAAATTGAACTAAGATGTTCAATCTCTAGCACAAGGACCTTCCACAAGCAAAGAATCTTGAAACACCTAAGAAATCTCACAAAGAGTGGAGAAAGAACACCCACTCACAAAGAAGAGAAACCACAAATCAATTTCCACCCAAAGGATTAGCTTTCACTTATTAGGGTTTGAAAACCCACAATTACAAACTCTCAAAGTGAGAGGAATTTTTGTGTCTAACCTAAAACCTTCATAAACTATCTCTAATGGGAGGGAAACATGTATATAAAGCAAAGGGGGAGAAGGGGAAAAAAAGACACGGAGAAAAATAAGAGAAAGGTGCGTGTTGCTGGGCAAAATACGGAGGCGCTAGCAGCGCCTGGATGGACGCTACCAGCGTCTCTTCCAGGGAGGCCAAAATCCACACGAAAGTGAGGCGTTACGGGAGCCACGCCAGATGTCGCGGGCGCGAAGGTCTGGTGTCACGAGCGCTACAATGTTCTGTCCATCCTCAAGTCCTCTTCCAGCGTTGTAGCGGGCGCTACGATAACTGTCGGGTGCTACGAAAGTCGTCGCGAGCGCGACATGCTGGGCAGTTTTTCTGCCGATTTCAAACGCACATAACTTTTTCATCCAAACTCCGTTTTAGGCCCATAAAGTATCGATGGAAAGCTCTCGGTGTGTACTTTAAGCTCCCAAAATATGAGACTCGTCGAAATTGTATTGAGGGAGTTATGGTCGAAAGAGTGAAGGAACCCATTTCTAGCCTCGGAAATCCTTCTCACCTTGTTATTCTTGCCGATGGTTCCGAAACCCTTAGAAGGCTTGGGAAATGGTCCGATAAAGTCTCTAGATGAACCAAAAGTGAACCAATGCCCATACAGTTAAGATACTTTCCTAATTGTTTTGACAGATTAGTTACCTCCTTATATGATATCTAAATCAATATCTAAATCCAATATTATGCTTACTAATTATTGGCATATCTTTCTAGAAATGTATCCAACTATTTAAGGCTTGATTACTGTAATTCTAGCATATATCACGTGGCCCCTTGTTTCCAGCAATAAATCAATGAGAAACCGATTTTATGAAGTTCTCCAATGACATCTTGCCAATTGAAGGCTCCTTCTAAAGGCTTACAAAGTTCAACATTCATCTCACCTTTTGGGTATAAAAGGAGGATGGATATAGATTATAGAGAGAAAAAAAAAGAAGGGAAACACTCCACTCCATAAGAGAGACACATTGTACTTTCACATCTATTATTCTTTTGTATTGTAAGGTCCTCGGTCTGAAAATATGCTTATGTAGTGGGACTTGTATTGAGTGATTTGAGAAACTCACTTGGGTAGTTAAGTGTTGTTAATACTTAGTAAATTGTAAATCAAGGGTACGTGTTACCTTGATTGAGTATGTTATAGAACAAGGGGGACGTATCTCCTTGATTGAGGATCTTATAAGCTCGCCTTGGAGGTACTCAATGAAGCCCTGTTTGAGGACCTCATTGTACTTCTTAAGTGAACAAAAAGTGAAGTGGTTCAAAATCCTAAGGGGAGAGAAGCTTAGATCCGGTGACGTCGCCTAGTTTGAAAGGGTGAAGATTGGCTAAATTTATGTGTATTATCTTCTTTAACTTTGGTCATTTCCATTTCATGTAAAATCCTATGTGAAGAGAAGCTTAGGACCTTTACTAACTTATGTGTTAAGTTTTGTAGCCTTGACTGACTTGTGTGTTAAGTTTTGTAGCCTTGACTGACTTATGTGTTAAGTTCTGTAATTCTGTTTCGTCCCTTGTCCCTAAACGATAAATATAAGTCTAAGTAACCTCATGAAAATCACAAATGAAGTAGAATAGAACCAAAAAATGTTCCTCAATGTGAACATTTCAGGGGCTTCTGCACGAACTAAATATTTTGAGGCACTAACTCTAAAGGGAGGCAAAAATAAATTTTACACGCTCTAACCACCCTATATATGATGCAAATTATTCATTCGTTCTTATTCATAATAATACCAAATAATTTTTACTGATGTCCTTATTCTGAAAATTGGGCGCCCTCATTCACTTTTCTTGTAGTGCTTGAAGACTCGACTATGGAGTGAATCTTCATATTTAAATTAGCTCCATTCTTTTTAATAGTCAAGTTACTAATAGTTACAAAATTAAGGAGCATGACCTCATGGGGACATAGGTGGGTTGCAGGGCGAGGGCGTGGGTGTGGGCAAGGATGGGGTGTACGTTCCCATCCTCGACGTTGGTAGATACATGAATCAATGGGGAAAGGGCTCATGCCTTAACTTTAATAGTGTTTCTAACCACATAAAGTTCAAAAAACGACTGGAAGATACACTTTATTTGTGGAAACTATTTTAAGACCCCCATGTTTCTAGAATATATTTTATGGTATCCTATAATTTAAATTAAATATTGTTAGGTGATACATTCGGTGATTTGTATGTTTTTCACGAAGTTTTGGCGGCAAATTGCTTGAAAATGTTTATTGTTGTCGAGCTTCAACACACTAAAAAATCATGGGCATTTAAGTAGTCCACATAATCTCATAAAAAAATGCTTAAATCACTGAATTTGCCACCTATCAATTGTTAATTAACTTAAATCATAGGGTACTTTAAAATGTATTCTACAAACATGTGGTCTTAAAAATAGTTTCCACAAAATAAAGGGTACCTTCCAGCCATTTTTTGCATAAAATTCTAGTAAATAACATGTTAAAGTTTCATCACGGGACTTGAAAATTATTTTCCATGGTTGCGGAATATATTTGTTGCGAGCATATTCTTGGAAATTGTAATTGAGTAAACAATATTCTTAATATAATTTTGGGGTGACAATCTACTAGGAATTGATTGGAATCATGTGAAAGTTGTAAATTTATCAATATGTCCATACCATTAAATGGTAATGACTAACTTATTGTGTTGAGGAGATCCAAGGCAGTAATCCACTTCAACCAAAGCTCATTGTACACAAGTTAAGTGAGGTTTCATCTGAAAGTCGAATGGTGTTAAGAGGAGTAATCCAATTGCCTAATATAACATGTCTTTTCCCTTTGCTTTGCCGATCGATGTGAGACATTTTTACTCATGGTTGAATCCCAACATATTGCATTGAATATTTCCGCCAAAATTTGCAACCTTTGTCAATGCTTAGTTGTAACGCCCCGGAAATTCAATTATAGGAATGTCAAAGTCAAACCAACGTTAACAGACAAAAATTAGCGGAAGACTCAAACTCTTATTGGGCGTCACTGTCGTATCCCCGAAGGAATACAAGGCGAGAAGGAAAACTACAACTGTCTGTCAACGGCAAACCAACTAACAAACTCATACTAAGAAATAAACCTCAAACTAACTTCAAGTCTTTCCAAAAAGAAGCATAACAAAATTAACGACTTCTAGACATGTCGTCCTCACTTCTATTTCCCATCCCCAGCATATTGATCATCACCTGAAAACAAAACATTTCAAAAAATGAGGGGGAAATCTCAATAATGTCTACCCCTAACGTTAAAAACAAGTTAAGTTCATTTCAATTCATTTGAGGGAGAGGGAACAAGTCAAACCATTTCACAAACCTTAAATCCCTTAATTGTTTTCCTCAACCCAACCAAATCATATTTTATTATGCGGGCGGGATACCACATCCCTTAAAGTAACAAATATCATACCGGATCCCAGATCCTCTGCCTACCACAGGCTACGACCAGGGTCCCAGACCCTTTGCCTACCACAGGCTGCGACCAGAATATCAAGAGTTCACATTTCCGCCTACCACAGGCTACGACCAGGGTCCCAGACCCGTTGCCTACCACAGGCTACGACCAGAATATCAAGAGTTCACATTTTCGCCTACCACAGGCTACGACCAGGGTCCCTGACCCTTTGCCTACCACAGGCTACGACCAAGTAAACCCGCTTAATGTTTCATTTGAATTATTAGTATCTTATGCAAAAATTCAACTCACAACTCTCAAGTCAAACCCAACCCAGGTTATCAAAACGAGTATAAAACTACTTATAAACGACCATCACAATTTCTCAACTCATAAATCAAAGATCACAAAATTACAAACAGTTATCCAAAACAGATGGTCACATTTCCACAAAAGTCCCCTTTCGGGATGCAATTATCAAAACAGATTAGAAAACATTAAAACACATTTAAAGAGCATCCTGGCGGGGATTAGAGCATAGACATTACCTGGTTAGCTTCACTTCACAGCAAAACGAACACACTTGAGTTCACTAACAACGCGAATTAGCTCGGGCCTAAAATAGAATAATTATTCTAATCAAAACGCGCCCTTCGAAGTTAGTATTAACTAACTTCTAACTAACCCTCTCCTAGGAACCCTACAGGTTCCTATCAATGATGAATTTACACTTTAAATTACCTAACACATTCCAAGTAATAGCATAATAATACCAAGTAAACATTTTCAATCAACAACACATTCATTAGCAATTTCACATGACAAGACAGATTACAGCATCCACTCAAAAAGGGTCGTAACTTGACTTCCCAACATCCTATGGGTCTGGTTTTGGACTTTTCGGAAACCTCGGGATGTCTATTAAAACTCTTAAGTTGAACACGAGACCCAATACACGCTTTAAGGTCCTCAAAAACCGTCATCTTCCCAAACTTCCCAGATCTGACCTGGGTCTGGTAATCGGGGTATAACTCGACTTATAAAATTCCAAAGTCCGGTCCGTAAAATTTCTATGAAAGCTAACATCTAAGGAAATCTCCAGTCCAAAGGGTTCGATCAAAAGACAACTACACTAACCGTGGTGACCCGATCTTTAGACCCCATCAAAACTGTCCCGTTACCGGTTTCGATTTAATTTACAAATTCGGTTCTAACTTCCACCAATCCGATCCCGGGGTCCTAATTTGGGTTTAAAACAGTAACTTAGGTCCAAAGTAATTAACCTAACCCAACTAAGGTCCAAACATCAAACCTCCTATCATCACCAAATTGTAAAACATGAATTCACTTTAATAATATCACTAACCGTAAAAGCATGCATGAAATATTAATAACATTATCCTAAACATGAATCTCTTAATCAATAAACAAGAAGGAACTTAAAGAACATGTGAATAAACTACAAAGAACATATAAACATTTAAACTACTAATCAAGAATCCCAACAACCAATTTCTTTATACAAGATTTAATCAAAAATCATAAATTAGTAAATAAGAACCGAACTTTAGTAATTCAATCAACCTAACTTATTTAACAAGATTAAATTTAAGAATTATGATATTACTAACAAAACGCAAATTACTCAGATTATAACTAAATAATCTCACTCCTAATCATCAATCACATACGAACAGTAGACATACTTACAAGCATAAAAAAAATTTATAAAACAGATTATAACACTAACCCTAATCATATTAATAACCCTAATCATGGTAGTATCCTAATCATACGCCTAATATGCTGGCAATACAAAAACCAGATTATAAGAGAAGTAATCATAATAAAACATAATAGTAATAACATACTCAGAATGGTGACAACTACACAGATCGAAGGTTTCAGGGTTTACGCACGATTCGGCAAGGCAGCTGGCAGGACAAGCGGACGATGGCGGCGGTGCCGGGACGGTCGTCGGACGGTGGGGCGTCGGCAGTCGGTGATCGAATTGGCGGCGGCGGTTCCCGATGTGCGGCAGCGAAGCGGCGATGCCCTCGCGTCGGGCAGCCTGCGACAGCGACTGTGGTGGCGGGACAAGTCGTGCGGCAGTCGGCCGACGTTCGGGATTCGACGAAGACGTTCAGCCGCGGCTGGGCGGCGGTTGGTGGTGGCGCACACTCGCATAGTGAGGCAGACACATGGGGTGAGAGAGAAAACAGAGAGAGAAAGAGGGGCGGCGGTCGGTGCGGTGGTTGCGGCGACCTACGTGGTGGCGGCAGCAGAGGGCGCTGGTGGCTGGGTGGCGGTTATCAGATGTACGGCAGAGGGAGGAGGAAGAGAGAGAGGGAAGTCAGGGTTTGTGACTAGGGTTTGGAAATAATAGGAGATTACTAATACTAATCAAATATGCCAAAAATATAATATAACGTAACTAAATTTTGCTACAAGCCAAAGATAGTAAATAGGAAATTAAATAAATATATATTTTTTTATTCTAAAAAAAATGAAAAATAATTGTCATAAAATAATATCATAATTAATCACATAAATTAATACAATTATTATGCATATAAAATTACCAAATTGTCCCAACTTCCATGTACTCTCCCATGCATATAGAAAATTACTAAATTATCCTTGTTAGTCCCTCAACGGTCCTACGAGCTCAAATATTAACAATTTAAACACATAAATAATTAACAGACATAAAATAATACTAACGGCGTAACGGTAATTATACTCGGATTTTCCAAGGTTTTACATTAGTGGAATGACCACTAAGCGTGGAAAATTTGTGAGTTAAATTGAAGAGGTTAACTAAAAATGACGAAAATTAAATATCTAACTTTGAAATTACGAGGCACATTAGTAGTTTAACAATTTGTGCCAAATTTCTATAAATTCTGGCGAGTTTGTCGCCATATAATAAATACCTAAGAACACGTTTTACCCACTTATAATTTCCAACTAATATTGTATATCCTGTGCTATGCATAAATTTTTTTTCAGTATTTATATGTAATTTATTTTGGAGTAATTTTATAATGATTATCAATTAAAACAATAATTAGAAATTAATGAAAAAAATTATATAAAAATCGTACTATCATTATTTTTGTATTTGTTTCATACAAATTGCCTTCAAAATTAATTTAGAGAATATAAACAATCACAACATCAAAACAAAGTTGTGCTACTTTATTTTTATAACAAATAGAGATTAATTTACATTTTTGTAACGCCCCGGAAATTCAATTATAAAAAGTCACAGTCAAACTAACGTTAACAGACAAAACTTAGGGGAAGACTTCAAATTTAGTTAGGGCGTCACTACCGTATCCCCGAAGGAATACAAGGCGAGAAAGCAAAACACAACTGTCTGCTAACGGTAACTACTAACAACTCAAAACAAAACTTTAAGATTTCATAACGAAAATAAAATAAAAAGATTCAAGGACTTCTAGACTCGTCGTCCTCACTTCTAATTCCCGTCCCCAACATTTAGATCTTCACCTGAAAACAAAACATTTCAAAAATGAGGGGGAAATCTCAATAATGTCTACCCCTAACGTTTAAAACAGTTTAAGTTCATTTCAATTCATTTTGGGGAGAGGGATCGAATCAAACGTTTTACAAACCTTTAATCCCATACTGTTTCCTCAACCCATCCAATCCATATTTTAATTTGCGGGCGGGATACCAAATCCCTTAAAGTAACATCGCCTACCAAAGGCATAAATAATATCGCCCACCAAAGGCATCAAAACATCGCCTACCAAAGGCATCAAGAACATCGCCCACCAAAGGCATAAATAATATCGCCTACCAAAGGCATCAAAATACTATCCTATATCAGGGAAGGAAGCCCTGATCTCCTGGTCCATAACCCTGCAGATTGTTACACCTGCACAACAGGTTATCCCCCGAAACCCGCTTAACGTTTCCACTTGAATTATTTATACAATTTTCAAACTCAACTCACGACTCTCAAGTCAAACCATCCCAAGTTATCAAAACCATTAACAAAACTTCGAATAAAAGACCATCCAATTTCTCAACTCAAATAAACCAAGATCACAATCGAAACAAAAAAATTATCAAAACAGATGGTCGTATTTCCACAAAAGTCCCCTTTCGGGATGCAATTCTCAAAATAGATTATAAAACATCAAAACACATTTAAAGAGCATCCCGATGGGGATTAGAGCATAGACAATTACCTGAATAACGTCACAGTACCGCAATAAGGAGAACACACTTGAGCTCACTATCGTCACGCACTAACTCGGGCCTAGTATAAGAATAATTATCTAATCAAAACGCGTTCTAACGAAGTTAGTATTAACTAACAACTACCTAACCCATCCCCTAGGAACACTTAGGTTCCTATCATTTATGATTTACACTTAACACACTCAAGGAATTATGTAACAAGTTCACACATAAAATTTACTCAACAATTTTCATAAATAAAAGCAAGCAGAGGACAAATTGTAACGTTCACATAAAACGGGTCACAACTCGACTTCCCGACATCCTATGGGTCTGGTTCTGGACTTTTCGGAAATCTCGGGATGTCTACTAAAACTTCTCTGTTGATGACCAAGCCCATATCAGTCCCGAAGGACTTTAAAAACACCCATCTTCCCAATTGGTCCAGATCTGACAGGTTCTGGTAAAAAGATTATAACTCGGGTTATACAAATCAAACGTTCGATCCGTAAAATTCCTATGGTTCCTAACATCTAAGGGAACCTCCAGTTAAAAGGGTTCTGTCAAAGAGTAACTATATCAATCGTGGAAACGCAATCTTTGGACACTAACAAAACTGTCCCGTTATCGGTTCTTAATAAATTTGTAATTTCGGTTCTAGCTTTTACCAATTGATCTCCGGGTTCTAATTTAGGCTCAAAATAGTAACTTAGGTCCAAAGCAATTAACCTAACCCAACTAAGGTCCAAACATCAAACCTCCTATCATCAAAACCAAAATGTGAAACATGAATTCATTTTAATAATTTCACTAACCCTAAAAGCATGCATGAAATAATACTAACAAGACCCTAACATGATTTACATATAAAATATCACATTAATAATAATAATAATAATAATAATAGCACTTAAATCATCAATCACAACCATAATTATTTACTTATAAAAGAAACTCTTCTTAATTACCTACACCTCCTCATGCATGAACGTATGAAAGTATGATAACCATCAACGAGAATCAAAACTAAGAACACCACAGCATGTTAACCTAATTTCTCAACTAGTTTCGTATGATTATTTAAGAAAACAAGATGAATAAAAGAACAAGAACCAATCAAGAACATGATAATACTAAATATAAGGTTTTATGGAACTTAATTACCCTAATAATCCTACCTAAAGAACCAAGCAAGAACAACACTATCACGTAGGTTATGAATGACGCGAAACCGAGCATGAACAAAACACATTAAGAACTCGAATTTAGAACAGAGAGTTACGCAAGGTGGTTCCCGAAGAGTCGAGGACGGTTCTTGGTGGTCCCGGGTTGTGCTTCAGCGTCGTTCCCGGCGATGGTGGTCCGACGACCGACATCAGCGACATCAAGAGCGATAACGATGGTCGCCGGTTACGGGCGGCTAGGTGACGAGCGGCGGCCGACGGTGGTCTAGGTGGTGTTCCGGCGACGTTTGGGAGTCCACGGCAGATAGAAAGGGAGGGAGAAACGGGAGAGAAAAGAGAAGAGCGGCGAGGGCTGTGGTAGTTTCGGTGGTTTCATGACGGTGGTTTCGGCAGGCGCGAGCACGAGAGAGAAGAAGATAATAGAGAGAGGACAGAGCGGGGAAACATAGGTCTGCGTAGGTTTTGGTTTTGAAATAAATTAGGCTAGCTCTTAACCTCCCCACTAATCTCATGTTAATTCCCATCTAACTCTTATCCAACTTCAATTCTCCTCCAACTGAAAGAAATCTAAACCTAACCAACTCTAATCACAATAGAATTCTACTACCAACTAATAATGATAATAATAAGTATTACTACTAATAACGTACGATGCTATTATAATAATATTATACCACCCATAATAATAATAATAAAAAGATAATAACACATAATAATACTAATCACATAATATTAAATAATAATAATAATAATAATCACTTTATAATAATAATAATAATAATAATATTATTATTATTATTAAAGATATTACTAATCACATAACACATAACAAATAATATTTACACAATTATTCATATAACAATTTTAATAAACAAAATAATATTAATAATAATACTAAAATAGAGTAAAACTAATAATACTAACCCACGAAATTACCGATATACCCTTGTTAGTCCCTCACGATCCTACGAGCTCAAGTGTTAGCAAAAAAAAAACACAAACGAATAATAATAAATAACGAAGTCAAACCTAATTTACTAACGACGTCACGGTCAACATCTTTGGATTTTTCGGGGTTTTACAATTCTTTTATCATATGTTAGTAATTTTTTTCTTTTTTCAGTTATTAAAAGAATCATAGAATTATAACATAGGGGTTTTTTTCTGGAGTTTACACTTTAATATCTCTTATATTTTTCTTTAATCTAATCTTTATGTTGAGATTGATATATTATAATTGTAAATTTTGTAGAAGAAAGACAAACGAATATTTTTTTAAAAAAAAACAACTTATGAATATATTTTAATTGTATGTAAGTTTTATATTATCTTTTTTGTATTATTAGTTTTGTATAATTAAATAAGAAGAATAAATAAGAATCCTATTGTAAAACCCCGAAAAATCCAACGATGTTGACCGTGACGTCGTTAATAGAATAGGTTTGACTTTGTTATTTACTGTTGTTCGTAATGTGTTTATTTATGCTAACGCTTGAGCTCGTAGGACCGTCGAGGGACTAACAAGGGTAGAATAGTAATTTTCGTAGGTTAATATTATTATGTGGTTAATTACGTGAATATTATTTGTTATGTGATTATATGATTATTAAAATTAATATTATTACTACTATTATTAAAATTATTAGGTTTTTAGAAAAATCAGTTTTTATTTGTTAAATGGGTTGGATTAGGATTAGTTTTGGGCCTAATTATGGGTGTTAGTATATAAACCCCTAAACCCTCCTCTCAAACCCTAAAACCCTAATAATCCCTCCTCAAACCCTAGCTCTCCTCTCTCTCTCCTCCTCTCTCTGCCCGCCTCAGTGCCGCCACCAGTCGCGGAGATCGAACCACCTGCACCACCGCAACCACCTCTCCTCTCTTCCTTTCTCTTTCTTCTTCCTCCTTTCTTCCTCTCGATCCCCCCGGCGCTCTCGCGGCCCCGCACCCCAACCGACGCCACCGGACGTCGCTACCCCCCCCCGTCGCCGCTGCCGCATCATCGCCCCAACGACCGTGTCGCCCTTCTTTTTCTCTCTTTCTCTCCCGATCTCCCTCTTTCCTCACTGTTTTCTCTTTCTTGGGCGTCCGACGTCTGCCGCCGCCGCCACGTCCATCGCCGCCGCCGCCGCTCGACCACCGCACGGCCGTCACACCGCCGCCTAACGTCGCCGAGCGGTCGGCGAGAAGCTCGAAGCGCCGCTGCGCTTCATCGCTTCGACGTCGACCACCTCCTCCGACGAGCCCACGGCCGACGCCACCCGCGACCCGACGCACCTCTCCGACCAACGCCCGCCACCGCCGAATCGACCGAGAACCTAACCTCGTAAACCCTAAAACCTAACCCTAACCCTAACTGTTATTCTTGATTTTCTTTTCTTTTTCCTTTTTATTTTCTTGTTTTTATTTTTATTAATCTGATTTATTATTTGTAAATATTATTGTTATTAATTTTCTGATTTTATAAATATTGTATTATTAGTATTGTAATTAGGGTAATTAATTGTAATAATTTTTCTTGTGTAATTATGTGTAAGTTCCTAATTGTTATATGTAATTTGTTTAAATTGTTATTTGTAATTTTATGATGAAAATTGTAATTAGATTAGGTTGTAATAGTTGATTATTAGGTTTAAAAGTAGTTCTTTAATGTTCTTTATTTTCTTTACATGAATCGTTAAACCACGATGTTATTGTATGCACGAATTCGATAATTAAATTATCTAGGTTAATCTCTTGAATACAATTAGTACTAAATTTTCTTGTTCTTGATTCGTAAATTAAATCGCTAGGTTGTTTAATTAGTAACCTACCATTAGTTAAATTCTTGATTTCTTGTTAAATTATAAAAGAATTAGTTATTCGTTTCTTGATTAGTTAATTACTTGTAACTAGTTGTGTCCTAAAGTTCTTTTAAATCTTTTATTAAAGAAATTTTACGTGTTAACCGCTTTTGTTATTTTCTTGAAAATCTTGGTTTATGGTTACAAACTTATAACCAATTTTGTGTAGTTAAATTCTTGAAATCTTATTAAGTGTTTTATGTTTTAAGAAAGTTATTTTCTTTTGTGACTTAAAGGTTTTTAATTAAAGTTGTTAAGGTGTTTCATGCTTTTAAATTAAGTGTAGCCCTACAAGTTTTAAATGTTGGACCTAAGATAAGTTGGACCTTAGATATAAGACCCTAAGTATTTTTTTGAGTCCTAATTAGAACCCCGAGACCGTTTGGTAAAAGTTAGAACCGAAATAACTAATTAATTGAATTCCGTTAACGGGACAGTTTTGATAGTGTCTAAAGATCGGGTTGCCACGACTAGTATAGATGTCTTTTGACCAAGCCCTTTTTACTGGAAGTTCCTTTAGGTGTTAGGGACCATAGGAATTTTACGGATCGAACGTTTGACTTGTATAACCCGAGTTATAGCCGTTTTACTAAAACCTGTCAGTTCTGGACCAATTAGAAAGATGGGAGTTTTTGAAGTCCTTCGGGACTGAGTTGGGCTTAGCCATCAACATGAAAGTTTTAGTAGACATTCTGAGGTTTCCGAAAAGTCCAGAATCAGACCCGTAGGATGTCGGGAAGTCGAGTTGTGACCCGTTTTATGTGAATGTTATAATCTGTCCTCTGCTTGCTTCTTTTTATAATGATTGTTGAGTGAAAATAATATGTGATCATGTTATGTGTTATCTTAGAGATGCTAAGTGTAATCTTTTAATTGATAGGAACCTAAGTGTTCCTAGGGGATGGGTTAGATAGTTGGTAGTTGATACTAACTTCGTTAGAACGCTTTGATTAGATAATTACTTTTATTTTAGGCCCTAGTTTGTGCGAGTCGTTAGTGAGCTCAAGTGTGCCCTTCGTTACTACTATCTTGTGAAGTATTCAGGTAATTGTCTATGCTATAATCCCCACCGGGATGCTCTTTAAATGTGTTTTGATGTTTTATAATCTATTTTGAGAATTGCATCCCAAAAGGGATCTTTGTGGAAATCGACCATCTGTTTTGATAATCTTTTGATTCGTTTGTGGTTTTGGTTTATTTGAGTTGAGAAATTGGATGGTCTTTTATTCAAGTTTTGTCAATGGTTTTGATAACTTGGGATGGTTGACTTGAGAGTCGTGAGTTGAGTTCGAATCAATTAAATAATTCAAGTGGAAACGTTAAGCGGGTTTCGGGGATAACTTTGTGTGCGCAGCGTAACAACTGCAGGTTATGGACCAGAGATCGGGCTTCCTTCCCGATATAGAATAGTATTATTGCCTTTGGTGGGCGAATGTTTCGATATGCCTTTGGTGGGCGAATGTTATTACGCCTTTGGTGGGCGAATGTTTCGATATGCCTTTGGTGGGCGAATGTTTCGATATGCCTTTGGTGGGCGAATGTTTCGATATGCCTTTGGTGGGCGAATGTTTTGATATGCCTTTGGTGGGCGAATGTTATAATGCCTTTGGTGGGCGATTGTTACTTTAAGGGATTTGGTATCCCCGCAAATTAAAATATGAATTGGATGGGTTGAGGAAAGCAGTTAAGGGTTAAAGGTTTGTAAAAGTTTGATTTGATCCTCTCCCCAAAGCGAATTAAAATGAACTTAAACTGCTTTAAACGTTAGGGGTAGACATTATTGAGATTTCCCCTCATTTTCAAATGTTTTGATTTCAGGTGAAGATCTAAATGCTGGGGACGGGAATTAGAAGTGAGGACGACGAGTTTAGAAGTCCTTGAATCTTTCATATTGTTTTCGTTATGAATTCTTAAAGTTTGTTTTGAGTTGTTAGTAGTTACCGTTAGCAGACAGTTGTGTTTTCCTTTCTCGCCTTGTATTCCTTCGGGGATACGGCCGTAACGCCCAAATTAAATTTGAAGTCTTCCGCTAAGTTTTGTCTGTTAACGTTAGTTTGACTTTGACTTTCTATAATTGAATTTCCGGGGCGTTACAGAATGGTATCAGAGCTCTGGGTTACGACCTGGTAGCTCCTAAGTGTCCCTTAGGTTTAGTTAGACCTTAGGATGCTACGTTCGGAGTGATGAGTGTAGGATGGGGAAATAGGGTTTTATTGCTTTCCCTGATATTACATGATTTCGTTATTAATATTTTATGTTACTAAAATGTTCTAACCTTGTTGGACGGCATACCGCAGCATTTGCTATGAGCACGAGGCTCTAGCTTCTCTTGAAGACCTAAAACCCGAGGAGGTTGTGAAATATAGCCCCGAGGAGGGCCTAGAACCAGAAGAAGACCTCTGATGAGAATTCGGAGGCCGAAAGAAGACGTGACATACGAGGAGTAGTCGCTGGAGATTTTGGGTTGCAGAGCAGGTAGCCTCAATGAAAGACCGAGCCTTAAGATGAGGTTCTAGTAGAGTTCAAGATGGAAGCAGACTCCGAGAAGAACTTTGGGAATGAGCTTGACGATCCTGATTGGACCCCAATCGTGGTTCGCAGGAACCCTTTTTCGTATGAGAATACTCTAAGTGGAGTTAGTAAAAGAGTAGGAGGAGTAGTCCCCAGTAGTAATGTTTGCATGTAAATAGTTTTTGATTGTTAAAATTATAACTGTGAGGCTTGTTGCTTTTGTTAGCCCCAGTTAGGAGAGAATGAAACTTTATGTTATGCTCAGGTGCAAGTGATATAAAATAATGAATTTCTTCTCTTGAGTTATTGACAAGTTATCAAGTGAAATGTGGAGTTAATAACAAAGATGGGACCCTTGAATTTGTCGCAAGTACCAAAGTGATGAAATGTGATGCTATTACATGCGATTAGAGTTAAAGTTATGTTTATGGTTCGGTTACTTGTCGAGTTCTTTTACGTTTTAGTCTAATAAGAGTAGTTAACTTCAGAATTCGTATCTGCGTTATGAGAGTAAGAACCTTAAGTAGTCTAAATCGACCTCTTGGAACCAGGATGTCGGACATGAATGGGTCTCACGCCAACAACGGGAACCGGGAACGCCCGCCAGCTGTGGCCGAATCGCGCCCTCAAACTGCAACTGAACTGCGCCAACGCCTGGCTCATTTGATACCAGGGTCGAGTACAGCAACACCGGGGAACGACCTTGCTAGCATGCTAATGATTGAGATGCTCGGCAAGCACGAGGACCTACTGAGGAAAGTGGTAGATCGACAAGGAGGAGGGAGGGAAGATGACCCCTCCGCTCTTCTCCAAAGGTTCAACAGCTTCAACCCGCCCACTTACACAGGGGTAGCTGACCCCAAAGTCTTTGAAGATTGGGTTAGAGAAATTGAGAAGATTTTCGACACCACACACTGTCCTGAGGAGTTAAGGGTGGACTTTGCTGCTTACCACCTGAAGGAAGAGGCCGACTTGTGGTGGGCTAGTGTGAAGGAAATAAGGACTGAACCGGGTTTCGACTGGAACCGCTTCAAGGTTGTGCTAAAGGACCGCTTTTACCCAATTTCTCTCCAGAAGGCAAAAGAAAAGGAGTTCATGAATCTGCGTCAAGGGGAAACTAGTGTGCTTGCCTACTCTGCAAAGTTCACTGAACTATCTCGTTTTGCATCTGCCTTGGTAGCCACTGAACAGCTAAGGATGGACCGCTTCTGGGATGGATTGAATTGCAAGATTCAGGATCGCATGTCATCACGGGAGTTCACATCTTACCAAAACATGCTGAATGTTGCCCTCACCGTAGAAAGGGTGATGCATGACACGGAACGACAACTAGGCATACAAGGGCAAAAGAGGAAAGAACCACCCCGCTTCAACCCACCTCAACCCTATCAAGAGAAGAGGTTCCGCCCTAACAACTGGCAGGAAAACCAGTCTTCAGAGCGTAGACCATCGAATATTCCAATATGCCACTTTGTGGTCGAATCGTCATTACTCCCAAGATTGTAGATCAAAGGCCGCAAGGAGGATGTTTTAATTGTGGGAGCTTCAACATCAGTCCGCCATCGTCCCGAACGGCCCTCGGGAACCATAATAATGGAAATGACGAAAATTTGAGAGCCTCGCGATCAACATATCAAAATAGGGAGGCTACAATGGAAACCAAAGGCCACAACAACAAACCGGAGTGGTCCCGGTGGGAATCGAACAACCAAGGAGGCCAAGAAACCCGCCTCGTCGGTAGCAACAACCGTCGCGCAACGCAGAGGACGAGTATATGTGATGAGGAAGGATGAGGCCGAGAACGGCGGACGTCGTGGATGTACCTTCTCTCTCCCTACCACGCCTCGGTTATATTTGATCCGTGCTAGCCAATCTTTCACGGAGGGACTACAAAGAGAGAGGCTAAGATGAGACCCTCGTAAAATAGTAAGCCTATGACGGTAGCCCTATCTAGGAGATACCATTAGTGTGGAGAGTAAAGGATCGAGGTATCCGCACCTTTTCCAACACATAAATGCGTCAAGTTTCGGGGACGAAACTTCTTTTAAGAAGGTAATGATGTAAAACCTCGAGTTTTGGGTAGAACGGAAACCGTTAGTCTTTCTAGAACCGTTAGGCCTAAGTTTAAGTTTCGAGGACGAAACTTCTTTTAAGAAGGTAATGATGTAAAACTCAAAAATCCAACGATGTTGACCGTGACGTCGTTAATAGAATAGGTTTGACTTTGTTATTTATCGTTGTTCGTAATGTGTTTATTTATGCTAACGCTTGAGCTCAGAGGACCGCCGAGGACTAACAAGGGTAGAATAGTAATTTTCGTAGGTTAATATTATTATGTGGTTAATTACGTGAATATTATTTGTTATGTGATTATATGATTATTAAAATTAATATTATTACTACTATTATTAAAATTATTAGGTTTTTAGAAAAATCGGTTTTATTTGTTAAATGGGTTGGATTAAGATTAGTTTGGGCCTAATTATGGGTGTTAGTATATAAACCCCTAAACCCTCCTCTCAAACCCTAAAACCCTAATAATCCTCCTCAAACCCTAGCTCTCTCCTCTCTCTCTCCCCTCTCTCGTCCGCCTACCTGGCCACCAGTGTCGGAGATCGAACCACCCAGACCACCGCAACCACCCTCCCTCTCTTCCTGTCTCTTTCTTCTTCCTCCTTTCTTCCTCTCGATCCCCCCCTCTCGCTGCACCGCACCCCAACCGAGGCCACCGGACGTCGCTACCCCCCACCGTCGCCGCCGCCGCAGCATCGCCGCCCCAACGACCGTGTCGCCTTCTTTTTCTCTCTTTCTCTCCCGATCTCCTCTTTCCTCATCGCTTTTCTCTTTCTTGGACGTCCGACCGCCGCCGTCTCTGTCGCCGCCACGTCCATCGCCGTCGCCGCCGCCCGACCACCGACGGCCGTCACACCGCCGCCACTAACGCCGCCGAGCGCCGGTCGAAGGAGAAGCTCGAAGCTGCCGCTTCGCGCTATCGTTGACGCCGACCACCTCCTCCGACGAGCCCACGGCCGACGCCGCCACCCGCGACCGACGCACCCTCTCCGACCAACGTCCGCGCCACCGCCGAATGGCGACCGAACCTAACCTCGTAAACCCTAAAACCTAACCCTAACCCTAATCGTTATTCTTGATTTTCTTTTCTTTTCCTTTTTATTTTCTTGTTTTTATTTTTATTAATCTGATTTATTATTTGTAAATATTATTGTTATTAATTTTCTGATTTTATAATTATTGTATTATTAGTATTGTAATTAGGTAATTAATTGTAATAATTTTTCTTGTGTAATTATGTGTAAGTTCCTAATTGTTATATGTAATTTGTTTAAATTGTTATTTGTAATTTTATGATGAAAATTGTAATTAGATTAGGTTGTAATAGTTGATTATTAGGTTTAAAAGTAGTTCTTTAATGTTCTTTATTTTCTTTACATGAATCGTTAAACCACGATGTTATTGTATGCACGAATTCGATAATTAAATTATCTAGGTTAATCTCTTGAATACAATTAGTACTAAATTTTCTTGTTCTTGATTCGTAAATTAAATCGCTAGGTTGTTTAATTAGTAACCTACCATTAGTTAAATTCTTGATTTCTTGTTAAATTATAAAAGAATTAGTTATTCGTTTCTTGATTAGTTAATTACTTGTAACTAGTTGTGTCCTAAAGTTCTTTTAAATCTTTTATTAAAGAAATTTTACGTGTTAACCGCTTTTGTTATTTTCTTGAAAATCTTGGTTTATGGTTACAAACTTATAACCAATTTTGTGTAGTTAAATTCTTGAAATCTTATTAAGTGTTTTATGTTTTAAGAAAGTTATTTTCTTTTGTGACTTAAAGGTTTTTAATTAAAGTTGTTAAGGTGTTTCATGCTTTTTAAATTAAGTGTAGCCCTACAAGTTTTAAATGTTGGACCTAAGATAAGTTGGACCTTAGATATAAGACCCTAAGTATTTTTTTGAGTCCTAATTAGAACCCCGAGACCGTTTGGTAAAAGTTAGAACCGAAATAACTAATTAATTGAATTCCGTTAACGGGACAGTTTTGATAGTGTCTAAAGATCGGGTTGCCACGACTAGTATAGATGTCTTTTGACCAAGCCCTTTTTACTGGAAGTTCCTTTAGGTGTTAGGGACCATAGGAATTTTACGGATCGAACGTTTGACTTGTATAACCCGAGTTATAGCCGTTTTACTAAAACCTGTCAGTTCTGGACCAATTAGAAAGATGGGAGTTTTTGAAGTCCTTCGGGACTGAGTTGGGCTTAGCCATCAACATGAAAGTTTTAGTAGACATTCTGAGGTTTCCGAAAAGTCCAGAATCAGACCCGTAGGATGTCGGGAAGTCGAGTTGTGACCCGTTTTATGTGAATGTTATAATCTGTCCTCTGCTTGCTTCTTTTTATAATGATTGTTGAGTGAAAATAATATGTGATCATGTTATGTGTTATCTTAGAGATGCTAAGTGTAATCTTTTAATTGATAGGAACCTAAGTGTTCCTAGGGGATGGGTTAGATAGTTGGTAGTTGATACTAACTTTAGAACGCAGCGTTTTGATTAGATAATTACTTTTATTTTAGGCCCGAGTTAGTGCGAGACGTTAGTGAGCTCAAGTGTGCCCTTCGTTACTACTATCTTGTGAAGTATTCAGGTAATTGTCTATGCTCTAATCCCCACCGGGATGCTCTTTAAATGTGTTTTGATGTTTTATAATCTATTTTGAGAATTGCATCCCGAAAAGGGATCTTTGTGGAAATACGACCATCTGTTTTGATAATCTTTTTGATTCGTTTGTGGTTTTTGGTTTATTTGAGTTGAGAAATTGGATGGTCTTTTATTCGAAGTTTTGTCAATGGTTTTGATAACTTGGGATGGTTGACTTGAGAGTCGTGAGTTGAGTTCGAATACTGAATTAAATAATTCAAGTGGAAACGTTAAGCGGGTTTCGGGGGATAACCTGTTGTGCAGGCGTAACAACCTGCAGGGTTATGGACCAGGAGATCGGGGCTTCCTTCCCTGATATAGAATAGTATTATTGCCTTTGGTGGGCGAATGTTTCGATATGCCTTTGGTGGGCGAATGTTATTATGCCTTTGGTGGGCGAATGTTTCGATATGCCTTTGGTGGGCGAATGTTATAATGCCTTTGGTGGCGAATGTTTGATATGCCTAAGGTGGGCGAAGGTTATAATGCCTTTGGTGGGCGATTGATTGATGCCTTTGGTGGGCAAATGTTACTTTAAGGGATTTTGTATCACGCACGCAAATTAAAAAATGAATTGGAGTGTTAGAGGAAATCAGTTAAGGGTTAAAGGTTTGTAAAAGTTTGATTTGATCCTCTCCCCAAAGCGAATTAAAATGAACTTAAAATGTTTAAAACTTTAGGGTTAGACATTATTGAGATTTCCCCCTCATTTTCTGAAATGTTTTGATTTCAGGTGAAGATCTAAATGCTGGGGACGGGAATTAGAAGTGAGGACGACGAGTTTAGAAGTCCTTGAATCTTTCATATTGTTTTCGTTATGAATTCTTAAAGTTTGTTTTGAGTTGTTAGTAGTTACCGTTAGCAGACAGTTGTGTTTTCCTTTCTCGCCTTGTATTCCTTCGGGGATACGGCCGTAACGCCCAAATTAAATTTGAAGTCTTCCGCTAAGTTTTGTCTGTTAACGTTAGTTTGACTTTGACTTTCTATAATTGAATTTCCGGGGCGTTACACCTATGGTGTAGGATCTAATTTTTTATGAACTTACAATTTATGTATTTGACGATGATCATATTCGTAATTTATTCACCATTTTTTCTAATAAGAAATAATATTTTACTTGTTGTAATTGACTATAGTGACCTCAAATTCTGGATCTTTTATCTTATACATTGCGATAAATTTTGATACTTTCTAATTTTGTATTAATTTAATGTGAATTGCAATTTACTTGTTCATTTTAATTTCATATAATGCCTATATCACTTATGTATTAATTTACATTTTTATTATAATGTGAATTGCAATTTTATTTCTTTTTACAATTATTAAAAAAAACATAGAGCGATAATACATGTTTTTAATGGAAGTTTTACACGTTAACATCGCGTAAAATTTCAGTTTAGTTAGTTTTTTTTAATATATATTGAGATTTATATATTATAATAGTAAATTTGGTGGAAGAAAGACTAACTAATGAATAATTTTTTAAGAAAAAGCTACTGAATATTTGTAGCCTATATATATGAGTTTATGATTTTTAAGTTGATATTTATATCACTAAAGAAGTCATAACTAAGTGGTAATTGCATTTAACTTTTATGTTTTTAACTAAAGTTCGAATTAAATTTTGGCAGAAATAAAATATTATCTATAACTTTTATTATTCATTGGTTTGCAAATCTCTTCTCTCAGGTTTGAGTTTTCTTTTGAAAGACTTGTTTTAAATGTTAATATATATATATATATATATATATATATATATATATATATATATATAATTCCGAAAAATGGTTTCTACAAAACATAGGGTATCTCTAGTCAATTTTGGACCCAGTAAATAACATGTTAAAGTTTCATCATAGCTTCTGACATGAAAATTAATAGCTTTTGACATAATAAAATGTTTGTAAATTAATTCCAAACATTTTTTATAATGAAAATTAATAGCTTTTGACAAAATTAACTAAAACCTAGATTTATATGATATAAAAATGATTTACTTGGAGAAGACTTTCTATATAACAATAGTCTAAAACCAATATTATAAAATCTTATTTAAGAAAGAGTTAGATACAACCATTTTTGTTTAAATTTTGTAATTTAAAGAAATTGATTTCACTCGATGAAAAAGCTAACTACCTAATTATGGTATAACCAACCTCTCAAATATATATATGACGACAAGTGGAGGTATCCTTTCAAATTGGGCAACACACAAAAGTGCATATCAATTTGAATTAAGAGCTTAATTATCCCGTTAAACAAGTCCACCAACCAGTTAATTAAAGTAATTACGAAATTAATAGACCCCGCCTCCTAATTTGTCTCTAAAAGGTGAAAGAAATGATAGCGTAGTCCCACCACTATGCGTAAAATTTGTAGTCCACCATTACTAACCGTTACACAACGGATATCTACCCCGGCAATATCAATTCAAATATTCTTGTCAAAAGGGCTAAAACCCACTAACTTTTCACTTTTACCTTTTGCACTTTGTGTATATTAAAACTCCCGGTGATCATCCTTGTGAAATTCAAATCCCAATAATTAAGCACTTGCCAAATGGGTTCTTGCATTAGCAAATGTAAACCCAAGAAAACTCCCAAAAAAGAGAGACACCAACAAGAAGCAAAACAACCGCAATGCATTGATAAAATCAACAACATTCCTAAAGTTGAAGACAAGCTTGTGATTTCACAAGCCCCAATTCCCTCTCCTCCAAAAAAGCCTTTAGTTTCTCCAATTTCCCCTCCAAATGTGCCCTCGTCGCCTTCCTCCTCTTGCACCAATTCCAATTACTACCCAACCACAAGCTCGAGCTCGAGTACATGCTCGTTTCTATCCTCGACGTCCTCAACCTCATCCTCGGTTGTAAGCTCAGAATTGGACCGTTCGGTGGACAACCCCCTCATAATTCACCGTGATTATCCCATCAAGGGTGCAAACTCTAAGACAAGATCGTCTCTTCATACAAGGTGCAACGTTAGTGGGAATAAGATCAACGGACCAAGACAACAGCCACCAAGCCCACAAAGGGCAGTAGCCCAAAAACGGCCACGTTGTAGTTCTCCGAGCAACCTAACCCGGCAAAAGAGCTTTCGAAGGGAGACGGAGAGGTCGATTGTGAGCAGCACAGCCCACCAAAAGAGCCTTCGAAGGGAGCCCGAAAGGTCTCTTTCGAGGAGTAGTCGTGACTTGAGACCGATATCCCCGTCTCCAAGTAGAAGGTTCAAGGGTGAGGCTATGACAACGTCTTCTTTGAGGAAGGACAATGGCTATGTTAGGCCACACAGTCCAAGCAGTATAAACTCAAGGAGGTATGGAGGAGGGCCTAAGAATTTGGTGCCCAAAAAAGACAATCAAGGGATAAATGGGATTGGGTCTAAGTTGGAGGAATTGGCATTAGGAGGAGCCTTGGTTGTTGCCCAAGACATGGATTGGATGCTTGTTGAAGATGCTAATAATCCACACATTGCCTTGGATTGCTTCATTTTTCTGTAAACAAGGGGTTTTTTTTTTTTTTTTTGGGTGTGGCAATTGTATGTGTGACATTTACTATTGGTTTGTGTAGTTGATTTCTCGTCAATTCTGATTTTGAAGGGTTTTCTTTTGTATCATAAATTTGACAGCGGGGCATTGGAACTGCTTCCATTGAGTATTTGAGTTTCACTAGAATTTTTATAGTTTTTTTTTTTGGATTGATAGAAATATTATGAGATTATTTATTTTTATTGGATATTGTAAGATGATTAAGATAGTCTGCTTGACTGCTTGGATTAAAATACCACTTAACTTTTCATTTTAGTCAAAAAAAAAAAAGATCACCCATCTTTAAAGTGTTACTAATGTCCGTTTTCAAAAAAGTAAAAAATATCATTTTTACCTTCTATTGCATGTTTATAGGTAAAATTTGAAACTTATTAGTTATCACTGATATTTGAGTAAAACTACCACATTAGTAGCAGCTAGGGCTCCCGATCGTTCGCCTCTAGACTGACCCTACCCATCTTTCGGCCACTGTCCCCAGTCATTAGAGGGTTCATCACTATCTCAGGAGGTCGGCGCTCTAGTTGCGAGTCGCCTACTTCTCTTCTTTCTCTCACCGGTCAGTTTCCTCTCAAACTCCCGGGTTAATGTTTGGTCTTTAGGTTTTTCTTACCAGCACCGTTGGTCCACGGATCTGACTTCGTTGCTGGTCTCGTCTCCCTCTTACCATCATCGTTGGTCGTTTCGTTTCATTGGTTCTCGCGGGTTGTGAGACTTAGTCAGGGGTTTTCGGTTAGACGCAGGGTTCGCTCTTTACTTTCGGCCTCAGTCTTGCCCCTGTTGGGGATTCCACTTTCCAAGTTACTTCTCCATGCTTCTTAGTCCCAAGTGCTAGGCTGTGGGGGAGGCATGTTTTGTTATGGTTTGGTTTCCTTTCTTTAATGTTTTGGTGCTTTGTTCTGCTTTGGGTTGGCGTTCCAATTTTTATTGTAGTGGTCATGGATTTTTGTAACCATATTCTTGATAAGTTTAAAGTTTTGAAACTTGAGTTTGAGAGTCTTGTTTCCTCCCTTTCTTTGGAGGATAGAGCTTCAAATTTTATGTGCTTGGCTTTATTGAATAGGGCTTATGAAATTCTTGTTGTTATGATGGAGTTGAAGGGGCTTCATGATGGTGTTGTTGTCAATGGGTTGCCCCTTAAGGGTGACCCTTCTATGGTTGAGATGCCTGTTAAAGTAAACATTTGTTCTCCTTATTTGTTGATAATTTGCCTATCAATTTGAGCAACTTGAGGCACAGATGTTTATTTAGCAAGTTTGATGGTGTTGTTGATGCATATAACCCCTTAAAAATTGGCAAAGATGGTAAAAAACTTGGTTTTGTGTAGTATGCAAATAGGGATGAAGGGAGGAAAGGCATTGAAAGGATAAACCTTAAAATTGTCGATCACAATATGTTCTTTGTTTCATGGGCTAAATTCAATAAAAAGCAAGCCATTAGGCCTCCTAATGCTGCAAAATCTATCCTAAAGTGGGTCCCAAGAAGAATAATGGTGAGGATCTTATTACAAATGATCTTCACATCTCGTCTCCTAGTCGCAAAGTTAACAATAGGTTGTGAAATATTGGAAAAGATGACACGTTGTGCCTGACAGTGATCATACTCATAATAACCAGATTGGATCCTTTGATAGTGCGGTTGAGTGCGAATTATTTGTTGATCTTGAGGATTCCATCCTTGATGCTTCGAAGGGTAAAGCCAAGAGTAGGAGAAAACTGAACATGTTGATGGAATAAAAGTGGCAGCTTGTCAGAGAGTCAACTTATACAGTTGTTCTTAGCCAAAAGGTTGGACACAAGGTTAGGAAGAATAGGCGCGCGAATATCTTGAAAGATGAAAGTCTTGATGATATTGATGTTGAGATAGATTGCATGGGTGTAATTATTTGCATGATATAGGCGCGCGATTCCTCGATGACCCGTTCAATTGAAATTGTTGATCTTTTAAGGTCGTGATTGAAAAGAGAAGGTTGTTTTGGTTGTTGTGGGCGAGCAAGTGTTTGTTGTATTGTTATATTTTAGCAATGTTTGGTTGTAGCATTTTTCTCTTTATAGTTGTGTAATGTCTACACCTTAATACATTATAATTTAACTAGGTAATGTGTTTAAATTAACTAAATCACACATTTCAATAAAGTTAACTGTTTGTCTATTTTTGCAGGACTCGGGCAGTGCTACGACTGCCATACGATAATTTAATATTTTATATACATACTACATATGTAAGGCAACTAAAGATATTCATGATAATCTCGAAATACTATTCTAGTTTATAATTTTTGAGAAATTCAAGCTGTTTATAATAATAATAATAATAAGAATAATAATTATTATTATTATTATTATTATTTCTATTCTTTCTTGTTTATAATTTAGATTTTAAAATCTATTTGATATTCTTATTTTATTTTAACACTTCTCTTAATTATTTTAGTTTTGCAAAATTTTCCCGAGACCTTAATTTAGTGTTGTTGGGTTTTTGGAAGAAAAAAGAATTAGAAAGATGAGAGGAAGAAGAAATTGGGTTATATAGAGGAGAAATTGAATTTAAATAATCTAAACTTTGGCCCATAATAGAGTTCATAATCTGAACTTTAAATTTATTTCTCAACAATATGAACTTTGAGCCTTTGGATTTTTGTAGCACCCACTGACTTAAGAATTAAACAACTCGATGGCACACTGACGTGGTGGAGGAGGAGTGTGACTGAGGTGTTATGATGAGCCCAATCAGCTTTAAGTTGTCTACATAAGCCCCTCTCTCTCTCTCTCTCTCTCTCTCTCTCTCTCTCTCTCTCTCTCTACATCATCCCCCATTTCTTTTATCTCTCCTTAAAATCTCAGATCCCCCATTCTTCTTCTTCTTCTTCTTCTTCTTCTTCTTCTTTGTTAAACATCTCATGATGGTTTTACTGGCTTTGGGTCTTAAACTCTCTTTGTTTGTTGACAACCTACCCTTTTGGGATTATAATTTGAGTTTGAAGAATCTGTTTCGAGTTTGGCAGTGTTTTTGATGCTTACATTCCTCAAAAAGTGGGAAGAGATGACAGTACATTCAATTTTATGTGATCCAAAGTTAAGGAAGCGGGTTTGAATGTTACTCAAAGCCTTAATGGTTGATCTTTTAATGGATCTGTGTTGAATGTCTCTTGAGCTGAATTTAATAAGAAGTAAATGTCGAAATATGTCAAGTTGCTTTGGTCCCTAAATCTAAGAAAAGTAGGTTGTCCAATGTCCACCTTCAGAGAGTGATCGGCCTTATGGAGTGGCTTGTGACAGCTTTCCTAGTCCAATGATTATTCCTACCAATACCCAAGGCAGTGCTCTATCGTTTCCTTGGATGTTGATGGAAATCAACCCACGCTTGCTCCCCTAGGTCCAATCAAGAAGGCCCAATTAAAGGTCCATCATACACATAGGGTCCTTCATCAAAGGACTTCAACTCATACAGGGCCAACAGGGCATATTTGGTTCAACTACATCAAATGGGCCAACGAGGAAAGATACAAAGTTGAACTACGAAGGCCCATTCATATGGTGTGCTTCATATTTCAAGAGGATGTCCAAACATCCTAGATGGGCCAAGGCCACACGCCAAGCCCAGGGAAGGAGGAGCAATACACGTCCAAAGTCAAGTTACAAGCCCAATTTAATGATCATGATTTTTGGATGTAATTTAACTATTTTCAGCTTAATTAGTTTTTTGGTGTGTTTTTTTAATTAGGCTAGAATAGTCGTGTGATTTAATTCCTAGTTAGGAATCGGCTAATTTTGTAACTAATCCAATCCGGATTAGGAAAGCCAAGATAATTAGGATAAGGTTTGTTACAACCAACTCCCCCTAGGATAAGGAATCCTAATCCAGGGAGGAGTATAGTAGAACTCTTTGGCTTGCACGCCAAGTTGGAGAATTCTAGTCCCTTTAGGACTCTCATAGTATAAATAGGGATGTAGCCTCTCAAGGCATTAATTGAATTCAGAAATATGAAACCCCTTAAGCTTTTAGCTTTCCCTCGAGTGTTTGGATAAACTCTAACCCTTTTCTTCTAATTGTATCTTGGTTTGGCACCCAAGTGGTTAGGAAGAGCTTGACCCTAGGTTGCGGTCTAGGTCAAGTTAGCCCTAGGTTGTCCTATTTGTGGATTCAATTAGGAAACCTAGATCTATCCGTTCTTACCTTTCTATCAATATAGTTAAGGTAATTACCCTGTGAGCTTCACAATACTGATTAAGTCACATCAACCCTAAACCTACCCCTCCCCCCATAAACTCACGCTACCTTCCTTCCCCATCACTCCCTCAAACGTCTCCCACCTCCTCAACCACACTCCACCTCCTTTTCTTTTCTCTCTCCATAACAAACTCCTCTCTCCTCCAACAACCTAACAACCTCACCCCTCTCTCTCCCATCAAACGCCACCCTCTCCCTCTCTCACCCCCATCCTAACGTCACTCTCTCCCTCTCTCACCTCCCTTGCTTCACGCCATCCCCCTTCCAACCCCCCATCCAAGAATCATCCCTCTCCCCTCTTTCTCATTCAAGATTCATCCCACTTGAATCTTGAAACCACAAAAGCCCTCACGGCAAAATAACCCTCCATTAAACCCTAATTCACGAGAGCCTCCCCCTTTCTTTCTCCCTAATCTCGTGAACCACCCCATCCTCATTGTTTGGTTACACGTGTTTCATATATTATTGGAATCAAGAACCTTTCTTGATCCGGTAATACATCAAAAGTGGTATCAGAGCTCTAGGTTGAGGTTGAGTGTAAACCAAACACGTAACCTTCAAATCCAAAGGCTTAACCTGCAAGTCTAAAGCTTAACCTGCAAGTCTAAAAGCTTAACTTGCAAGTCCACAAGCTTAACCTGTAGTACCAAACACATAACCTTCAAATCTTTAGTACCAACCTGCAACCCTAAACTCCATAAACAGCCCAAACACATTATCCATCCTTACCCAACGTCACTCTGGCATTCCAACCCCTACCTTGGCACACGAATTGCTCTTCATGAGGAGGATCCTCAGCAGTTCGATTGTCCTAGAAGACCAACAACAACGAGAGGCTATCTTTCAGTCTCGCTGCACCATCAAAGGAAAGATATGTTCCTTAATCGTTGATGGAGGAAGCTGCACCAACGTGGCTTCAACGACTTTGGTGGACAAACTTCAGCTGGAAACCAGTCCACATCCCAAGCCCTACACCATCCAATGGCTCAATCAGGGTGAAGGACTACAAGTTACTCATCAATGCTTGGTAAGCTTTTCCATTGGCAAGAACTATCAAGATTCTATTTGGTGTGATATATTGCCTATGGATGCTTGTCATATTATGTTGGGAAGACCATGGTTATTTGACAGGAGTGTGATGCATGATGGAAGAACCAACACCTACACCTTCAGGTTCAACCACAAAAAAATCACCAAAGCTCCACTTAAAATAGCCAATCCGTCCCTACCCAAAGAGAGTGATCCAAATTCCATCACTTCTATGACCACTGAACGCCCTGAGTTTAGTGATCATAAGGAGATCGCTCCCTCAGACCCAAACACAGATCATAGCCACGAAAAGCCCACAAAAGAACCCCCTCTCGCCACTCTTCACGAGAGCTCATACGAGAGAACATCAGCAATATCCACTCCACGTGAAGTCCAACAACACGTGAACCCTAGTGATGTTCCAAAGGTTCAAAGGCAAGATGAAGATCTTCTAGAAAAGGGTATGATCGGGAAGACACCCAGTCCATGTGCCACTCCTACCCTTTTGGTTCCAAAAGAAGAGGGAAACCAACGTCTGTGCACCAACAAGGTTACTACCAAGTACAGGTTTCCTAGAAGTAAAGATCTAGTGGGTGAGCTACTTGGTACCCACGACATTCCAAAGGTCAATCCAAGAAGTGGGTCCTGCCAGGCTCAAATTCAAGAAGGGGACACTGCTGAAACCAAAGGATGCCTCTATGAATGGTTAGTCCCACCTTGTGGTCTAACTAACACTCTCTTTACTGTTATGAGATTGTTGAATCAGGTTTTGAAGCCCCTTATTAGCAATTGTATCGTTATCTACTTCGGAGATATACTTGTGAATAGCAAACGTGAGAAAGGTCACATCTTTCACCTCCAATCTGTTTTGGAGACCTTGGCTCACGTGAAGCTACATGGTAATCCGTCCAAGAGCTTCTTCTTCATCAACAACATAGTCTCTCTTGGCTATGTACCTTCGACTGAAGTGACCAAGATTGATGAAGAAAAGGTCAACGCTAGCAAGGAGTGGTCTACTCCAACTAGTATTCTTGATGATCGAATTTTCCACGACTTGACTTCTTTCTATAAGAGGTTTGTGAAGAATTTCAACACTATTCTACTAAAGTCTAAGGAGTTCTCGTGGACTCCAACAGCCCGGCAAGTGTTCGACATCAACAAGGAGAAACTCTGCACCACACCTGCCCTAGCCATACCAAGCTTTGATAAGAAGTGTAAGGCTAAGTGTGATGCTCCTGGAGTTGGTATTGGAATTGTTCTATCTCAAGCGGACCATCCCTCAGCTGATTCACATAGCCTTGGGCTCACCTATGGAGACCCAAGATTCATGGAGAATGATGGAGGGCCAAACCCAATGAAGAGGGTCCAACTCAGATCTAATGAGGACACCTTTGTCCACGTGAAGGGTCACACTCGCCATCCCCCATCTATTATGGAGGCCCTAATTCACGTAAAGCAGACTGCTGAAGATCTGCCTAGCCTTGGTCTCACCTTTGGGGACCCAAGGTTCATGGAGGATAACGGATGTCAATCTATCGAAGGAGTCACAGTTCACGTGAAGACACTTATTCACGTGGAGATTATTGAAGCAACCATGGTACACGTGAAGGTCCTGATTCACGTAGAGGTCATTGGCACAACTATGGTTCATGTGGAGGTCCTAATCCACATGAAGATTCTAATTGGGCAATTTGAAGTCTTTGAACTTGAACCTCCAAGTTTGAGGACAAACTTCTTTCAATTAGGGGGGAATGATGGAAATCAGCCCACGCTTGCTCCCCTAGGTCCAATCAAGAAGACCCAATTAAAGGTCCATCATACACATAGGGTCCTTCATCAAAGGACTTCAACTCATACAGGGTCAACAGGGCATATTTGGTTCAACTACATCAAATGGGCCAACTAGGAAAGATACAAAGTTGAACTACGAAGGCCCATTCATATGGTGTGCTTCATATTTCAAGAGGATGTCCAAACATCCTAGATGGGCCAAGGCCACACGCCAAGCCCAGGGAAGGAGGAGCAATACACGTCCAAAGTCAAGTTACAAGCCCAATTTAATGATCATGATTTTTGGATGTAATTTAATTATTTTCAGCTTAATTAGTTTTTTGGTGTGTTTATTTTAATTAGGCTAGAATAGTCGTGTGATTTAATTCCTAGTTAGGAATTGGCTAATTTTGTAACTAATCCAATCCGGATTAGGAAAGCCAAGATAATTAGGATAAGGTTTGTTACAACCAACTCCCCCTAGGATAAGGAATCCTAATCCAAGGAGTAGAATAGATTAGGCATCTAGTAGTAGAACTCTTTGGCTTGCATGAGTTGGAGAATTCTAGTCCCTTTAGGACTCTCATAGTATAAATAGGGATGTAGCCTCTCAAGGCATTAATTGAATTCAGAAATATGAAACCCCTTAAGCTTTTAGCTTTCCCTCGAGTGTTTGGATAAACTCTCACCCTTTTCTTCTATTGTATCTTGGTTTGGCACCCAAGTGGTTAGGAAAAGCTTGACCCTAGGTTGCGGTCTAGGTCAAGTTAGCCCTAGGTTGTCCTATTTGTGGATTCAACTAGGAAACCTAGATCTATCCGTTCTTACCTTTCTATCAATATAGTTAAGGTAATTACCCTGTGAGCTTTCTGTCAATACAGTTAAGTCACATCAACCCTAAACCTACCCCCGCCCCCCCAATAAACTCACGCCACCTTCCTTCCCCATCACTCCCTCAAACGTCTCCCACCTCCTCAACCACACTCCACCTCCTTTTCTTTTCTCTCTCCATAACAAACTCCTCTCTCCTCCAACAACCTAACAACCTCACCCCTCTCTCTCCCATCAAACGCCACCCTCTCCCTATCTCACCCCCATCCTAACGTCACTCTCTCCCTCTCTCACCTCCCTTGCTTCACGCCATCCCCCTTTCTACCCCCCATCCAAGAATCATCCCTCTCCCCTCTTTCCTATTCAAGATTCATCCCACTTGAATCTTGAAACCACAAAAGCCCTCACGGCAAAATAATCCTCCATTAAACCCTAATTCACGAGAGTCTTCCCCTTTCTTTCTCCCTAATCTCGTGAACCACCCCATCCTCATTGTTTGGTTACACGTGTTTCATGTATTATTGGAATCAAGAACCTTTCTTGATCCGGTAATACGTCAGATGTTGAGTGTACTTTTTCTAACGCAGACTATGATGGTTTGAGTCCTTCCAGAGTTGCCTTGTGTGCTCCAACTCCGTGTTTACAGCAAGATGTTTTGTCTACCTATGATCCCATAGACAGTAAGGACATTGTATCGATCCAACCAGCATCTAATGTTTCTCCTTATTTTAAGGACTCCGTCTTGGTGCGATCGAAAGTTGGTACTCGAAGCAAGAGAAGAAATAAGGCCTTCGTGAAGTCTAAGTGGAGATTGGTTTTACAAGCAGCACGAAAGGCTAAGTTGTATAAGCTTCTCGAAATTTAAAAGATTTCAAGGATGTTGAAGTGGTGTTTGCTTACAAGAGGGCCATGGTGAGAAAGATTAGTGGCTTGAAAGTTATTTCTGCTATGAAGAAGTGAAGGTGTATCTATTGTGTTTCTTTCTTTGGAGATTTCCAGTTTTGTTGTTTGCATCTACTAGTTGTGATTTATTGCTATTCTTGTGGTGGTTTCTTGGTTGTACCTTTTAGATGTTGTGGTTTTGTCTTGCTGTTTTTGCAGGTCTGTGGATCTTTATAGCATCTTTGATGCAGATTTTTGCCTTTAATGACTCAATTATTAAAAAAAATAGATTGTGAGCTTATGGATGTGCTATGCATTCGGTATATATATTTATTTATTGAGACTTTATTTTATTTGTTCATGCAATTTTTTTTTTACTCTAAGTAAATTTTACCCGCCCACAAGGCTCCTATCTCACAAGTAACTATCAGTGAACTTCATTGGTTGAGGAAGGGAGGTGTCAAACTATCCATAATAAGTGTGGTTCATCAACTACACAATTTCCACCTAATGTAAAAGTGTTCACTTCCACCAAGACTTAAACATTGGTAAGAAAGTTGCATGATGAGAGTGATTGTCACTTGGTTACCACCTCTTTAGTATACTTGTTTAGTTAGTTTGCTAGTGAATCATGACATTTATTAATCCATGAATCCAAATGGTAGGTCTAAAGAGTTTTTATTTATTAGTAAATACTCTCTTTGTCCCTAACCAACTAATATTTTGGGTGGAGGTAGTAATATTAGGAAAAAAAAATGATTAGGAGAAAAAAAATGATAAAAATGCTCCTAAATTATTATTGTTATAAAATTATTTTGTGAAAAATCAGAAATTTAAGTATCAATGATAAAATTGACAAAATTTATTTTGAAATATAAAATAATAAATAATTAGGGAGAAAAAGAAAGCTAGTTAAGTCTATACAGATAACTAAAGAGTGAAAATTAGGATACCTGAATGAAAGGAATGATGTAAATAATTTCAAGGAGTGAGAGTAAGTGACCCCCTAACATTCCAAAATACTAATGGGTGGATGGAAGTGTATGCCTACCAACACTTTGTTTGGTCAGACTTTCTTAGTTTCTCAATTTCTATTGGCAAGTTTATGAAATACTGAAACAATGCTCAACTCTCATCAATTCCCAAGGATTCTGCACAGAATGAGTCAATTCAGGTTGGTACCTTGCTTTCTGTTGTTTGGTTGGCACAGCTTGTGTGGTGGATCAATGGAACACACCTTCCTCACTTTCTTTCTGAAAATGATTTCACCATCAAATTAACTAAACACAACAGTCCATCATTCCAACACTCAGGATTTATCATGTTCAAATAGGGATACCCATGTTCTTTTCTTTATTCATTTGTTGGCTTTTAAAATTCATCCAATCTTACCTTGTTTGATTAAAATTACCCAAAAATGTTTTGTATATTTATAGTTACAACATTTTACAATATAAGGACGTTTGGTGCATAAAGTGTCCCACAGGAGATGGTCCCACCATAAAGGCGTAATGTAAGTAAAACTTATGTTGTGTTTTTGCAAAACAATATTTTATAGAACATTACATATATTTATAATTTTCGATAAATATTATTTTACTGAAGCTAACCTTACCAAGGAAAACAACATGAATATAATGGGAAGGGCGGATGATACATGTCTTGGGGCAAGACACTACTTAAGTGTCTTGCTCTTTATGAAATTAATACATATTATCATTTTTAACCCTAATTTTTTTGGCAGATACTATTAATTATCAATTATAAGAACCTTGGAATGTATTGGTTACGTCAACAATTAAAATTGACACTCTAACGAATGAGCCTCCTCCGTTGGGCTTGGGCATATTTTGGACGCCTTTTTGTAAATTTTAAAAAATATAGATAAAAATGTGATTTATACCATTTATATATATTATTATAGTTATAGAAGCCAATCATGACATTTTTTAATTTAATTTACAAATATATAGATTTTACATTATGACAAGACACTTAATATGTGTCTTGCCCAAGACATTTATCATTTCTCATGAGGGAAACCCTCAAAATAATTTTGTAAAAGAAAGCTAGGGGCAAACAAGAAAGCAAATGAAAAATACAGGTACCTGAGGCAATCATAGAAGTAGAAGAGAAACAATGTAGATTTATTATATTCCTGGATATTTATGAAAATTTACAGCAATATACAGCCAGAAGCTATACATATGAATTTGTGTCATTCCATCAGAGATGCAACAATCAACCACGTTGCGCGTGTGAGAGTTTGTTTTCCTTTTCCCCCCTCTAAAACCTTATTCTACCCTACTTGATGGCAACTATATTTCTTTTCACCACCAAATCCAATAGATAGGTAGGTACTGAGTCAGGAGATGTCTACAAAACAGACTTTCCCCTGCATTGAAACTTCTGATGGAATCCGGTCTTGAAGATGAGCAAGTCATGGATGCGCAAATCCCAGGTGTAGTGTAGATCAACTCATTCTCAGAGCTTCTTGTGTTGTGACAAGTTGATGAAGCTTGGTGAAAATTTGACACTTTGAAAGCACCAAATTGCTTTTACTGACACATTATACTACTACACCTTTCCATCTGAAGTAGGCAGAGTCCCCTGAACCTCAACAGTTGAAGCAGCAGAAGAAGTGACAGAATTTGTACCCCTGGAGGGAGATGAGAAAGGGGCTGGAAGCTTCTTGGGGAGCATCTGCTCCCAATGCACCTTTGGAAGCCTTGATGATTCACACAAGATAGAGCAAGACAGCAGCAGAAAGCAGCAGCAGAAGAAGAAGAAAGAGGATTTCTGCGACATGGGAACTGACTTTACTTGATGAATCACCACAAAATGGTCAGAAAACTCATAAGGTGGAGGGGGTTGGAGTATGTGGGTTTTTATTGCAGGTTCTGAAAAGTGTTTGGGAAAGCAGACATTGGTGAGGATTGTATGGGAGATGCCAACCTGATTTGCTCTACCAAAGACATGACAGTGGCAGACAACGCCTTATTTGATTAATCTTAACACTATGTTTTTGCAGGGGAAAAAGATAAAGTTATGAGGGAATGTAGGGATTTTAATACTCTTGTTTCAAACATTGAAAAAGTATTAGGATTACTCTATTCAATCTTTGCTGTCACAATAGTTCTAAGCAATCTAATCAATAGTACTGCCACTCGTATGATAATTCATAATTACTAATACAAATTAAGAAAGCTGACAATATATATAATTACAATAGGACTCTTAACATTATCTCATTTTCATTTATTATTGCACTCAAGTCAAGCGACTACGATCAATTAAATCCAAACTCAAATTATGAAAATTGACTTTCTCAATCTAAAACCTATATGTCTAAATTATCTATTATGGCTCTGTTTTTGGATTGGTTAATAAAATCATTAAAGTTGGACGAATTGGATTGAATTGAATAAGTTATGATGCTTTTTTGGGGAATTGTGTTTTTAGAGAGAATATTTTTTTTGTTGAATTGTGTAAGGTTTAGATTGGTTAGTAGAACCTATCCAAAGAACAATTAATTGGGGGTGAGTCACTTTATTGTGTCTCCTAAAAAAAGTAACTGAAACCGGTCAAATAAGTAAAGTTCTAGAACCTAAAACGGTTAAATAAGTAAGAATAACTTTTCTAAAATTTAGGAACATGTCTTAACAAACACTACAAAAAATGTGTGTATTACCAACCATTTTTTCCAACCAATTTAAAATAGTTGCAAAAACTAACTATTTTAGTAATTATTTCATATTTTTCTAATTTTTTAACTATTTTTTTTAATTTTAGATGCAAAAAGCAATTGGAAATTCCAACCACTTTTACTAAAATGGTAGGAAAATTTTCCTACCAACCAATTTCCTACTATTTGAAAACGGTTGAATTTCCCACCATTTTTCTAATCATTTCAAACAGTAAGAAAAAGGTTGATAGGAAAATATTCCCACCGCGGACATTATGAAACCACATAAATCCTCTGTAGTACATAGGATAATATTTCAAATTTCGCGCAGCCTCCCACTGTTCATTAGCAAAATAATCTACCCTACAGCTTGGAGTAACTACTCCAAAGCATAAATATAATTATTATATGAAACTTTGCAATAGATGTTTCCTTAAGTGTCTTTCTGTTAGAGTAATATATAAGTACTTCAGTCCAAAGAATATAGTATAATTTGTAATCTATTAATTAAGTCTATTTTAGTCCCGCTTAAATCTTTGCTTAAACAACTTAGTTTGTAAAACTATAAGGTGATGAATCTGTATTAAAAACCATATTATTGAGAATGATGATAGTAAAGAATAAAATCATAACATCCCCAAAATGGAAATAGCCCCACAGAAACCCGTGCACCATTTATTTTTAAAAACAACAATGATAGCAACACGAGAAGGGCAATGAGAAGATTATTTAGAGATGAATGATAACAAGGCAGACAAGGTTGCTTTAAGAAAGGACCAAAGCTCACTATTACTGTTTATAAAATAGTCTCAAAAGTTGCAACTTGAGCCCCATGTGTTTGCCGTTTTCCCTACATCCTGGAATGATTTATTCATATAGAACAGAGGTGACTATTTGTAGTACGTAGGGGCATAATTAATGAAACCATGTAAAAAAAAAAAACTAGTATATAAAATCAAGTTCGTTAAAATTGAGATCCTAACTCGAATTCATGGGGTAGTTAGGATCGGAAATTAACCCATGTAGAATCGTGGATCGTGTGTAAATATTAGAATCGTATCAAGGATTTTGAATCATAAAATCGTAGGATCGTAGACCAGGATCGGGATCGGGATTTTTAACATATTTGTGACGGCTAATATACGACACAAGAGTGACTAACAGTACATTATTGGACGCAAATATATGACTCAATGGTCGCATATGTATTTATAAGTGTGGTGGTCACAACTGTTAGAATGCGCGCGATTATACAACTCAATAATGACCAATCTTTATGTTCATTGACGCACATAGATGTTGCTATTGTAGTAGTCATAGTCATATAACTAATAAAGTCACATGTAAATCAGAAATATTTCTAAATTTCCAATAATTGTAGAATCTTTAGATAATATAGACATTGCTATTAGGAAAATTAGAATCTAATAAACCAAACTTTATGTCCATTTTGACCTAACAAACCAAACTTAACTTTTTGTTAATGGCAAACTGTACTTAACATAATATTTTTCTTAGTGAACCTCCACCAATTTCCGGTTATCGGAAAAATGACATGTAGGTTTTTTTGCTTATTGAAATGAACCTAATTAAAATGAACAATGTGTTGGAAGAAAGGTTCGAGCAGTGGTTATCATTTTCCGGTAACCGGAAATTGGTGGAGGTTCACTAGGAAAAATATTATGTTAAGTACAGTTTGTCATTAACAAAAAGTTAAGTTTGGTTTGTTAGATCAAAATGGACATAAAGTTTGATTTATTAGATTCCAATTTTCCTTGCTATTATAGTAGTCATAATCATATAACTAATAAATTCACACATAAATCAGAAATATCTCTGAATTTCCAATAATTATAGGATGTTTAGATAATATAGACGATGTTATTGTAATAGTCATAGTCATATAACTAATAAAGTCACATGTAAATAAAAAAAATATTTCTAAATTTTCAATAATTATTGGATCTTTAAATAAGATCCTATTAGTTAAAATATATTATTTTTAGTAATAGTATCTTTAAACAATTATAGAAATCATAGTCATGTAATTAATAAAGTGACATTTAAATCAAAAATATCTCTAAATTAACAATAATTATAAGATCTTTAAATAATACTCTATTAGTTAAAATATATGATTTTTAGTAATAGTATCTTTAAATAATTGTAGGATCTTTTTAGTTGTTGACTTATTTGCTCTTTCCAATTACAACTTAATCAGTAACATGTAAATATATAGATTTTATACCGTATATTTAGATATCCATAGATTTTGTCACAATAATATCAAAATCACTAACTTTGAGCAATAAAATATAGATTTGGTAATTGTAAGTTTCTCCCAACACATACACATAGATCTTCTAGATATTAATAATGAAGGTACTTTAAAAGTAATCATATAAGAATACATAATTAGTCATATTTGGCGACATTTGTGTTTATTAATTATATATATATATATATATATATATATATATATATATATATGAAAATTGGATTATAATAATCCCAACTTTTACAAATTGGACAGCGGTAATCTCTACTTTCAATTTGTATTACGGTGATAAAAAAAAATTGTATTGTAGTGGGACATCATCAAGAGTACACCCTAAATATCACAGATTTTGTGTTGCGTTTGATTCAAAACTTAGTATAACACTTTACCATGATTTTTAATGAATTTACGACATTTCTCCCAAATATTTTTCAATTTTTTACGATTTTTCACTTTTATTTCTTTTAAAAAATCATAATCAATTGAATATATCAACCAACGTATATATACAAGTATTTAAGTTTCTTATATAACAGCAAAATCAAACAAAAGATTAACAACCATGTAAAGTGGTAGGTTATCCTTTTTTTCTTAGTAATTTCCATGACTTTTTGATGGTGTGAATTGAAATGTTAAAAATAAACTACACACTTATGTTATTTTCAACGGTATTCTTTGTTTGGCAGAATAAATTAATGTAAACCTATGCAAACTTTGTGTTACTCCTATAAAATATTGAACAAGGAAAGGGAAAATCATTTTACAAAAAAAAATATTGAAAAATAACAAATAAGAGAAAATAACCCGTGGCACAAAAAAACTAGTTGACTTATTAAAACAGTATAGTCACCTTGATAGAACAACACAGTCATACAAGTACAATAAGGTTTACAAATAACAACTAATTCAAAACAAAACAAGTAATAGACACATCAACAAACCCAATATGTCACTTTTTTTATTTAATAGCATGAAAATTTCGAAATGACCATATTTATTAACCATAATAATCTCCTTATTAAGCCCAAATAGTCATATATACATTTTGTAAGATTGTCATTATAACAATACTAAATACTCGTTCATCACTGATAGTCATATGAGCAACATAAAATAGTCATACCGCAATCAACTTTTACGCCATTCACACCATCAATTAATTGACCCTCATCTGACGTCTCCTTTTGTGGATTCATCATTGTTGTCACTGCATTGTTTCAAACATATCAAAAATATTATTAGTCACTTCTACTGTTGAATAGTTAGTGAAAATAATAAGGAAATAAATGTATTGATTCTATCAAATATTCCACATGGATAGAATAGTGTATTGATTCTATCAAATATCTCACATGGATAGAATAGAGTTGTCTCTAGCTCCTAGAGAATATAAATAGGTTTCCTATTTATTGTCCCACATGGGGAAAATAAAATAACCTATGGCTCTTTATAAGTTAAGGAGTCATATGAGTTTATAAGTAAATAAACTCTGGACTGGGCTTCTGTAATTGGGTTAAGGTTCAATGCTTCGCATTGAACCGCACACACGCGCGCGGCATGGGCTGTAGGGCGCTAGCGGCGCTTTTGGCGCTTATTAGGCGCACTTGGCACTTGGCACTTGGCACGTGAACTCGAAGCTTTAGGAGCAGACAACTAAATAACATTTATTTATTATTTTAGGGTTTTCTTCTGAGCAGTTCAATGCAGTTGGATAGGATTAACGGCCAAACTGTCAATCCTGTCCAAAAGCACTGTATCAGCATCATCATCCTTATCCATAGAAACTGCTCAACAGGGGGATTGAGTGTATATTTATATATCAATCCAGGAGCTTTGTTGTATCCTGGAGACACGATATTGCATTAGGGGCGAAATCTTGTCTTAAAGATAGTGATCATTTCACGCCTCAAAGCTTCTTCTCAATCCCATATTCTAACAATACACCATTTATTAATATGATGACTCCACTACTAACCAATAAAACATATATTATTGGTCACCTTTTCAACGTATATTAGTCACTTATAATCCAACTAAATTAGTGAACGCAACAAATCGAGATAGCATATTATTAGTTGCCCATAGATTGAACATTAGTGAAGTATAAATTATTATTAGTCACCTATATATTGGAAACTAGTCACATGTATTATAATGTAAATTGAATTTTTGAAAGTAAAACATTTAAATTTATTTGAAAAAAATAATAGTATTTATAACGACACATTCATTAACCTCGACTTGAACTCTCAATTAGAACAACACATTCATTAACACATAAACACAGTTATTCAACCATACAATCATATATATCAATCTCAACAAAGATTACTTTCACCAAACCAAATATTTAAGGATTGATTAAAAATGATTATCTCACGCGATATCAATAGATTACAAATCAGGAGCGAAAAATCCAAAAATTCGAAGAGTAGTCAACGAAGCTTCTCCCTTATTCGAATATTCAACATCTCACCCCTTCGCAAATCAGAATAGTCACTAATTCAAATATTCACACATTCAACACTGACATATAATCCCGGCATCCATAATCGAATGACGACGTTATCCGAGGTCGGCCGACTATCTTCATTCAGAGGCGGTCTCTAATTTGCACAGATTGTTTGGATTTGACAACGGGAAGAGAGAGAATCAAAAACTATATATATGGAAAGTGTACTAAAAACGCAACTCAAAAGAGTGTCCTCATTTTTTCCTGTACATCTGGCATGACATCCCATCTTATATTATTTGAACGTGACAGTGTTGATATGCATTTGAGAAGCATGGGAATATATATATAGCGTTGCTGAATTGGTGATAGTTATGCTCAAGCCTAACATAAATGTTCGAATTTGTTACTTAAACTTGACAAGGGGTTACATGGCATGGGTTTGTATCAAGTTAACTGTGGTTGAAGTCTTTTTTAATACTGAAGTCAAATAAAAATAATAATCCGTAGCCTGTCATATAAATGAGATTACCTCAATTCCAGGGACAATTATACTCCAAAAAATTACTCGAAGGCACCTCAATATTTGGGGAAATTATTTTTCGGTACTCCAACTTTTCAAAATTCATTTTGATGTACCCTTACTTTTTGGGTTAGTAATTATTTGGTGTTTTTCCGGCCATCAATTTTATTAAGTGACCGAAATACCCTTATTCTTCTTCTTTAAGGGTATTTCTTAAAAAATGGAAGAATAAGGGTATTTCGATCACTTAACCAAATTGATGACAAAAAAAACATCTAATAATTTCTAATCCAAAAAGTAAGGGTATCCCAAAATGAGTTTTGAAAAGTTGGAGTACCTCAGAAACATTTCACTAAAAGTTAAGGTACCCCCAAATAATTTTTTTTTATTATACTCTATCTAGTATTTTATCTCTCAAATTGAATCACGAACAATCAAACAAGAATTGATTTGATGAATACTCATTGTGGTCACAATTGTTAGACATCCATGCATGGTTGACTCTTGGGTACTAAAAAGTGGCAAAAGTATTTTTTTTTATATACTATGCTCCCAGGGGCAGCTCAATTCCTTTTGGCTACAAGTTTTGTAATGCCAAAGTAGAAGAATGTTGGAGCATAGACATAAAAGATGGACATTACAACCTATATCCTTGGTGGGACTTGCATGATCCTAGTTAATTAAGTTAAAGTGGTCACACCTTGCTTGCTTATATTCAAGTATTTTAATAAACAAGGGAACCTTCCAACTGCACTGAATGAATATGCATATATAAATTCAGCTTTTGTGAGCATGTGGTCTTTTTGTTCCTATGATGAGCTACTACATTTGCTGTTTTAGAATCTAGCTCAGGTACCATCACCTAACTTTTCAACTTGCCTGCTATATCTATAAGATTGTGCTGTTGTTAGGTGAAGTAAACTTTGAGCCATAAACAGATCGAGTCAGCAAGTGAGCAACTTAGACCATCCGCAACGGCGAGTTTGAGAGTGAGATGACACTGACATGGCGGGGGCGAGGACAAGAAAGACAGTGCAGCGACGAGGACGAGTGTCAGCGGTTTCTTTTTCTTTTTTTTATTTCTATTGTAGAATATTTAAATGATTAAATATGAGGCTACATCAAGAGTCTAACTCTAGCTCTCCTATGTCATACTGCTCCCTCCTCATCAATTGAGTATAACTCATGCTCACCATTGCGGGTGGTCTTATATGCTTTACGTTCAGAATTATTAGGTTTGAAATTTTTTGAATCAAGTTATATTCAATTCATATATGGTTGTTGCTATCCACTCCTAAAATTACTCTCATGAAGTTCACTTTCGGGAGTCTACAATAGCTTTATTTATGACTTTCTACCGAATGGATGTTTAACCCAAACAAATTAAAATCTTTGGTTGTAGCATTGTTTGCTCCATAAACTATAGGACTATGGAGCTTTTTTGATGGTCAATTTCCAACAATCGAGTTGGAAAAATAAACAAGTAGTCTGAGATAGCTAGCTTAGCTAGAGTGTAATACGAAGAGGTAAGTGAGCCATACATTTTTACAAAAGGGGGAAAAAGTTGCAGTTGAAAAGGAATGAATTGTTGATTATTAATGCAACAAGCATCAACCCAAAACAAATGGTAGGGGAACTACAAGAGACAGCAAAGCAGACCTTTCTCTTTTGAGACATTCCAGTGAGAATAGCAGCACTCAACGCTGGTTGTTTATGCTTCTTCACAAACACACAACTTCATGCAAACATTTATTAGTTTCTTAATGAATCATGTACTTGAAAAGCCAAAGTATATATGCCCATTTGACCCTTGGAATATGCTCTTATGAATCTTCTAAAATACTTTTGTGTCCGTTGCATCACAGTAGCAGTGTTTTTCTCATTGTCAAGTGTCTTCACAGACCTATGAAAGGTTGAATCTTCAGTGTTTTTCTGATTGGGTTACCAAATCTTAGATGATTGTGTTGGATTGGTTGTTTTGGGTTGAAGTCTCCAGGGTCTTTTTTCTCCTCCCCACCCAACTTTTTTCTTTCTTCTTTTTTTTCTGTGTTTACTATGTGAAATAATCCATGGCACAAAGAAACTTTCCCATCATGAAAGAAATCTAATTTGCGCCAAAAGCTAACAATCAAACACCCCCAGAGTTAAGTTCAGTGTATAATGCAAAAAATGTGTAGCAGGTAGGACAATAACAGATAATCATCAATTTTGGAAAATCAGAGCCAACATTTTGAAAATCTAATTCATGTTACATGTATAATCAATGAAAGAATAAAAAATAAATATTTAACAACAGTGTCATAATTAAGAACCAAACTTCCCAAAAAAAAAAAAGGAGTATATCAAATCTATGCTATGGCTGACAATATAATTTCTTGCTCAGAGGGACGCCATCTTGTCTTCCGAACACATAGCAAGCCTTGTTTATCTTTGGAAAAAGTGAACTGGATCTTCCATTGAAGGGACTTTGCCATGCTCTCCACCTCATCAAGGGTCTCAGCATCATCCCTCACTACCAACCAGCCTTCCGGCCTTAGAATTCGATCCACTTCTGCCATCACAGCAACAAAGTTGCACCTGACAGCCAAACGGTCATCAATAATATTACATACTCACAGAGAAAAGGGTAACCATAAGAGGTATGGAGGGTGGTTCTTTCCAAACCTTTTCTTCACATTGGAGAAAAGACGGTCCGCGTGAAGAAGATCATATGTTCTTGGATAAGTATTGAATGACTCACACCAATCATGGTGTACTCCAATTAGACCGCGTTCATAAATAATTGGCAGGGTGTCTGGTGAATCAACAATGGGAACTACATTCATAACCCACAGTTGCATGTCCTTCAACGCTGCAGCAAATCTGGATAACAAATCAGATTTTAGATGAAAAATCACAACTATCAACATCGACTTGCTCGCCATAACTATGTATAATAGACATTCGTATAACTCCCAACATTCATTTTAATGTTCACATCGTTTGCAAGGATAAATTCAATCAAGTGAAGGAATCATGCAAAGAATGCCCAACCGCTTAATCACAAACATGCAAGATAAGAGAGATATGACTAGTGAACTCTCTGTTTCCCAATTCAATTAATCAATGGAGTTGAAAGAGGTAAATAAAAGCTTACCCTCCATATAAGGCTTTCATGTCCATGACATTCCTCACCGAAGACCAATCGATGCCAATACCATCCAAATATGAGTTGGCAACCATGAGTTTCCAATGCTTGTAGTCCTCATTAAAATCCTCTGGAGCTGCTTTACCATAAGAAACCTTCAACCAATATGGAGGTGTAGCCAACCTTGAAGGCCATTGTGCAGGCCATTGAGATCCACGTTTGGATGGATTTGCCGGCACTTTTTGTATGCATGCCTCAAGTGGTGCGTACCTGAAAAAGGAGATGTTCAATACTGAAAAAAATCAAGAATGATCAACTTTCTAAACCCTGCAGCCCTAACCCAATTGGTATTTGGGAGCCTACTATCGCTTCTCAACTACTTCTCCATTTCTTTCTCTTATTTGTAGCATTATATGCTACGCACCTGAATGAAAGGTTTGAGACTAAATAGAATGATATGTGTCAGTAATCAAAAGTTATATTCTGCGATTATTGTTGTTGCAGCAATGAGTAGCAGACGGTGACATCCATAAGCCAACTAACAGACCTTCACGTTTCTGTTGACACTAAAATCAAAGCAGAATGTGACAGAGAAACAATGAATATGACAACTTAAATAAAAAGCGCATACACTCTCAATGGCTAACAGTCTCGAACACTTTTTGGGCACTCTAAAGTGTATGTCGAGCATATAGATTAGAGAAGGAAATTCAGTTTCCTTATTGACAGTGGCAGCCAGTAAGAAGCATGCAGTATGACAGCCTAGAAATATTTTTTATCAATATTTCCCCAATATAGGCGTTATATATGTTTTGAAAAACTACGGATCTGCATGTCAGTGTCATGTATGAGGGCTGGTGCTTGTTGGATGACAACCTAATAACCTCCTTCCGTTTACACTTTACATATGGCTGCCATCAAGTACATTACTTATACATTCTTAATGCAATTGCTCCTTCCAACCATATAATGAAAATTAAAGGAAGCAATATCCAATAATCTCACAGGAGAATCCAGATTTTCAAGGCACAATCAAAGGGCTTAGTGAGGTTACCAAGTTGAATTTGCATCCTCAGATTCTTGACACATTGGAGGATCATTTTGTTTTCTACTCTCATAGCAATCATTAGTTGTAGGCTTCCTGTATATGGCTACGCCCACTCCATTCACTTTATCCTTCCCAATTCTTACAAGCTCCCAGCACATAGATTTTGTCAGCCTGGACATGGCTGCAGCACATAGTAACAATACATTTCAAAAAGTTGTTTCAGAATAAACCAACAGATGCCAATAAACTAACAGCACTAGAATCAATAAACAGACCAATGAGATACTGCACCTTTCCAGATGCCAACATCCTCTGGGTCTTTCCGGTAAACAGGAGTAGCAGACCACACAAAATAGCCTCCTGGACGCAGGAGACGATCCAATTCTAAAAGGAGCTTGCCACCTGATATGAGAACAACCATGTCAATTCAAGAGATGGTCATTAAAGAGACAAAAAAAATCCCTAGTTCAAAAGAAGCAGAGAGTACCTTCAATATGCCACGAGATCCTGCAGCGCGCACAATGGATGACATCAAAAACCATGCCGGGGAAAGGCAATTTTTTTGTACCCATGACAGCAGAAAAGGCAGGTATTCCTCTTTCAAGTGCAAACTGTACTTGGGCTTCATGCACATCCTTGGGAGCCACTGACATTGTGATTACATTTTTGTCCAAAAGATAACCTCCAAAGCTGGCCACACCACGTCCAACATCCAACACAACACGGGTTCGCTTTCCCCAAGAAATATCAGCAACAGTCTGGAGTCCAGTAGAGAAGATCAGAAATCTTCAATTTCCACAATTGACTCAAAAGAAGATGAGAAACACAAAAGTGCAGCATCCTTAGCAAAAGGATCAAGTTTATCCTGGACTGAAGTAGGTTGCGAGTACTGCTGAAGAAAAATGCTAACTCGAATATTGTCCTTTATGAAGAAAGCCGGGAGCTTTTGATGAACAATAATATATAATTAATCAGAAGCCTAAGGGGAAAACAGGCCCATAGAGAATGGCATTTACTGTATAACTATATGCCAAACTTAAACAGCTCACAATTAAGCCTCTCTTCAAGGTTCACTCAAGGGAAATACTGATGATAAAAATTGACAGGATAAGGTGAAAGAGAAATTCACTTCCACGCCATTATAAACGAGGAGTATGAAAGAATATGAAACTAAAATTTACCAGTTCTAGTCTAGAGTGAACATTTGCAGTAAACAGTATTCCTAATAATAATCACTTTATTTGTTCTGTTCTTGGCTTGCTACTAAACCGGCAAAGAAAGATGGATTTGTACTTGTGCTTCATGAATTAAATCAAGAAAAAGCATGAGGCTGAGAAAAACCTTCTGGATGAAATCAATGTAACGTGTAGCTCCATGCGTAAATTGAGTCCCACCGCCAGGGAAAGTAAGGTACTCTCCAGAAACATGTACCCAATTCTGATGGCCCTTGACTTCTGCAAGCTTTGTATGGGGTACATTAGCAAACCATACCTGCATAATGAACCACGGCCACCTATAACTGTTAGCCAAAATCCCCAAAGAAAGAAAAAAAAGAAAAAAAAGAAAAGAAAAATGTTTCCTGGAAATTTAGAGGTTAGCATACCTTTTCTCTGCTTTTAGGCCACTTCTCTGGAATTCTATACCCCTGAGGCAGAGGAACAAGACAGGTTGGAGCTTCATCCAGGCAATGTCTCTCCTGGTGCTCGTAGTGAGCTGTACTACGAAGTTTTCTGATGACTTTAATATTGTCAAGGCAAGGAATATAATCTGGTCCAGCAGTGGTCTTACAGAGCTTCCATCTATAGCTGTGTTGGTCTTGGTCCCCAGACGATGAAAACTTGTCAAGACTCCCTTGGCTCTCTGACACTCCCGATTGGGTTGACGAAGCCCCAGTCACTGTGGAAGTTTCTTCCAATGTATCTGCTCGGTCCCCCAACCCACTTTCTGATGTTTTTTCATTACCATCATCATTAGAACTCTCCTGATTCTGATTCTCCTCTCCATCCTGCAGCTCCTTTCCATCTGAGGTCTCATTATCTGTTGTTTTCTCATCTACATCATGCTCAGCTACTTCCACCGTCTTATTTTCTGCTTCCTCTCCTTGTTGCATGTCATTAGAGCTATCTTGCACTCCAGATTTCTCATCACCGACTTGGACAGTCTCATGATCAGCTATTCTCTCAGATTCCTGCTCATCACTTGTTTGAGCCCCGTCATCTCCTGTGCTGTCACTGTCCCCCAACGACACTTGTTCAACAACTTTGGAATCGTTTTCACCCTGGAATTCGTCTCCGTCATTGGATTCCACCATCTCATTGCCATCAGACTTTGTTTTCTCAAACATCTCTTCAACGGAATTTTCAGACTCCTCAAGTTCATTTTCATTTCTTTGGACATTGGAGCCAATCTCGTCTTTGACCTTCTCCTGATCATCATCCCCCTTCACCGCATCGTCACTTAAATGACCCAAGATATTCTCATACTCCCTAGTATAGTTCTCATTCACTTGTTGCAGCTTTTCACCCTTTGTCAAACCCTCAGCATTCTCTCCTGGATCTGGAGATGATGGCATCATGATCCATCCCCCAATCAAACAAGCTGAAACAATGACAACAATAGTGGCAGTTGAACAGTAGCCTGATGTTTTCTTCTTATCAATCCTGGTATATCTTCCCATTGCCATACTCTTACCAAAACTGAAACCCCCTTCTCCACATGTATGTATAACTGTGACCCTGAAAGAAAGTTAAATAAAGCTCAATGATAAACAATAAAACCCTACATGGCCAACACAGATCACAGATGCAATGTGATCCCTGACCTAGTGATTCAAAATTCTGCTTTCCAGTGATGAAATACTCATGGCAATGGCCAAATCATAAAAAACCCCAGAAGCCCGATATAATTAACAAATGAGTGGGAGTTAAAAGCACATCTGGGTTCACAGTTTATACACAATTATTGCAAGTATCCTTTTCTATCAGGATTAAGTATACCAAGAAAGATCTGTACGAATATATAAGATTAAATAACAATAGTAATCATGGGATTGAACTAATGACCAACAGTACAGCTTATGGATTAGACATAGATCCCCAGTTAGAACCCAAAATTGATGAATTCTCAGCGCACTGAGACGATCTCATTTGCAAAAGCTTTGAATAACTCAAAAACAAAAGCTTACCTGCTGACTATGGACTACAAATTTGGACTTACGGTATGAACAATTGCGAGCACAAAATTGAAAACCCGAGTCTTGAGAAATGAAAATATGAAATTGAGAAGAAGAAAATATGAAGATGGAATGACCAAAATTTGGGTAAAATCGCAAAAGTGGAAGGACAGAGTATGAGATTGTTGCAGAGGTGAGATATAAGAAGGAAGAAGAAGAAGAAAATAGAGAATTTAGTAAACTAAAATGGGTATCTTCTCAACTCCCCTGATTCTCTCTCATAATTTTAGCAACCGATACCTACACATTTGAGTAGACCTGTCAATACGGGCGGGCGGGCGGGTACGGCCATCGTATATCGGGTTCAGAATACGGCCAGTGTATTTCAGTTCCGTGAATACGGCCGCCAGATTCCGCTTTCGCTGGTCATGACCACTTTTTCTCACCACTTACAACTAATAAAATTGATTATAATTAGTCAAAGACACTATGTAATGTATCATTCCATTCCAAGTCAATTATCATGATACGCCAGTTGTATTGACATATTATTATACACCTAATGGACAAAATTTAACAATCTTCAAGTCTACAAGTATTATGCGGTTTTACGTCAACAATCACGAATAACAATACTTATGAAATATATAGGGTTTTGATGCTAATATATCTTAAGATTTGGTGTATGAATGATAATCGAACTTCTTTGACCTTTGACAATACACTATTTTATCGAAAGAGAGGAGAGAAAGGCGGCAGGAGTTTGAGGGTTCACCAAAGAGTGAGTGAGTGATGTTGTTAGGGTTTTATTTTGGTCATTTGTTATTTGATTATTTCATTTGTATATCTCTCTACGCATAGCTTTCCAAAACCACCCAATATTTTATTTTTGGGCCTTAATTTTCATGGAATGGGTCCATTTTTTTGCACAAGGCCAAAGTAGACAAAATACTTAAAATTAAAGTGTCTCGACTAACGCCGACCCAAACCGACCCGCTTTTACCGGTTCTTTGGGTCATTTTCGGTCCCGGTCTGATTTCGCTCAAAACCCACTTTTTTTGGATTGGTTTGGATCGGGTCGAGAAGCTCGCCTACATTTGAGTATGACCTTACTGCCAGTCGTAATTCACTGACCATATGAACGACCCGGTAATTCTGGGGAAACTCTTCTTCTCTAATTTTGGTTTCTTTTTCTTTTTTCTTTTTGGGTCCTTTCTTTCTGCATTTTAAATGTTGTTATTGGCTATTTTAGGAAAATTAAATACTGACATTGGAGCTTCTTAGCTCAATTCTCACATGCCATCCTGTGATATTAATATATTACTCCGTTCCATATTAATTGATACTTAAACTAACTTTTTTTGTTTCAAAATAATTGTCACTTTCCATTTTTCAATACCTGATTTCATTATTTAACTTCAATAATTATGTTCACTTTTTACTTTTTCAATCAATAAAAATTACTTCTACTCATATTCTCTCGCTACTTACACCTTAATATCTGAAAAAGTACCTTGAAAAATAGTAGTATTTAATTACATGGGTAGTTTATTTAGTTAAATCTTGGTATGTGAAATTTTTTGAAATATGTCAATTAATATGGAACGGAGGGAGTATATGCACAAAATATGGATAATTATATAAAGATTATTTATTTACACAGTAATTATTGTATTTAAATTATAATAATGTTTATCTCACGTAAAAATAACGATACTAGTGATCTTTTTAGGTTGATATTTACATATTTACATAATAATTTACTAAGAATTAGTTCTGTTTTATGCGTCTTATATGGTTTTGTATGATTTACAATTTCTATTGACTTAAAAGCACTATCAAGTCTCAATGAGAAAAAGTAGCTCAAAAGATTGACTTAGGCACCGTTCTTTTGTGCGTTAACGCACCGAAACGCAACGCAAAATATACAAAGCCTAACGCACCTTAACGCAACCCAAACGCACCTTAACGCAATGTACTATTCATCTTTCTCTTAAAAATAAAAAAGTTTCCCCAAATTATTATTTCTCAAACGCAACCAAACTCACCCTAACGCACCCTAACGGAACTTTCCGAAACACAAACGTAACGCAACGCATACCAAACGCATAAAAGAACGGTGCCTTATTCAATTTAATTTTGTGCCAACATTTATGATGGATTTTAGTTTAGGTGACATGTGATATGAATATACAATTTTTTAAATAGTTCATCTTGAAGTGATCAACTTACTAGACATGTTTTTTCTTTTGAATTTAGTGCCTTATTTTGCCGTCAAAAATCCTAACTAAATTTATGAAATTTGAACAAATTTCTTGGACTAGTTAGAGTAGACTGAATAGTTGGCCATGCATTCCCATTCTAAATTATTTAAAAGAAAAGAAGGAAAGAAGGAAATAGTCCTACAAGTGAACCCATGATCATCAGTTTCACATTGGATAATTCAGTGGTGAAAACTCTGATATCAAAGAAATAAAGCAGCATTACAATGAATTGAAATGGAAGACGAGAACAAAGAAAATAGAAATCAAAATTTTTGATTACGTGATCGAGTATATGTCATCAGAAAGAATTTCCATGACAAAGCTTTGCAAGTTTGTATAATGTCAAGTAATGTAAGAAGAAACACAACCTCCCCAAACAGAAGAACTACAGAGGTAAGTTTGTACAGATGACTACATCTGATCAGATCAGGGGGAGGGGGTGATGATTGAGACAGCAGTCGCATCACTAATAGTTGGCGCGCCTGAAATAATACAAGAATACCCATCTCTCTCAGTCTCACTCTCACTCTCACTGATGCAAAATTTCCCCAAGTGTATAACCGTATTGGTAAGTCCTAAGTTACTCAAGCTATGGCTGAGATTATAGTTTCTACTCGTGAGGGCCGCGACGTTGTCTTTTCAACACACAGCAATCCAAATCCTTGGTTGTTGTCCCCGGAATAACTGAAATTAATCTTCCATTGGAGTGACGTAGCCAAGCTCTCCACCTCCGAGATTGTCTCAGCATCATCTCTAACTATCAGCCATGCGCCTGGCCTTAGAATTCTGTCTACTTCTGCCATCACTGCTACAAAATTGCACCTGCAACCGTAAAACAAGAAATACATCATAAATATTCAGAGATCATGTTTTGATGAATTCTACTATGAACACAAGTGATAATAATAGCACCAAGTGTCGGAACCTTTTCTTTAGATCGGAGAAGAGATGATCTGCATGAAGGAGATCATATGATCTTGGGTAGGTATTAAAAGACTCGCACCAGTCATGGTAGATTCCAAGCAGACCACGTTCATATATAACAGGAAGAGTGTCTGATGAATTGACGGGGACTACATTCATGACCCACACATCCAAATCCTTCAATGCTGCTGCAAATCTGGATGAGAGAAGCACATTTTAGGGACCCAAAACACAATGCACAAGGCCAAAACACAAAGAGAAAGGAGCAAAGCCAGATGTATCTAAACTAGATCTTCATATTTTCATATGGAGTATCAACATATCAACCAAGAATTTGTGTGCCTTAACCGACGACAATTTGTACTGGACATTCCAGTTCTGTCCGCAAATTATACAAACCGGCAAAACTGTGAAACAACTAGGTTGCATTTCTCAGGTACAAACATTAGCATTAAAGTGCCAGTAAAAGATCATTAGCTTCTCACATCATACCCTACCCATCACTGGTTTGTCCAGATATATATACATTTTTTTTCCAACACAGTCCGATGTCATAACCTTTCAAGACCACAATTTTTTCCCTGTGCTTTTGATTTGTTAGCATTCTTCATGAAATGAGAATCAGGTGCAATTCAAGAGCTAGTAATGTATGCACTAAGAGGAAGTATGCATTGTGGTTCTAAATTTGCTTAGAAAGCACTAAAGACTGCATTCCCTTCCCCTCTTAAGAGTTAAGACACACACACACACATATAAAAAAAAAAAAAAAAAACACAAAACAAAATTCATGAAAAAGAAATTCCACCCAGCCAAGGTATGGAGGGGCCTCATGTAGCAGTCTTACTCCTAAATTTTGCAATTTAGAAAGACTAGTTCCGATTGATCCAAGATTTAGAAATCATTCGCTAACTACTAATCCATGAAAAAGAAGCAGGGGAGATTTAATGAGGCTCAAAAGTAACATATAAATGCATACCCTCCATAAGATGCTCTCATGTCCATGACATTCCTCACAGATGACCAGTCAATGCCAATCCCATTCAAATATGAGTTGGCTAGGACTTGTTTCCAAAAGTTAGAGTCATCTATGAACTTGTTAGAAGCTCCAACTTCTGAATTCTTCAACCAGTAGGGAGGTTTCTCCAGCCTTGACGGCCAATGTGGAGGCCATAGACTCCCACGTTCTGATTGACCTGTTGGCACTTTGTGTATGCATGTCTGCAGTAGTGTATACCTGCAGTGAATATGATGGAACAAACAATGTTAACTTTCATGCCAAATATATATTTCTTTCTGTCTTCCTATTAATATGTGTGACAAGGCACTCTGTAGTAAGAACGAACAATTATTAGCTTTAGATTAACTGGCACGTATGCCTTGTAGAAGCAATAAATTAGTTCCACTTCTCAACCCTTGTTTTTGTTTTCTCATGTTAATTTCTGCAATAGTAAGTTGCAGTTGAGGTGGGAGAAATAGTACCAAATATTATTCTCAAGATCCTATAATGCATAACTTCCTGACATCTAAAGTGTTTTTACTTTTTCAAGTAATAGGCAGTGAAACATTTTACTTTTAAGGTTAGACTAGAAGTTGGAAGTACAGTAAAGGCATACCCAACAAATAATCTAAAGTTAAGGACATGGATACTAGGATAAGCCATGGACAAACAGCCAACTCATTCAATAAGAAAGACCTTTTTCCATGATACAATAGGGCTATTCTTTAGTAGGGAGCAAAAATTGGCTCAGTTGGCAACTCCTTTTCTACACTGATATCTCATGATATTAGTGTCCTGACCCTCGGATGGGCAGAATTTTTGATTCAATAATGAAGTGCGCCACTAATTCAGTTACCTTCATCATTGATAGAAAACGAATGCTGATGTTGTTGGCAGTTGGCACCAACAGTTCGGGCATGCAGTTTGCGTAGGTAGCAGTTGGGACACAATGAACAAATAGTTCCGGTGCCACCGAGTGTGCATCGACAGTATTCAAACATGCCTTGATATGTTGTTTTCTATTTTTTTGAGGGTGCTTGAAGGGGGGGGGGGGGGGATTTGGCTATTTCAATACAAAATGTGTGTTCTGTTTGTGTACATTATGCTGAATGGCAACATCAGAAAATGCTTACCAGGCTGAGTTTGGGTCATCAGATTCATCACAAATTGGAGGCTCACTTGCTTGTCTTGTCTCCAAGCACTCATTCGATGTAGGCTTTTTGTAGATTGCTGCAGATACTCCATTAACTTCATCTTTCCCAATTTTCACAAGGTCCCAGCACATTGACTTGGTTAACTTGGACATAGCTGCACATTGTCAGACATACAACATTATGGATCCATCCACGTAAAACCGCTGTAAATGTTCCCATATATCAGAAAGGAAACTTAGAATTACAAGTATGCACCTTTCCAAATGGCAACATCCTCCGCTCCTCTTCTGTAAACTGGGGTAGCAGACCATACGAAGTAGCCTCCAGGACGTAAGACACGATCCAGTTCTAGCAGCAGTCTACCACCTGCATTCATCCACTCAAAAAAATCCATCACATTGGTACAATTAAATATATTTAAATGTCTTCAAACTCTATATTGAAAGGGTCTATAGCAGTTCTTACCATCATTATGCCAGTTAACCCTGCAGCGAGCACAGTGGACTACATCAAAAACCAAGGCAGGAAAAGGTAGTCTTTGGGTACCCATGACAGCTAAAATAGCAGGTATTCCCCTTTCCAGTGCAAATTGCACTTGCGCTTCATGCTCATCTTTTGGAGCCATTGACATTGTGATCACATCTCTCTCAAAAAGATAACCCCCAAAGCTGGCCACGCCACATCCAACATCCAATATCACACGGCTTCGCTTTCCCCAGGAGATATCAGGAACAGTCTGGTGTAGCAATAGAAGATACATCTCCATCAAAGTTTAGGTAACAAGAAAGCACTAGTGTCTCAGCATAAGCACATTGTTATCAAAATTTGATAAGATATGGGTCTTAGCAGTCTAGCCTTCCAATAATTCAGGAATACTCTCCAGAGCAACTTCAACCATGATGTCTCCATGTCTCACTCATTTGTTATGATATTATTGATGAGTAAATTACATTTATCCTACCTGACATTTGTGGTAATAATTTTTGCACACCCGACATTTGTGAAATAATTTTCACCTTACCTGACATTATGTGCAAGTGATTTTTAGTGGCAAAATCCGGTTACTTCTCATCGGAAATGAGAAAATACAATAATGTTCCTATATGACTATGTGAATGTACAATGCTGCCCATAATATTGAGAAGAAATGACTTAAATGACCCTTTCATTGTTTTGTATGGAAAAAGGTGTGTCGAAACTCCAAATAGAAAACACCAACAATCGATTCCTCTCACACTCTTTTTCTTCAACACTCCCCTGTTAATGTCATATGAATTAATATTAAGGGTAAAAACGTCAATTCATATTTAATTGAAAGTCATATAAATTAATATCAAGGGTAAAAAAGTCAATTCATATTTATCTTTTTAATGTTACGCCGGAAAATCCAACAAAAATCAATTATAAAATATCTTAGGAGGTTTAAATTTATAAGCACTTATGTCAGGTAAGGTGAAAATTATTTCACAAATGTCGGGTGTGCAAAAATTATTACCACAAATGTCAGGTAGGGTAAATGTAATTTACTCTATTATTGATGTACCATTTTTCTTTCTGAGAATTCTGAACCCCCACCCAAAAAAAAAAAAAGGAAAAAACATACTGCACTGTCGCTTCAACTCTATACCTCTCACTCTCATCAAATATAAGTATGATGAAAGCTTTTGTAGCATCTGAATCTTTGTGAAATGAGAGAAGCAAAGCAAGGAAAGGGAAGATAAACAGAATGACTATCAAGAGAACAAGCATAGACATCCTAGTGGGTGCTTTTCTTTACAAGTAAAAGTCCTTACATCCATTCAGATAGCTCTGAAATAAACTATTCAATATCACCATATTTATAATCCTAATACAAGTGGGAACAAACTTAACCGATTTATGTTCATAAGCATAAGCATGATGTATAGTATCCTTCTGAACAAATAGAATACGATGATGATAAAGCCAAATGCAGAGTCACAGTCACCTTCTGAATAAAATCTATGTAATGTAGAGCTCCATGCTTAAATTGAGTTCCCCCACCAGGGAATGTAAGGTACTGGCCAGTAACCTTCACCCAATTCTGGGGCCGCTTATAATCAACGAGCTTAGTATGGGGTGCATTTGCAAACCATATCTGCATTATAAACCAAAAAACTTATCATAACAAATGCAAAGTATTTGTTTCATGGATTCTTCATTTACAATTTGAACTCAAAATAATAAGAGCTTAGTATGGGGTGCATTTGCAATACCATGTCCCTGCTTTTGGGCCACTTGATTGGGATTCTATACCCTTTAGGCAGACTAACGAGACATGTAGGAGGTGAATCAGGGCAGTGCCTTTCCCTGTGCTCAAAGTGGCCTGTAAAGTGAATCTTTTTGATGCCTTGGATATTGTCAAGACAAGGAATATAATCTGGCCCAGCAGTGACGTTACAAACTTTCCATCTATGACTAGTTTGAAGCTGCGATGATGGCAATTTTTGCACGTCTTTTCGTTTCCCTGACTCAGAAGATTGAGATTGAGCTGTCTGAGTCACAACTGCAACAGAAGTTTGATTTGGCATCTGTGGTCTGTCCATGGAATTACTCATGCTTTGTTCTTGACTTGAGTTTTCACTCTGATCGATCTCCTTCTCCACAGGTTTCACGTTTTGGTGACTTCCCTCAACCCCAGTTTCAGTTTCTCCAGCTAGTTTTGCTTTCCCTGGACTACCCTTTTCATCTTTCGGTTCAAGCTTCTGATTTTCATTGAAACTCGGACTTTGAGGCCGTACATTTTCATTTCCCTGCATATCAGGGTTGACGACATCTTGGCTGGAACTCTGCTTTTGTGTATCATAAGACAAATCACCGAAACTGGTACCCACCTCAGGCATACCCCCCATCCAATCCTCATAAGATACCCCGGTGCGAATGGAACGATTTGAAAATGACATAGTCATCCAGGCCCCAATCAAACAACTTGCAACAAACACCATAATTGTTAGGATCAAACAACAATTTGCTGAGTTGTTCCCGTCAACCCGGGCATGATTTACCCCAGCCATTGTCTCCCACACTCCGAAACAGAAACCGACCTATTGGTTATACTGACAACCCTGAGGAGTGAAATAAGACAACAGGTCAGCCAAACAATTCCTCACTCAGTTAACCCCCTCAATTGATAGCATCAGTCATAGAACTAATCTACAGTGAAAAGATAAGACTCAACAGATTAGCCTAATCTGAAACACAAAATTGAAAGGAAAGATCTAATCTTTTGATATCTCTACAATACTAGAATGAAGACAATTGAGTAACATTATGCATAAACTCCATATGTACTATAAACATAAAGCCACACTGAATTAGACAATAGTAACCAGTAATGATGAGAACTAATAGGTGGCCACTAATTAGCACTCCCAATAACATTTGCTAACCAAACCAATCGCTGGATTAAAACCCAGTTCTGACAAGAGCTCTAAACATTGATGCAAGCAAACACATAGATCATTTTCAAGCAAATAATCAGTGCCCAATAGAGAAGCTCAGCCATTGAGCTTAGATTTGATAAAGAGCAAGCGTAAATCAATCACATAAAACTATTAAAAAAAAAAAGAAACAAAGAAAAGAAGAATGGGTATGAGTTAGAGAAAGAATTGACCTGATGGGAAGCAAAAAGTAGGGATTAGAATAGATGAAAGGAAGGCATTGGATCCAGAATGAGGTTGTCGAAGAGTGGGGAAGATTTGAATTGAGGAGGGTTTATTTGCAATAAATGTGTGAAGTTTGAGATGAGGAGCATCGTGGCGGGCATCAATGCAATGATAACTCAAATAAGTCAAAAAGGATCCAACTGCCTGTTTCATCCTCCTCAGTAATTAATTCTTAATTCAACACAAAAAGTTGGCAGGCAAAACTAGCCAAACCCAAACCAGGGATTTATGATATTACCTGGGGCAATCATTACCTCTATTTCAAAATATTTATCCTTTTGCTTAATTTTTTTTGTCCTAAAATATTTATCCATTTTACAATTTCAACAATTGTTATTTTTCTTTTACTCCTAATTAATAAATTTATTTATCACTTTTTACAATTTTATCAACTATTATTTTTAATTAAAGTAAGGTAGTTTGGCTAAATTACAAACTTTTCAGCTTATTCCTAATATGCATTGGTCTTTTCAAATTAGGTAAATAGACAAATATATTACTCCCTTCGTTCCATATTAATTGTCCAAAATGTCGTCTTTGGCTAAAAAAAATTTATAGTATATTTTATCAAAAAGTTGTAAAATTATATTCTAATGATAGTACTTTTCGTTATGAATTTAATGATGATACTTTCGTATATTAGAATATTGTATATGTTGAGAAATTAATGACATGTCAAGACAATTAATATGGAACGGAGGGAGTAGGATAACTATAGTACTTTTTTTTTCTTTATCCTTTACATATTTGTTTGTGATGCTCATAAGGAAAAGAAAATTAGGTTGTGTCGAAAATAAATTTTAAAAAAAAGAAAATAAAAACATGACACTGACATTGCATTTAATAATAAAAAGAAAATAAAAAAATGACATTGCCATTGCATTTAATAAGTCTATCCTACTTTTAATATTTAGGTAGAAGTGTAGAACTTAGAATCATAGGTCCGTTAATATTTTAAAACAGAAGTACATAAATATTTTCACTCATATTCAAATATGAGGACTTGATGTGATAGGTGGGATATCAACCAAATAAGATAGGACCACTTTGATTTATCATTTGTCGATGTTGAAATTAACTATTCTATATGCTTATATGATGAATTAGGTGCTCGTTGAACTCTCTCGGCTAGATCTAAGGGCTTGTTTGGAGAGAAAAGTGGAATGGGTTGGGTATGGAATTAGAATCCTAGGGGGTTGGATATGGAATTAGAACGCTGAAATGAAAGTGTTTGGTGAGCAGTGGAATGGAATCAAAGCTTAGTTACAGATTTTGTTATAATAATAATAATAATAATAATTATTATTATTATTATTATTATTATTATTATTATTATTATGACAATAATAAAATTTTAATAATTAATAATTAATTTGTTATTATTATATATTAATTAATAATATTATTACTATAAATTATAAATTATTATTTTTTATTAATTAATAATTATTATCAATGGAAAATAATTAGCTATAATAATTATTAATTAATTTTTAATTGTTGACATTTGTATCAATTAGTAGTTTTTTATATTAATTATTAATAATTATAATTATTTATTAATTATTAATAATTATAATTATTTATTATTTATTAGTAATTATCAATTATTTTAAACTAATTATAATAATTACTTATTACTTATTAATATACATGTTTATTATTAATTATTAACTATTAATTACTAATTTTCATATTACTAAATTACTAATTATTATAAATTAATATTAATTAATAACATTTAATAATTAATTATCAGTAATAATTATTAATATTTACATTTATAATAATTATTGTTATTATAATTATAATTATAATTATAATTATTAAAATTATTATTATTAATATTATTATTATTATTATCATCAATTTTTATATTTGTTATAATTATTATTAATTATTATACTAATTATTATTAATAATTATAATTATAATTATAATTATAATTATTAATAATTGTTATTAATAACTATAATTATTATTATTAATAATTATTATTATTAATTATTAATTAATAATAATAATAATAATTACTATTATTATTATTATTATTATTATTATTATTATTGGTTTTGTTATTGTTGTGAAAGAAAAGGGATAGCCTATTCCCCCCACATTTGGGAGGTTTCTAATCCCCCTATTTGGGAGGGATAGCAAATCCCTAGGATTCATAGCCCATTCCGTAAACCGCTTCTCCAAACAAAAAAAAACAGGAACTAGAACTCATTCCTACTCAATTCCATTCCTGTTTTGTTCACCAAACAGGCCCTAAGAGCATTCAAGTTGGAATAGGCTTTCACTTTATAGCATTTGCATAGGCGATTTAGAAAGGTTACAAAATATACCAAACTTTGAATTGTAATACACAATACGGGTTCACAAATATGACAATTTTTAAGGTAAAATGAGCATGCGTAGTGCAATTCCGCATAATCACATATTTCTCATCCAAATTTTGATATTGACCGGTTTTTTTTTCAAATAAAGGCACAGTATCCAACATCCAATTCATCCAGAACCAAATAACCCAAACACAGATGTTTGACAGCCTTGACCCAAATAGTCGGCCAGTTCTAGATTGACATAAATGGAGAGAATAGGTTGAATGCAAGAGCTAGATGATCCAAGTAAATAGTTTGAAGGACAACAAAAGGGCGCAAAATACATTGATCTTGTTATTCTTGTTACACCAAGGATAACAAAAAGGAGTCCAACATACGCACACAACTTAACAAATTTTCCACCATCACCTCATCACATCGGCTAGAAAATGGAAGATGGAAATGAAAAATTATCAGACCGCCCAGAAAACACAAACCCAAAAATCAAGTACTATACAGCAGCATTCCATTCATCCACGAAAACAGTACAATAGCCTCTTGAACCAAATGCAATGATAAATTACATGAGGAAACTCCAGGATGTGTATAGTCTAAACACGAAATTATATGGGGGATGTGAAACATTCCAAGGACGGTTAACGCACTGTAATATCCCGGATTGGACTAATGACAGGAACAGCATGCACAAATATGACAATCGACCTAACAAGCTAGTTCTCGAACTATGTACCGATCATAATGACCTATCGTTCGATTTTGAACCAGATGCTTTGGATTTTGCAAAATCAACCAAGTCCTTGAAGAGGGCATCCTCTGGCTTTTCCTGCTTCGGGGGCGTCGATGAACTCAGAGACAGATTCTGAGTTTGTCCCACCAAACCATTATATGGGGAGCTGGAACCACTGCCAGTCTGCTGTTCAAAGTACTGCTGCCTCTGGTTGTATCTGGAAGGAGGTGGGGGCAATGGAGACTCCCTGGGTGCCAAAGGAGTTTTGTCAGACATGTTAGGTTCATCAAAGGTAGGGTTCTTATCAAATGAAGGGGATGAATTGGTGTTGATTGATTGGTGAGGAGGTGAGGGAGAGAACGGGGGTGTATATGATGAAGACTTTGGGTTTCTCGGTGGAGTTCGAACAGAAACTGCTTCTGGTTCGGCTGCTGCATAGGACGTTGATGAGTTGTATGCATCACCACTCAGATAATCAACTGAGCTAGCATTGGTAATAACTGGCCTGGTTGATGAAGGTGGAGGAGGGACAAAGGGATTCACAAACTCTGGCTCATCCTTCGAAGCAGCACCATTTTGTCCTCGTCTCTGCATATTGTCCCTTGATCTGCAAAACCATAATTCAGCACAAGCAATTAAGAGCCAGTTCTTGGTGAGTAGTAACCATTGAACACCTGAATCCAGAGTATAGCCCTGAATCCAGAGTCTAACAAAGAGTCGTGAAAATTCTATGCAAGGGTAAGGCTGCAGACACGGGGCATCTCCCCCCAACCATACAAGGGTAAGGGTACTCAATGAATGAACTAACTAAAAATCATGGTAATGTTTGTTTGTCAATAAGCTCTACAGAAGGATGTAGCACACATATTGGCGAACAACGACTGATAAAGGCTGGCTCAGGGCAGCTACAGGTCATAGTTAACTTCAAATCAATTTCAGTTCTGGGTATTTTGACATCGCAATAATTAGTCATCTGAGCCTGTTAGGCCAAACGGGCTAGTTCAGCATGCATAAAGTCTGGTTCATTTCAAGCCTGGGTAGATTACAGTGGATTACTCAGGCCAGATCATTGACATTGCATCAATTTGTGTCAAGCCCAGCAAGACTTAATCGAAATGTGAACAAAGCACACAAGAAGGGAAGGACATTTGTGCCACGCATTCAACAAGAGATAACCCGTATTCAGATCAAAACCAGATGGCAATAAAGAGCTTATTCTGTATCGCTTACTCATTCCCTATACCCCACATTACGTGCTTACATTGAGAACTGTTTTTGGCAACCTTTTTGGATCAAAGCTACAAATCAAATTAAATGGGTAACATGATACAAGAGAACAACCTTGCCTATCATGCTCTCGTTTTCTATGATTAAAATTATTATGAGGCCCTTTCTTCTAAAGAGGGTACAAATCATGCAAATTCATAGATTGTACAAATCAGTGCATCGTTTGCCCAACAAACAAATACTTGGAAATTTAGGATCTAACATGAGCTTTCCCCAGAATTAATTACAGTTTTTAAATTTATCAACCTAATAGAAAGTAAACTTGATGCATCCTTCGCATCATATAACAAAATCATTCCCTGGATAGTTATATAGTAGCCAATTGAATGATCAAAATAAGCATTTGTTAGCCGCTCGCATATCATACTAACTGAGAACATAAGGCCTAACTGACCAGAAACAAGTGTTACATGAGTAGAAATTGCCAATCAACTGACATGAGTGGACAGAGACACTAGTTTACACACAAATCCCTAATCAATTACCTGTGTGAGAGCTGTGCAAATTCATCTTCTGATTCCTCATCTTCATGGTCATGGTTGAAATCAACAAGAGGTGCAGCAGGAGTGCCCACTGAGTCTGAGATAATAGTGGCAACTCCTGTAGCAATATCGTCATGACGGGAAAGCACACGTTGCAAGTCGTCATTCAATGCCAAACCCTGACATAGGAGCTCCTCGTCCCTACATAGGGAAAATCCACATGTTAATACAACAATCTGATACCACTCTTTTACTATCCAACAACAATGAGGATGCTTACGTGGTGCTATTGACGAGCACCATAACACGCTTTTGATAATTACGACACTGCTCAACAAGATCCACAATCACTTCTTGCTTTAACCCCTGAAATATAATTATTAAAAAAATGATTCAGCAGCTTATCAATTATAAACAATGGCATGTACAATATCCTAATCTGGCCATGAATTATTAAGAGATTACAAGATCTAGACATAAGCTCTAATTTATCACAGCGAGTGAACAAAGCTCTCTTAGAAATTCAAATGTCAACCATGGGAATCTGTTTCTGGAAGTGACAAAAATTGTTCACTGGTCACCACTCAACTCACATGGATAGAACTTACCTCTTTATTTTTGGGATCCAAAGCTCCAAGCATTTCCATTAAAACATCAGCCAGACCCTTTGCATTTTGAATCTCTGGCAAACTGCAAGCGGAGATGCAAATTGATGATGACATGGAAAAATTCAATATCGATGCAAGTTAAAAGAGTTAGAAGAGAAACAAGCACCTGAGGCGTGTTCTAAGAGAATCAAATGGGAGATTTTAAACTATCGTAAACAAATTATTCGAACAGACGAACAATCTCTGGAAGTTAACCAGTAAATAGCTCGGATGTATACATAGAATTTCTCACATGCAAGTACACTGTTTTTGAAAAGTTTATATCACACCATATGCATACTCAGGTTTTAAACCAGCCCATTCACTAAGTTCGTCTTCTCGTGAATAAAGCTTCTGAACATAACCATACAGTTAAAAGTTCACTAATTTTTAGGGATGACAAGTGTACACAAAGACATCTTCAAGATTATAAGACAATGGCAACAAACCTTTGTTACTCTCGCATAACCAGCCTCGGCTAGCAACAGTAAGAATTAAGAAACTAAGGATGCCTACTCTTGGATCTCCTAAGACCTAGCTTCAGTAAGATCTATACTGCGTTCCAGTCACCATTCTTTTTCTTCGGCTTCATTTCTTGAATTTGCTAATAAGCCACATTTTCAGCTACAACAACATGATAACAAATGGTCACCTGGCCAATCTGTTCTATAGTACTCCTGTCACTCTCACAGACAACTGACTGCAAGAGTTGTGACATATCAAATCCCCGTCCTTCAGTTCAAGGAATAATTTGAATTTTGTTGGCATTGATAGCAATAGGCTTGAAGACCACATAACATTATCGAGACATTCATCACACTCAAATTAAAACAACTGAACCACCCACAAGTTTAACTGATACGATTTTGTTAATTGCTTGTTGCCTGAAGCAGAATCAAATGTGACCCAGAGTACAACAATCACCCAAACCAATCGTCCAATCCATGTATCCAACACAAAATATTCGATTAATCATTTATAACTCTATCCAAATAAAGTAAAGTTGAAATTTAGTTCCAAAACTATCAAATACCACTGGCAATTAAACTTTAGCACAATCATATGTAATCTTAATTAAATGCAAATGGATTCACCAATCACGAGGGTAGAGACCACATTATCAACATTTTTGTTACCAGGTTATCGACAAGTTTCCAAATAGAAAAACCCAGTCCCAAAAAATTATCCAAGGTGCCATACAAAGCAAGCATAGGAAAAAGGGCATGCACATAACCCCACCCCCCCCCCCCCCCCAAGGAAAAAAAAACAAGAATAACAACAGTCTACACATAAAGGGAGGTGGGGTCATAGAATGTAAGCTATATTCTATGTACAAAAAACAAGTTTGGTCAAGTCAATAGACCAATAATTCTACAAAAATTATCGTAGAGTCTCCCTCATCTCAAATAAACCATAAGACTCAATGGAGATGCAAACCCTAATATCAAATTAAGGAGTATGCATGGAAGTTCTATAGCTACTTATTAATTGATTGGTGTAGGTTGTTGGATGAATAATGCAAAATAGCTAACTATATGAAGGATAACAACTTTCATTTCAAACAAAAATTGATGACTTTATAAACATGCTAGCAGAAGAAATCATTTCTTGATGAAATGCAGCCTTAAAAGTTCAGAAGGATAAACATGCGACACATATGGTATTATTTCTGAGTCAAGTCAGTCAACCTTGTTTCAGTTACCTCATGGATGTCACTCAGCAACTAGGAATAGGGAAATCAGCTAAAGTACTATAATGTACCTCAAGCCAGAAGGATCCGACTCCAAAGAGGCCTGAATTGTCTCATCTTCATACGCTGGAGTAGGATAAGAGATTGGTTTAGATTGTGGAGGGGTGAACAATGGTACAACACTCTCTTCCCGAGGAGGGAATTCCACTCCAGCAGACTGTCAAAATCACTAAAAGTTGTCAGTAGGAAAACATAATTGACAAGCAAATCTCTCTACAGGGTGATTGGCACGCTAAACACTAAAAATTAAGCTACACATACTCATAACCTTATGGATATGTAACCTGATATAAAGGGGATTTCATGAAAGATGAGAAAGCCCAAACTACGCCCTCCTACCAAATAGGAGGAGGATTGGGCCGGGCAGCAAAGTTAAGAAAGTTTTAGAAAAAAGAAACAGATGTCTGACAACTTACCATGCCAGCCTCTTCTTTTCCTCTCAATTCAGAATAGAACCACCAATCCAAAATTACCAAAAATATATAGAAGTACTAAAGAAAATTATACCATCCTCCAATTCCACAGCAATACATAGAAGCAAATCACAAGACCAAAGGAAAGTCAAATTCATAAGCTACAACAAAGTTTGCAGTATCTTTCAAAAACAGCTGAATCAAAAATGATCACAACTGGAGAATTAAGGAAAACATTTATAGAGGGCTGCTCAGTAACTGTAAGGGGATTCTCTTTCTCTGACAACTTTTGGCAGATGATGGAATCCTAAATGCCAATTTCAGAACTATCCACCCACCTTCAACACTTTCAAAATAAGTAAATAACCATACCTCCCTCCATGGCTTTGAAATTCAAACAATCCAGAACCATCAGTGAGAGACAGCATACTTCTATCACGGCTGGCCCCAAAACTCAATGCAGTAATTACACAATAGAAAAGGAATTATCCGATATTTTTGGTCCAACAGAAGCGATACGTAAAACAATACTAAGAGTGAAATGTGGCAGAACAGCAGTTGCCTGTGAGAAGCGTGGATTACACATGTGACATGAATATGCTATGCACGTTACAGGCAGATGTAAAAAAAATAATAAAAAAATAAAAAAAAATAAGCATATACACGCCTTGTAAGTTACAAGTGTTGTCAATGACATATTTCATCCATGTAACTTAGGAAATCATGTGATATCCCTCTATTGGATCTTTGTCCTAAGGTAAATGAATCCTGAACATAAACCTTATGATATACTCATGTGCAACACCTGCTGCTCAGAAGAAATTCCATCACTCGCAAATTATTATGTAGAAACGTGCGTAGGAACTAGGAAGAATGGAGCGAACGCACGGAGTGAGAAACAAGTGAAAATAAAATAGTGTTTCATAAATGTATCTTTGCTTAATTTTAGTGCATCTTTTCTATTAATAACCGTACAAATAAAATTTTATTTCTTTTATCATCAACAATACTATAATCATTTAACGGTAAGATCATTCAATAATCTATAGGTCTAAAGTTCAAATCTCGTTGTAATTTATTTTGCTTTATAATTGTTATATATTTTTTGTCTTTTTAACATATCTTTGTGAAGGTCCATCTTTTCCATGTCATGGTGCATCTTTTCCTTGCTGAAGTGTATCTTTTCCTTTTCAAAATGTAACCTTCCCTTGTCAATATGGATCTTTCCCTTGTTAATGTGCATCTTTCCCTTGTTAATGTCCATCATTCCCTTGCCAAAATGCATCTTTTCCATTTCAAAGTGCATTTTTCCTTTTCCTTCTTTTCCATGTCATGGTGCATCTTTTCCTTGCTGAGGTGTATCTTTTCCTTTTCAAAATGTAACCTTCCCTTGTCAATGTGGACCTTTCCCTTGTTAATGTGCATCTTTCCCTTGCCAAAATGCATATTTTCCATTTCAACGTGCATTTTTTCCTTTTCAAAGTGTAGGCCGCATAGAAGAATATTTACTATAGTGCAAGGTAAAGCGGTTGTACCATATAAAAATTGCTAAACAGAGCATGCAGTTCACAGCTTGCAGGCTCCCTAACATCCTTTCAAAATAATCTTTACTATAGTCTTACCCAACAAAACTAGAAAGGTCAACATGAAAACAAAGGAATAAGGTAGAATTTATCCAGTTCAGACAAGCAGAAATGTTATGCTCTATCTAAAGTATTATCATCTCTTCCTCTTCAGCCCCTCAGTTTGGAAATACAAGTTATGAAACAATAAGGTCATACTATCCAAGTAATGAGAACCGGGTGCAAAGTCCCAAGTTCTTTCCTATATTCAAGATTTTTCATCACCACTCCCCCTCTGTACAGCCCCCTACCTGAAAGGCAAAAGGCTAGAAAGAAAAGGAAATTCTTCAAACGACATAGCAGAGGAGAGAAGGGAAAGTATACAATCCCCATTTAAGGTCAATCCCAATCTCGACCCCACACACTCAGAGCAAAACAAAGGATGAAAGGGAGATATCACCTCTGCCTAAATCCTCCTCCGCAACTGGAGGACAAGCAATGGACATGGTATATGTCCCAGAACCATCAAGTCCAGAAGATGACAAAACAGCAAGGTATAACTTTGGTGATAGCTATTTAGAGAAACTAATAGGAAAATTAATGGGAAGAAACACCATGCCTTCTAAAGCTTCAAGGATCAATGATTGATGTGCTTTTTTGCTTTGTTTCTTATTCAGATCATTGTTCCCAATGAAAGATGTGTGCCACACATTTAATGGAGTGTGTTCCGGGGGATGCTTTACAAACAAATATGTGATGGGGAAAAAATGTGAATACAGCCATGTGTCTCAGCTTAAATTATTGAGTGGGCCACATGTCACCCCATAGGAGAGGCACGGCAGCCTGCTGCACAAAGCATCCCCACAAGCAGGGGTCCAGGGAATGGACCCACCACAAAGGTGTAATGTAGGAAAACTTTACCTAGCATTTCTACAAGAGGACACCCCATAGGAGAAAAGAAGAAAAAAAAAAAAAGATACACATAACTCAAACAGGTAAAGACAGTAATTGTTTACCCTCAACTCATTATATGCAGCATAAAACTGGGGATGTTTCCCGCCTGGCCCTCCGAGTGCCTCTTGCCATGTATCAACCAAAATCAATATCCTTTCCCTCACTTTTAAATCTGGCTGTGCAACACAAGTTCGTAGGGGAAAGAAATCAGTACAAAGTAACACGGTGCCCAAAGAACATACAGCTTAGATGGGAGTACTACATACTTTCTTCTTGACAATTTTAACCATTTCACGCAAAATGTCACGCTCAACAATTTGTTGAAATATCCTATCCCCACAATTTTTTCCAAGAGTGTCCAATACCTGGAAAAAGAAAGGAGACAACCAAACTGAATTTTAGCCCAATCTTATACGTAAATGTTATCAAGAGGCTTCCACTAAGAAAAGGCCTAAGGCAAAAATGTGTACAATGACACAAAATGAGTGCTTCCCCACATACAACTATACATGCCAAGGCACAAGAATCAAAGAAACTAATAGCAACAAGAAAAACTTCCATCTAGCATTTTCCCACAAACAACAAGAGGAAACAAGACATGGAGCTAACAGCTACATGTTATTTGGCCATTTATAATTATCCGTAACTACTCAACAATGAAGCAAAATACCATTGAAACATACACCTACTTCAATGGAATGCTCCTGATAATATGCTACTCAGTCCAACTATGAATAATCAGCATTAATTAAATCAATAAAAAAAAAGTAAGCAGAAAACCATTTTTCCACGAAGTTACAGATGGAAAGCTGTACTAATCCTCAAACACAGGCAACCAAAATAATCAGGTATTGGAAACAGACAAAATGATGCCCGTCAGTTTTCAGTCCATGCACAATAAAAACAATCAAAATGGTCTTGACATCGAATTAACCACATAACTTAGTTTATATCACTGCAGATAATTGAGTTATAATTTCAAAGCTCAATTTTCCACACCAAGATGCTAGATGTACATTGTAAAACTACAACCTTCTATACAACGGCTTTCCACATTAAGAGCAGAATGACCAGCCACATCAATCCCATTTGGACAAATAAGTCCCGACACCACAGAATATTTACTACTCTGATTCACATTAATGTGCACGCCAATCATATAAGAGAGAGATGGAAGGTACTAACAGAGAGCGCAAGAAGTTGAACGTTGGGATTTTTACTTCCAAGGCGCTTTTTAATTATCTTCAAGGCATCCTTAGCTTGCCTGCAAAATTACAGTCTTAAAGACTAGAAATCGAGAAACAAATATAATAACTAAAGCAGGAAATAAGCATATGAATATTGTAGTATCAGACAATCCATCGGAACTAAACCCACAGCAAGCACAAACCTGAAACCTTTCAGAATAATCACCTTTCATCTCAAAAGATATGTTTCCAGAGATAGCATGAAACATCCATACAAATTTTTCACTGAAAGGCATACTTAATCTTTGGGGCTTGAAGAGTTTGCCACTCATATATTTCTAGGGCATCATTATTCAACGGGGTTTACTGAACCATCATTTGACATATATGTTTAGAACTAAACTAGTATTTGCTTTAATTTGTGTTTATACAAAAGCAGGCGCCCCAAAAAAGGGGGGGGTGTCAGGACCCGAAGCTAATCTCACCCCGAAACAGGTGGCATTGATTGCATCTCAGTTATGGGTATTATATTGGACGCTAACATGGCAACTACATGACAAATCGTGGTTTTGTTAGGATGCTAATTTCTCACAATGATTCACCATAAAATATAATAGGAATGATTGAATTCACAATCCTATTATTAACTTAATCTGGCAATTACACAGTATTGGAAAATGATTCCATTGAATATACGGTGGAGTACTTGGAAGGAGAGGTATCATAGGTTCTTTGAGGCAAGCCGTGGACATTCCAAGATTTCAAGATTTATTTTATGAGAATCGTAAAAGCTTTATTTTTCAAAACTTCCGTATAATTGGAATCAAGTTCTCAATACTAGTAAAATTGACTTTTGGACTTCGTGAAGTTCAGCCATGCTAGTGTGAGCTTTGAGCCATGAGAGCATGATTTTTTAATAAGTGCCTCTTTTCTCATGGGTGACATCCCCTTTGATATCTATCTATACATTTTTTTTGTTACAAGAAGAAGAAAACGTAATAACACCAAGTTTGCAACAAATAGTCATGGATAGCAAAACATTAAGTTACTAAAAGGATTGATAAACAGAAAATATAAGTGCCATTCTCTCTGATGTATGACCGTTTCAGAATGTTAATTGAGGCTAATGTCATGGCCATTCTCTGATTAGAGACTGATTCATGGACATTACAATGTGGGACATTAGAGAATGACTACCAGCCAAAGTACGGCAAGTCATGGATCAGACAACCCAAAAATTCGACGAACTGGCCATTTAGAAGTAGAATGTGTACATTTGGACTCTTTGAATCGTTGCTCACTAGATAGACTGAAGCCAGATAAATTTATTAGTTACAGTTAATGATTGTCATTCTTGGAAAATCTTGGCATTCAATATACTTTGGTGTCGAAAGCGTCCAGGATCCAAAATAAAGGAATTCCTTTATTCAATTGCAAATTTAGTTTCTTAAATATGGAAGGAACAAGTCTTTCAAACATGGTGACCAGGACTTTCAAAATGGAAGGTTCTGATCCGTCATTCCTACTCTATTCATCTCTTTTTGCCTCATCAGTTGGTCAAAGATCTTGCCTCAGACCCACTTATTCTACTTCTTATTGTCGGGGAGATCAAGGGGGAGCCCACTTCAACCAAGGCCTATGGTACACAAGTTAAGTGAGGTTCCATCTTAAAACCAATTGGTGTTAAGAGGAGTAGCCCACTTGACTTATATACCATGTCCTTTCTCTTTATTTTTCCGATGTGGGACATTTTTATTCATGGGTGAATCCCAACACTTATTGCATTTGATCGGATTATACATGACATCAAACTGACTACATATGCTGAAAACAGGGCACTTGGACAGAGTTTGGAGTTATTTATTTATCCAGTAAGGTAACATAACAACAAGAGATTCACAAATAATCACCTTCCCCCTACGCTTTTTCCTTTCTCTGTTCTACCACTGATATGATTTGATTTTATCACAGCACCACGTCTCTTCCTCCCGCCGAAAAGAAGAAAGAGAATAAAAGATACCCTTCATGTTCTCTGCCCCCAACAGTCTCTCCGAGTACAACCTCCTTGCCTTGCTGAAACCAACTCAAAGATGCTAATATCTAGATCAAACCCTAGAGAAACACTTGATGGGTCTTTGCTCTATTCATGACTTAACTCCCTTCCGAGGATTAAAACAGGTTAGAATGTACGTAATTTATTCACAGCTCCAGAAAGGGAAAGGGTTTGAGGTTTCCTCATATAATTATCAGTAAATCTTTGTGAAACCGTCTCATCTTTGATTGGAAAAGGTAAAGCAGCAATCTAAATCCCAACGTTGCCAAAATACAACTGCAACAGCAACCATTTGTTCTTTCCTTCGGCATATGAAAGACAGATCCTTCATTCAAAAACGCCATTACATACTCCTTTTCAATAGGTTATTTACATACTCATTTGACAGAGTTGGCAAACAGGCATAAGCAACTATACAATGCATGCAATTGGAAAAAATAAATACACCAATGAGGATACACAAGAAGAAATTTACCCAGGATCCATGTTGATAAGATCACAAAGCTCCATGTTTATTGACCAGTCTGGCCCAATCAGCATGTCACTGGTTGCCCTCTCAGCAACTGCTCCTCCAGTGTTTGCCATCCTTATACAATACCTTTATTATGATTCTTTCTATTTACCTAACCTGCTAACCAATTCAAACAAATCTACTTCAGTACTCCACCACATTTTCATTCCTATCATAAAAATATCACATAAGGTGAGCAATCACTCAACCACAAAACCATAGACATAGAGTTTTCCCTCTGTCCACTAAGCAGATCGTAATTCACAAAAGCATTCATGACCGTGTTCATCAGAACGCATACCAATAAAGAGAATTACAGAAAATTATGAACAAACCACCAGAATTAAGCCGATGAAAAAGCAAAAAAATCAACCCTAACAATATATAAAAAACTCAAAATCGCAAAAATGAAACCCTTTCAAACAACAACAAAAAAGCAAGAATCACAAAATCCATCAGAAATCAAAAAGAGATTGGAAACTGCAGCTAAAGATTAAAGATGAAGAATCAAACAGTAACATCAAGTCGAAACACTGAAAATCAGAGGCGAATAGTAGCGATCTCGGACTATAAATCCATCAATCAAGAGATCAAAGTAGTAAGTCGACGTGACGAGATTGAATCAAAGGGAGAAACAATAATCAAAAGTAGAAGATTGAAAGAAAGTAAGCAGCGCAATGGAGAGCTCACCAGTCAAAAGAAAATAATCCAAAGGAAAGATAGAAAGAGAGGGCGGTGGTTTGGTTATGAAGCAAAGGATTAATAAGAAAGAGAGAGAGAGAGAGAGAGAGAGAGAGAGAGAGAGTGTTAAATATTAAAGTTGTTTTGGCGTCAACGTTTTTGTATCTATTTTAATTTTACCTTTGAGAAATTCCACGTGGAAATCCAATGGCCTGCTTGAATTGGTCGGTCAACTTTGTTGCTCTCTATTCGTCTGAACTCGATCACTCGTAGCGATTCACAAAATTGATTCTGTCTTCTGTCTTCTGTCTTCTGTCTTCACACACACATTAGGATCACTCGCTTTCATTTTGCAGTTGTTTTTGTTTAGGTTGACAATAACGCATGGTTAGGTTGATAAACAGATTGTAAACATAGTTTTGTATAAATATATGAAACTAATCATTTACCTACCATTTTCAAAAAAAAAAAATCATTTACCTACCAAAACCTATACTAGTACTAGAATAGTAATGACCTCCATAAAATAAAATATTGAACCTATTTTTTACCCCGGTATGAGATTATATCTAACTTTGCCCCTATGTTATTATGATAATGCATAAAGATCAAATTTGTGCATAAATGATATTTATTTTATCAACTCAAGAAGGTAGCATATCTATTACAATAATATCTAACTTGATGACAATCATCACATTATATACCACTAGAATTATTCATGTAATAACTATTTAAGACTAAAGAGGCTGAGTGTTAACTTAAATTACTAACAAGAAGCGACAAAACAATATAAACCTTGTGAATATGAAATAAAAAATTTAAATCTCACTTTTAGCAAACCTTAATCAAAGTGCGAAATTTCATAAAATAAAAAAAGATGTAGTGTACATGTATTAAAAGGGAAAAGGAATCCCAGTGTCTCAATATTAGACACAAACATTACTTGCAACCTAAAATTAAAGGTATGAATATATCCTATGATCAGTTTTTTTTTTTTCATTCTTTTCAAATTTTCTCTCTTCTTTTGTACCTAACACAACTTACGTAGAAAACTTTGCATACATGAATCTCTAGCAAGAAGTATTATTTATTCATAATACTATGTATTATTTACTCTTCCAACCATCCAGGACATAAGACAAGGAGATCCGCTTTCTCCTTATTTGTTCATAACATGTAATCAAAAATTAGAAAAGGGATCTTCGAAGCCTAAATAAGGAATTAAGATTAGACTACCCCGCAATCTATAAATTTTAAAAACTCAAGCTTATTCTCTACGAATGATGGTAAGCTATTTTGCAAAGTTTCAACCAAGACAACTTTAAAGTTGAAAAATATATTACAAACAGTTTGTGAAGTTATGGGTCAATTGGTGAATTACCATAAATCGACCCTAGCTAGTATTTTCTAAAAGTACTTCAAGACAACTTGAGGAATCTATAAAAGGAACTTTTTAACATCCGTATGGTAGACTCAATAGGAAAATATCTAGGTTGTCAGATGTTACAGAGGCGCCAGAATTGAAACAATTTCTCGAAGATCAAAAAAAGAGCAACAGTCAGGATGGTTGCTTGGAAAGCAACTCAGTCTCCAAATTTGGGAGAATTGTTCTACTTTAGATAGAGCTGGCAAAATTTTGTCCGAACCAGATTACTCGAATTGTCCGACCCGCAAAAATTCAGGTCTGGACATAGATTTTTCGTTCGAATTTTGATATTGATCGAATTGACCGAATATTCGGACATAAAATTTCTTTTTTCTATTGTCCGAACCCGATTTTAGCTTCGTCCGAATTGTATGACCCAGTCCGACCCGAAATAAAATTGGGTTCGGGCATGAATTTCTCGTCCAAATTTTGACTTTGACCGAATTTGTCCGACCCGAATTTACCCGAACCCAAATTTTTGTCTGCACTAAATTCATGCAAGCCTAGAATAAATATCAGCACACACTATGCAATGCTTTAACTCTCAAAATATGTTTGTCAAACTTTGGACGAAATTAATAGAAATTTCTTAGGAAAAAGAGCTACAACAAAGAGGTGTGCCAATGGTTGTATGGTGTACAATATGTACATCAAAGGACTATGGAGGTCATGGATTCAGAAAGGCGGAACAACTAACATTGCTTTCGAATGTAAATTAGCTTGGAAAATTCTTCAGAATATTGAATTATGGCCCAAAACAATGAGAAAAAAAATATCTAAGAGCGAAAATTGTTTTGGATGTAAAATGAGAACCCAGGACTCCTCATTTTGGAAAAGTATTTTAAGAAGCATTCCAATACTTGCTCCAAGAATTCAATGGATTTTAGGGGATGTGAAGACCATTAAATTTTGGAAGGACCATTGGATTGAAGATAAACTCCTCCTAGAACTTTTAAATTTAGCTTCAAACAATATAGATGAAGAGGAAACCACTATTAGTCACTTTATCACCGAATATAATTTGGAATATTGATAAACTAGTACAACTATAAATATCCAGACTATAGTTCCAAAAATCTTTCGAATTTCGATTCCTTTAGAGGGAATTAGAGATGAATATTTCTTGGAGTTAATTGGCTCTAGCTCATTTTCTACTATAATTGCAACAACGCTTGTCGAGCATTATACCTTCCAATCATAGAAATGGGATCTCCGATGGATTTTGAGGCATGACCTTCCTCCAAAGGTGAAAGTTTTCATTAGGTAATACCTTCACAATGTGCTCCCTTCAACGAAAATCTACTTTGTAGAGGAATAAATTTGAACCCCGCTTGCCCACTTTGCCAAGAAGACATCAAAAATAGTGACCACATTTTCTGGGATTGTCCGTTTGCCAAACGAGCATGGCACTTACCAAATCAACACAATTGGATCTCAAAGTACCTCAGACAATGTCCTTTATAGAACATTTTTTAACAATGGGGAAAAGCTCAGGAAGAAAGTAAGACCTTATTTGTGGATCATTCTTATTGCGGTCCCTTTGAGGAAATAGGAATGACATGATGTTTAGGAACAAAATCTACAACCCTTTTGCTATCCTCATTCAAGCAAAAAGGAGTGTGACAGAGTGGAAAATAAGAAATTCAATATCAGTAGATGGTATGGAGCTAGATACACACACACAGATGGAGCAAAAAGGGGTTCCTTTTTCGAGATTGGCATGGAGCTCTTCTAAAGGCTGAGGTAGGATGCTATGGTGACACACATAACAATGTACGGAAAGCAAGAGCTCAGCAAGGCGGTCTTCTTGAAGAAACTAAGCGGGGTTACACCAACATCTGCATTGAAGGAGATAAATTGGAGTGGGGTGACCAACATCGGCATCCTGGTAATTTTTGGAGGTCTCACACATGCTCCCTACTGTGACCGGGAGTAAACTTTTGCTCCCAGTCCTCATGCCACTAGGAGTGAGAAATAAACCAAGAATTTTTTTAACCTCAGTGTCTTAACCCTTTTACACATATTATTTGATTTATATAAGACAAATTTTATCAAATAACTAGAGTTACAAGACATTAGTGATTAAATCCAAATTCCAAATTTTTTTAAAAATATATGGGGCAATGGCAACCTTTTTTCCATATACATACAATGGAACTTGTAGACACCCGAAAAGTGTCTCATAATTATGTTATTTTATTTTTATTTATTTTTATTTTTAGATTAGAAAAAATGCCAATAAAAGTGAAATGCAAAAGAGAGAGAAAACAAACCACAAAAAAGTAGCCCATTTTCCAGACACTACACGTGGCCCAAGGCAGCTGCAGTCCAGGACAGGGGGATCCGACCACAATATCTGGCGGTATTGTGGCGGGTTACACCCGACCTAGATTGTTAGCGCACGCCTCGGGAAGCGTGCCCGGACCTAGAAATCCGCGCAGCTGGGCTCTAAAGGGCCGCCAAATCTGGCAGTATCACCCTAGGGATATTCCTCATTTTTAACCCTACTTCCTACCCTCATTTCACCTATAAATACCCCAACCATTTTCCTTTCATTGCTACACCGAAATCACCCTGACGTATTGACACTTGGTGATTTCATCTTCTCTTCTCTCCACCTCTCTCTCTTTCATTTTGCATACACTTAATTGGCATTTAAGTTCTCTCTCTCTCCCTCTATTTCTTCTTCACTTATATCATCTTGTAATATGATTAATCAATAAATTTGACCTAATTAAACTTGAATGTTTGTGAATAAGACTTGTTCATGTTTAATTCCTTTCTTCCTTTTGTATATTTATTTCTCGCTTTTTATTATCGCATTTGCATGCGACTAAATAACATTGATTGCATTAATTAATACTCCATTTCTACTCTCTTCTTCTCTCTTCTTTTTCTTTCTTTCGTTTAACCGGTTTAGTAGAGTCCGTTCGTTGAACGGGCAAATTCGAGAATTTTTATTCTCAAATTCATAACCTTACCCCCGGATCCAAATCTTGTGGTTCGTGGTTTGTGGAGTCTTTAAATTTGAGTTTATTAATTCTCGTTTAAAAATTAATTGGCGACTCTTCTTTCTCTTTTTATTTTATTTTATTTCTTCTCTTTTTCGGATTTATTTTCGGATTTTGGAACACAGAAAAACTGGGTTTTTGTCAGTTTTAAAGTGCATTTGCAATTTTTTTTTTTACAGAATTTCTGAACCCGAGACTGGCATATGTGGCGATATGCATGCCAGTTCCCGGGTTCGGATCTGGCTCCGAAGTTCGGAAGCAGATTCCGAGGCTTGGATCGACCGGTCCTACGGCTCGGATCTGACTTTCAGGTTCGAGACTCCTTCCCGGGCCACTGATTGGCATAATACCGTCAAGTATTGCCACAGTCAGTGGTTCCGGCCCCGGCCTCGAGTCCCTCTGTTTGCTGCCCTTTTTTTTTCCTTTTTTTCTTTTTTTTCTTTCGTTTTCTATTTATTTTCTGAGTAAGTAAAATTCTCGAATCCTAATAAAATCAAAAAGAGTTTGCTTAAGTTTTTTTGTTTAATTAACGAGAAATTTAAATAAATCCCTTCAAAGAAAAGACACCCCTTTCGACTCGCCGTTTGCCGCGAGGGACACCAACGGGGATTTTTCCGGGTCCCACAAATGGCGACTCCACTGAGGACTTACTTTAAGAGGGTAAAACTTGAAAAACCGATTTTTAAAATTTTTTTAGTAGAAAAGGAGAAATTAGTTTTTGTAATTTTTATTATTTAGTTAGGCATCAAGCATACAGACCTCCATCTCGATTTTTATAAATTGGGATGAACCCAAAGGTACCGTCTAGATTTTAACCCAAAATTCCCTTTTCGAGTAAAGTATATTTCCGACTTCATAAAGGAATGAACCCCACATTTCAAGAAGATCACAAATTGCTTTCCCACTCATGAAGCACTCCAAAATTCTCGGGATTATGAATTTACATTTTCCCTTTAATTTTGTGAGAAACACACGGGTCACATTACTATGAACTCCATAGAATTTGTGGCGCGTGAGAGACATGAGTATGTTAGTTTTAGGTATTCGACCTTAAACCTGTGAATGTAGAACCTTGGTTAGGTGCATTACCCATTTGTATGCTATGTGCATTCTTATTGTGCTATGTGTAAATTATGTGCTATATGTTTTCCCTTTTGTTCTAAGAGTCGGTCTCATGTTTCATTCCCCCCAAATGTTGCCCTAGTTTGGGTAATAATCAAACAAAGAATTAAAGAAGGCCAAGTGGTCTCTCTTGGGCCTAAGTCAAAGAGGTTTGATCGAACCCAAGATCTTAGTCTAACTTTGTCCAACCCTTGGTAGCATTGGATCCATAAAGTCTGTATCCAGTCGTTATTCGAGTCTGAGTTCATTAAGACTTTGATGTTGACTCGATCTTATGACGGCCCGGTGGACCTTCCCCTTCCCATATGCAGGGTTCCATTCTAGGCTAGTGGTCCTCATGCAAGCCCGATGGTGGGTGAGTCAAGCCAACAAAAAAAAAAAAGAAAGAGTAAGCATACAGGCATGGTTTGATTAAGTTGTCTCATATAGGTCGTTAGGTCTTTGGGTAGGTCAATGTCAGGGTTGATTTTTTGAGGTTTATGGTTTCCATATAGACAGAATAAGGATTCGGTGACCGACCTTGAACTCGGAGTAAACAAGTTGCCTTCTTTGTACCATTGTCTACAACTCCAATGGCCTCCAACGGAATACCTAGCAACAATGAACTCAGTCTCTTCATCTCCCAACATTTGACTGAAGTTTCACAGCAAATGCAACGCAATGATAGGAGAATAGATGAAACCATCGATACGCTAGCAAGGATGAATGATGGGTTGAATTTTCTTGATGAAGACGGAAGTAACACTCATCATAGTGAAATAACAAGCATGCGTAAAATAGAGAGAGAGATCCCTATGTCTGCAAATCACTATATGGACACGGGACTCACTTCTATTCCTAGAGTTGATCAACCACATAAGTCCGACTTATCGATGGAGAAGTTCAAAACAGCTATAAATGCCTCCCGGTCTCCTTTAACTAAGAAGGAAGGCCAAATCTCGCCATTAGCCACAGGAGGATATCAAGAAAGGAGATGTGGTGAACGGGAAAGTTCTTTTATGGACAAACTCTTTACCACAATAATTCAAATGCAATCACGCATGGAAGGTCTGGACCGAAAAATGGATATTGATCCTTTGGACTCTACAAAACGATAGAAGGATGACTAATATCGAACATCACATCAAAGAAAATATAGAAGGAGGATCATCATCGATGGGGTTGTATGACATTGACATTCATCAAAGGGCTCCTAATTCCTTTGCTAGAAATGTTGAACTGTGACAACCCATGTCTTTCACTCCGATCTCCACTACCTATCTGGAGGCTCTCGACTGTCTCCTCAAGGAAGGAAAGATCAAGCTTCCCCCTATTCGAGCTGAACCTGAAGTCAAAAGCAGAACATGGGATGCTAGCAAGTTCTGCAAATATCATAGACTTCTAGGTCATGATATTGAAAGGTGCTTCACCTTCAAGAAAAAACTTGAAGAAATGTTCCAATTAGGTGAACTACCACCACCGAGGACAATGCAGAAACCCTATTAGAAGTTCAGGTTGTGAAGGATCTTCCGCTGCAAGCTCTGTGACTCCGGGTACATCAGAATGGAAGAAACCAAGGCTCAATTAGAAGATCTTCAATTATCATGTTATTCCTTTTCTTTCCGTGAAAGTTGGCATTTATTTTCAGAGTCAGTTGGGATATGTCCCAAGTTTTTTTTTGTTTTTTTTATTTTTTATGAATTCATCTTAGCTGCATTAAATAAAGAAGAAACTTTTCATGATTATGACTCTTGTCTTCCCCGACCCTTCATTTGCTTCTAAGCTGCTAAGGAAATAATCTTGTGCTTTCATTCCTGATTTGAATTGAAGAGCTCACTCACCCATATGACCGTCCAAGTTTGGCACATCCATCTGCTCGTTTCCTCCATCTCACATCCTTATCACTTTTTTTCTCTATGCTTTTTTGCCCTACCCCGAGTCCAAGGTTAATAGAGAGAAGAGAGGCTAATTTCACCGCCAAAGCGAAGTTAGGCAAAAGGAGAGACAAATAAAAAAGAGCGAGGCCAACTTGAACACTCATCTAACAAGTTGGGAAAAAGGAGAGAACTCAATGTGATCAATAATCTCTACAAGTGAGTCTACCCATCTAACAAATCATGCAGCTTAAAAAGACATGCCTATGATAGAAGGCTTCTACCCCTTACCACCTACATCATAACCACCTTCATTTTCACTTCGCTACTTCACCTACATTTCTTCACACACCATCTTCTTAACCACCACGAACCCGGTCATTCATTTTATGACCATCTCATCCCTAAATCCATTTAAGCCAACTAATGTGTTGCGGGTGACAAATATCATGGATAAGAGAAATATAGATTGAGGTTGTCGAGTTCAAAAAAAAGAAAAAATACAAAAAAAGGGAAGAAAGTAAGAATAAGAGGCATAAGAGGCAATTGTCGGTTTACATTGGCCACTCGCACACATCCCAAAACCTTCCCATTAAACCTTCACACATATCCTTCCCATTAAACTTTCGACCCATCTCAAAGTCCTTCTTGAGGCATCAATCTTTTAAAGTTGCACATGTTGAACTACGACTGGCGGCTTGATTCCACATTGGATACGTAGGAGAACCTCTTCGAGGCTCGGTCGCTACAATTCGCTTTAGAGAAAATACATCATCAAATCATTTGGTCTTTGAGAGATAGAATAAAGAATGACTAGCTTAAAAACCTCACCAGGAGAGCTAGGCAAAAGGAGAGGAAACCTTGGTCTCTAATGACACTGACAAGCTGTCAGATTTCTTTCACCAAAGCACACCCACCTTTTCCCATCAGACTTGGATCACCCTAAATTCATCAAACCATAGCCATTTGACCATCTCTTCCCTTATGAGATAAACCCACGAGACATGGTACTCCGTCTAGACCATCCACCTCCATCAGTTCGAACCTTTGTCCATCGAACTACCCATCCATTCACCACTTTGTCCAATACATCTAATCGCTACCCTCATCGAACCACTCACAACCTTATCTCGCCTTCTATTTGGGCATGAGTTTTCACTATCTTTCCCATTTTTTTCACCCCATCACCTTGTGAGCTCTTCTGATTTGGTCATTAGTGCATGTATGAGATTCATCAGTTAATCCCTGCTTTCAGAACATCTGAGTGAGGGATAACTCCTTTAACAGAACAAGATGCCAGCTGCATCAAAATAGGGCGTTACTTGAAGGTGACACCCACCTAGGTCAATCATTCTGACTCACCTAAAGACGTTGTTCACTGATACTGGGGGCTTGGTGCTTACATGTTCCTACCTAAAAGAATCAAGAAGAATAGAGAAAAGGCAAGAGAAATCAAGACGACTTGTCGCTTGATCCTTCTTAGCGCTTGGGGTTTCTAACCATGACATCAAGGTCGAACATCCTGACTATCCCATCACGTAGCTTAAGCAGGCTGAGTCTTCCATTAGTATTTAGTATCGTCTTCTGCAACATTCTAACTGGGGGCTCGCTCGTCACTCAATATCGGCATCATGGCAACTTACGAGGAAGTTCGACAAGAGAACTCATCATTTTCACTATTCTTGCCTTGTCCTGAAACTCACTTCGAAATCACTCTTGACATTTAGAGATTTTGATTTACTTTTCCTTATTCTTTTTTTCCTCGGAAAAGTGGGGGTTGTGCATAAAAGTCTTATACATGCAGCAAATCAATGTGCATTTTTTTTTAGTTTTTGTTTTTAGATTATGTGCATCTTTCATTTTAAGTTGCATTAGTTTGCATTTCGAGTCATGTCATTTCATATTTTCATTTTTGAGTCATGTTAGTTTTTTTAGGTCATATGCTTTTTTTTCATTTTAAATCATATTAGTTTGCATTTCGAGTCACATCCATTCTTTTTTATTTTTCATTTTTGAGTCATGTTAGTTTTTTTTAAAATTTTTTTTCCCTCTTTCTTCTTGAGTCAAATAAAGGAAAAAAGAGTCACGCCATTAAGATAAAGGTTGCATAGTATAAAATGCATAATAGAGTTGTGTATTATATATTTTTTTTATTCTCACATAATTCATGTAGCATAGCATGCATAAGACCGCATTTGCATTCTTCTGTCTCCCACCCGAACATCAAAAGAAATGCAACCATGGCGGCTAGAAATCAAGCAAGCTCATTTGGAGTCTTGATCGCCTTCCGACGTATTGCCAGAAGCTCAAAGAACGCTGCCGATGAAAAAGTAATTCGAGTTTTATGAGAATTAACTCATTTTCCGAGTTAAACTCTTAAATTCGAATCACAAACTTTTAAGAGAATTAGCTCATTTTTCGGGTTAAACTCTAAAACGGATCGCAAATTTTTTATGAGAATTAATTTGGAAAATAATTTATTTTATGAGTTAAACTCTAAAAATTCAATTCACAATGTTCACGAGAATTAGTTTGGAAATAACTCATTTTTGAATTAAGCTGAGAAGACTCGAGCATATGGACAAACCCGACCCATACTGCCAAGAACAAGCTGGGTGACACCATACCTCCAGGTATGAATCGGACCCATAACCAGGGTTCCAAACAGGAGAAGACCCGGAAAACCCGGTACCATATCGCCAGACATGGTCTGGACCCGGGTTCCACATACAACATCACCAAGAAAAAAATGGGACCCGATGCGAAGACAAAATGCAAGATTTCGCAGAGCAAACCTGGCGGTATGCTCGGCAGAGAGGACTCAAGGTTGGGCTGTGCAAAAAAAAGAAAAAAAAATCGGGCAGAGCGCCATGCCTACAGGCATGACAGCCTGCCTAGGGTTCCGAACAACAAGTGAAATCCGGCTGACCGACCCCGGGCTGGACAGAGCTGCATGCCTGGAGGCATGACAGCCTGACTAGACCCAAAACTGACGAGACTATGCAGAAAAACAAGGGAGGTCGGGCAAAGTTGCATGCCTGGAGGCATGACAGCCTAACTAGACCCAAATCTGACGTGACGGTGCAGACTAACAAAGAAAGTTGGGCAGAGTTGCATGCTTGGAGGCATGATAGCTTGACTAGACCCAAATCTAATGGGACTGTTGGACAGAGTTGCAAGCCTGGAGGCATGACAACTTGACTAGACCCAAATCTAATGGGACTGTGCAGAAAAACAAAGAAAGTTGGATAGAATTGCATGCCCGGAGGCATGACCGTCTGACTAGGACCGAATCTGGCAAGATTGTGCAAAAACAAAAGAAAAATGGACAGAATTCAGCAGACAGAGTAGCATACCTAGAGGCATGCCAGCCTGCCCAGACTTAAATCTGTCCGGACTGTGCAGAGTACCATCAGGCATGGTAGCTTGCCCAGAGTTCTGAACAAAGAGAAATGACTAACTGACTAACATTGACGAGACAAGGATAATTGGATTCTAATAATCCCTACTTTCACCAATTGGACAATGGTGGACCGTACTTTTACTTTGTATTCTGGTGGTCCAAAAAAAAATAACATTGGATTGTAGTGGTACCAAATCCACCTCCACATTTTTCTTATTTTTTTCATTCCTACACTATATTGTTTTTGTTTTTTTCGTTCTTGCCCCTAGAAAGCTAATGAATTGTAGTTTCTAAAACATTTTTTAAATTATTTTTTTGAGACTCAGAATAATTATTATGATTTTTTAAAAATAATAAGAGTGAAAAAAATCGTAAAAAATAGTAAAAAAATGAAAAAAAATTGGGAGACACGTTGTAAATTCATTAAAAATCACTGTGAAGTGTTATACTAAGTTTTGAATCAATGCAACACAAAATCTATGATTCCCTCAAAAATATTCCACTACAATCCAATTTTATTTATTTTTGGACCACCAGAATACAAAATGAAAGTACGGTCCACCATTGTCCAATTGGTGAAAGTAGGGATTATTAGAATCCAATTATCCTATATATATATATATATATATATATATATATATATATATATATATACATATATATACATATATATAAATACATATATATACATATATATATATATATGTGTGTGTGTGTGTGTGTGTGTGTGTGTGTGTGTGTGTGTGTAAAACCCCGAAAAACCCAAAGATGTTGACCGTGACGTCGTTAGTAAATTAGGTTTGACTTCGTTATTTATTATTATTCGTTGGTGTTTTATTTTGCTAACACTTGAGCTCGTAGGATCGTGAGAGACTAACAAGGGTATATCGGTAATTTCATGGGTTTAGTATTATTAGTTTTACTCTTTTTATTATTTGTATTACTTTTAATATTATTGAGTTATGTGATTAATTACGTGAATATTATTTGCTATGTGATTATATTATTATTAGTATTATTATTATTACTATTATTATTATTATTAGCTTATTCTTAGAAAAATCAGTTTGTTTTAATTGTTTTAGTGTTGGGTTGGGTTAGGATTAGGATTAGACTAATTGGGCCTAAATTGTTGGATGATATAAAACCCCTCTTTTTCTCCCTCCCTCAAACCCTAATCTTCAAACCCTAAACCCTAACCCTAGCCTTCCCTCTCTCCCTCTCTCTCTCTCTCTCTCTCTCTCTCTCTAGCTCGCCACTCACCTCGCGCGCCGCCATCACGGAATCGCCGGAAACCACCGCAGCCATCTCTCTTTCTTTCTTTCTCTTTTCTCTTCCTCCCTCTCGATCTCTCTGTCTCTCTCCTGACTCGCACACCGCCGCCCACTCCCGCCGTCGCGCCGCTACTCAGGCCACCACCAGCGACTCGCCGTCATCACCGGAGTCGTCACCGCCCCTCCTTGTCGCCGTCGCACGCCCACAGTCGAAGAGACACCAGTGGCTGTGCTTGACTGCTGCTGTTCGAGCCGAGACGCGCCACCACCTCCCTCCGACAACCACCATGGCCCTCGCCTCGCCTCGACGATCGCCGCCCCGACGCCACCGCTCGACCGGGCCGCACTCACTCGCCGGAAAACCGTACCCTAACCCTAAACGTAAACCCTAAGTTTGTTTTTACAATTCTTTTCTTTTCTTTTTCTCTATTTTATTTCTGATATTGTATTATTATGATTATTATGGTATTATTATTGTTATTTTCTTGATTGTTTAATTTTGTAATTTGGGTAATTAGGGTGTAACTTTTTATTAAGTTGCTATTTGTAATTATTGTTCTTGTGTTGTATTATTATGTGTAATTTGTCTAAATTATTTTATGTAATATTGTATGTTTAATTTGGTGTATTAGGGTTGTAATAGTTGTAGTAGAATTATTATTGTTCAATTGTTTGTTGTACTTTGTTTTTCTTGTGAATCATGTTAGGGTTTTTAGATAACATTATTATTGTATGCATGAATTCTTAAAGTCTAATTACTTGGATTAATTCTTGAATTATTAGTTAAGTTTTCACATATTCTTTATCTCAATCATGTTTAAATCTTGTTAAATAAGTTAGGTTGTTGAATTAGTAAAGTTTGATTCTTGTTTACTAATTTATATTCTTGATTGAATCTTGTTTAAAGAAAATTAGTTTTGTTAGGATTCTTGATTGGTAGTTTAAATATTCATATGTTCTTTAATTTTATTCACATGTTCTTTAAGACCTTTCTTGATTTTTGATTAAGAAATTCGTAGTTACTTTTATCCCTTATAATTCATATAGGTCAAGCATGTTAGGATTATTAAAGTTATGTTTTTATGCATGATTAGGGTGTTGGTTATCAAAGTTCTATTCGTGTTTTATTAGGCAAGTAATTACATGTTTCTTTGGGTTGTAATATGTTATATCATGGTTAATGTTGTGTGTAATTAAGTTAGTTTGATTAAAGTTGGTTCTAGTGAGTTTTAATTTTAGAATCATGAAGTTGGACCATGGGTTGAGTTAGGTTAAAGAATTTTAACCTTAGTCACTGTTTTAGACCCAAATTAGAACCCCGGGACCGAATGGTGAAGGTTAGAACCGAATTTATAAATTAAATAAGAACCGGGATCGGGACAGTTTCGTTAGTGTCTAAAGATCGGGTCACCACGGTTAGTGTAGTTGTCTTTTGATCGAACCCTTTGGACTGGAGCTTCCCTTAGATGTTAGCTTTAATAGGAATTTTACGGACCGGACTTTGACATTTTATAATGTGAGTTATACCCCGATTACCAGACCTAGGTCAGATCTGGACAGTTTGGGAAGATGACGGTTTTTGAGGGCATTAAAGCGTGTTTTGGGTCTTGAGTTCAACATAAAAGTTTTAGTAGACATCCCGAGGTTTCCGAAAAGTCCAAAATAAGACCCATAGGATGTCGGGAAGTCAAGTTAGGACTCTTTTTATGTGGATGCTGTAATCTGTTTTGTTAATGTTTGTTGTTAATAAATGTGTTGTTGATTGAAAAGGTTTACTTGGTATTATTATGCGATTATTTGGAATGTGTTAGGTAATTTAAAGTGTAAATTCATGGGTTCCTAGGGGAGGGTTAGTTAGAAGGTAGTTAATACTAACTTCGAAGGGCGCGTTTTGATTAGAATAATTATTCTATTTTAGGCCCGAGCTAATTCGCGTCGTTAGTGAGCTCAAGTGTGTTCGTTTTTGCTGTGAAGTGAAGCTAACTAGGTAATGTCTATGCTCTAATCCCCATCGGAATGCTCTTTAAATGTGTTTTAATGTTTTCTAATCTGTTTTGAGAATTGCATCCCGAAAGGGGACTTTTGTGGAAATGTGACCATCTGTTTTGGATAACTGTTTGTATTTGTTTGTGTTTTGATTTTATTGAGTTGAGAAATCGTGATGGTCTTTTATAAGTAGTTTTGTTATTGGTTTTGATAACTTGGGTTGGGATTGACTTGAGAGCTGTGAGCTGAGCTTTGCATAATATACTAATAACTCAAGTGAAACGTTAAGCGGGTTTGTTCTCTGATGCCTTTGGTAGGCGGTTACTTTGATGCCTTTGGTAGGCGATTACTTTGATGCCTTTGGTAGGCGATTACTTTGATGCCTTTGGTAGGCGATTTTTGATGCCTTTGGTAGGCGATTATTGATGTCTTTGGTAGGCGAATATTATATTTACGCCTTTGGTAGGCGGTTACTTTGATGCCTTTGGTAGGCGATTGTTTTGATGCCTTTGGTAGGCGATTGTTTCTATATGGGATTTGATATCCCGCCCGCATAATAAAATGAATGGGTTGGGTTGAGGAAAACAGTTGTGTGGGTTAAACGGTTTATTAAAAGGTTTGACTTGTTCCCCTTCCTCAAATGAATTGAAACGAACTTAACCTTTTTTTAACGTTAGGGGTAGACATTATTGAGATTCCCCCCTCATTTTTGAACTGTTTTGTTTTCAGGCGATGATCAATATGCTGGGGACGGGAATTAGAAGTGAGGACGACATGTCTAGAAGTCGTTAATTTTTGTTATGCTTCTTTTTGAAAGACTTGAAGTTAGTTTGAGGTTTATTTCTAAGTATGAGTTTGTTAGTTGGTTTCCGTTGATAGACAGTCGTTGTTTTTCCTTCTTGCCTTGTATTCCTTAGGGGATACGGCAGTGACGCCCAATAAGAGTTTAAGTGTTCCGCTAAATTTTGTCTGTTAACGTTAGTTTGACTTTGACTTTTCGATAATTGAATTTCCGGGGCGTTACAATATGTATATATATATATATATATATATATATATATATATATATATATATATATACACACACACACACACACACACACACACACACACATATGTGTGTGTGTGTGTGTAGCTGAAAATCGGGATCGAGAGCAGGAATTGATGTCAAGTTCCACTCACAGTCCTGGTGTTGATCAAGACCTCATTTTTTGTCCCAATCCCGGTCCCACTCCCACTGGGAGCGGGATTTTGGAACTGGGACTTCACCGAAAGCAAGTCAGGATCGTGAAACCCATAGGTTTCGCTTGCCCTAACTTGGGGGTGATACAAGCAATCATTGGTAAGTTTGCAATACCGTGGCAAATTGGAAGACTTGTGCAAGACATTTGAAAGCTTCTCTCCTCTTTTCTGTTGGTTAACATCCCTCACAATTATCGTGAAGTAAATGACACAGTTGACTAGCTTTCTTAACATGCATGCAATTTGCCAGCAACTGAACAATGGATTCGTATAGAGGATAGGGAGTTTAATAACTTCTATTTTTCAAATAGAGTGGGGAAATTTCTTATGAGAAGAAATCCCTAATCCACTTTTACTCACTTACCTAAAAAATAAAAAATAAAAAAAACTAGTAGTACTATTTTGGCATGTGAAGAAATATGAATTTTTCAACAATAAAATAAGAACCTATATATATAATAGGGAAATCGGATTTAAATAATCTGAATTTTGGGCCATAGTAGACTAAATAATATGAACTTTAAATTTGGTTCTAAATAATATGAGCTTTGACCCCCTTGAATTCTAGTAGTACGCCACCGAGTTAAATTGAACTTAACTCGACGGCGGGATGACGTGGCAGTGGATGGGTGTCCCAGTCAACTTTATGTGTCCACATAAGCCTCTCTCTCTCTCTCTCTCTCTCTCTCTCTCTCTCTCTCTCTCCTCTTCATCCAGAAAACAACTCTCAAGCTTTAACCTTCTCACTTCTCCTCTGCAACTCTCAAGCTTCAACCCAGAAAACAACAATGGCGTCTCATCATCCATCATCATCATCATCCACTCTCATACATCATCATCATCATCCTCCCATCATCATCATCATCACCATCACCATCAATCCCCTCCGAAGCTCCCCACAAATTCCAGCTACTTACTAGTGAACACCACCTCAAATTCCTCCATCTTCTTCCTCTTCTATGAATCCCAAACACTCACCTCCTCCTCCACCACCCCTCTCCTCATATGGCTCCAAGGCGGCCCAAGCTTCTCCTCCATGGTTCTCCCTCTTCTCTCTCCTTTTCCCCCTCTAATCCAACTCCCTTCCTCTTTCATTCCCCTCTTTCTCACTCTCTATTGAATTTTCATTCTTTCCCAAATGACTCTTCACCACCACCTTCGTGGCTCCTAAATTACTCCAACACTTTTTTCTTTCTTTCATTCTCCTTTTCCAAATCAAATCAAACTCCTGTGAAAAAACTAACAAACCACCACATTCTTCCTACATTTTTTTTCCTGGGGGCGTTCAATTAATTGTAAGTAATTAGTTAGAATTTCACTTTATTGATTCAGATTCAAGTTGGATTTCAAAAAGTGAAAATATTTCCTCATGATCTGCTGGTTTCGACTCTCAATTCAGTTCTTCTGAGTTTTCTTCTTCTTCTTCTTCTTCTTCTTCTTCTTCTTCTTCTTCTTCTTCTTCTTCTTCTTCTTCTTCTTCTCCATATGAGTGTTAATCTTCGGGTCAAAATTTCTCCAGCTTGATCTTGTGTGTTTTGTCTTTGATGGGTCGTCTGAGTATTGGGTTTCCTGGGATTTGATTGAGAATGGGGTTTTCTTTAGTGGATCAATCAACTACATTCTGGTTTTTTTCACTTTAGAGAATGAGAAAGAGGAAGGGGTTGGATTAGAGAGAGAAAAGGAGAGAGGAGTGGGAGAACCAACCATTGCCATGGCCATGGCAATTAGGAAGGAGAGAAGAGGGAGGAGAGAGAAAGGAGTTAGAAGAGAGAGAATAGAAATGGGGATGATGAGGTGGCAAGTCAAAGCTAGCTGGGCAAGTCAACTCTCCCTCCTCTGTCGCCAACTTAACTCGGCGGCGTGCTACTAGAATCCAAGGGGCCAAAGTTCATATTATTTAGAACAAAATCAAAAGTTCATATTATTTAGTCTATTATGACCCAAAGTTCAAATTATTCAAATCCAATTTCCCAATATAATATACTCCATCCATCCCAGAACATAAGTCATTTTAACTAATGTTTTTTCTCACAATATTTGTCATTTCAGAATCCTAATAACCAATTTCAACTTACAATATTCATTTAATCAAAGTCTTTCCATTTAATTGTTGCATCATCATTCTCTCTCTAGCACGATTACCAAAATCATCCCAACTATCCAACTACTATTTCTTGTTAGTTTTTGAAACTTTCTTTTTAAAAGCGGCTTATATTTTAGAATGGAAGGAGTATATTACACTACTACTTTAAATTATGCAATTAACATCATTACCATTGGCAGAGCATTAAATGCAACATATCTATTTTTTTAAATATAACTATTTTTTGAATATATACCATAAAATATATAAATATGAATTCATTTTAGTATCACGCCTACATAAAATGTTGAACTTAATATATGGCACCATCTAAAATTATATCTTTTCCCCATGCACATAATTACACATACAAGTGTGTGCACACACTTCCACCAATCAAATAGATGGGTAGCTTAGGAGAAACTACAATGTGGAGTCATAAAGGTCAACGCAAATGGCTCCAAAAATTCAACAACAACAGCACGATGATGCATTTTTAGATACTGGTGGGGAGACTATTCATTCTTTAACTTCCAATTTTGAAACAATGACAGTCTTAGCAGCTGAAACACCTACTCTTCGAATTACAGGGGCGGATCTAATGTTGTGGCAGTGGAGCCACTGAAATTTTGAAAAAAAAAAAAATCAATTTTCTGAAGGAAAAAATATGTATAATTTAGTTATATAGTTTCATCGCAAAGGAAGTTATGAAATGAAGTGTAGCTGAGTGGTTATTGGTCAGTCCATTGATGAAGCCACCTTGGTTGGTTGTATGCGTGGTTGAGGCTTTCTAAATGCAATTTTTGAGCTTTTTTTTGTTTTGCTCAAAGTCAATGTGACGTGAGTTTTGCAATCTCTCTTTACCTCTTCTTTCATCTCAATCTTATCTAATTTATTATTGTAAATAACTATCTAAGTTCTAAGTATTTTAAGTTCATTCTCAATTCTCATGAAATTGTAGTATTCTCGACTCAATTTTCTTATGGCTAAATTAGAGTTTATCTTTTAAATTAGGAGAATGATTAACTATCTTGTATCAAGATAGTTAATAAACATCTTGAATTGTCCATAATTCACATTTTTATAACTTTTATTAATATTTTATCTAGTAATTATATATATTAATTATAAATTATAAGAGTATAATACTTATTAGCTAGGTTACTTATTTTATCAACCATACTAGATAATGCACATTTTATGCATAGTTTTATATTTATGACAAAATAAAAAAAAATAAAAACTTTATATAGCTTATAAGACATAATAACCTTTAAAGTAATGAAATGTATCTTTATAATGAATTTAATATCCTTATATTTAAATTTTTTTTGGGAAATTTAGGTGAAATTCAAGATGGTTATTAACCATATTGACTCAAAATGCTTATCATTTTGCTAATAATTAATATATTATTTGTTAAATGAGTCGACATAATTAAACTAGATTTACCTATTTTATGTGAATGTTATGAAGATAAAATTTGCTAATTTGATGCATATTTTACTATTTTTCTATTTGATTTTGGAGATTGTAAATTTTGGAGATTTTAAATACTTGCTTGCTAGTTGAATTATTGAATGTCTTATTTGCCCAACTTATTAATGACTTAATGTGGTTAAATTAGAATTTGAGAAACTTGTTAACTTTTCACCTATATGGGTTTTGTGACACTCTCAACGCTTTATGAAGACCAATTTACCCAATAGAATGACGGATGAGTTTTTAAATGATATATACTTATTTTGTGAATGAGATCTCCCAAAAAAAATATCCAATGAAGCTATCATTGATCGATTTAGGAAGATGCATAATCATCCATCAAATTATTAGGTATGTACTTCTATTTAATATCATTTTTATAACTATTTTTATTTCCTATTTAATAGCATTTAAATTCTCTAGTTCTGTTAAATTTTAATTCTTTTAGCAAAATATTGTTGACTCCATTGACTTTAAATTCTGAATCCACCACTTCTTCAAAATGGAATAATGGCAGCAGTCCAAGCGACCAACCAAAATATAGTAAATAGAAGAAGATAAAAATAAATTCTAATTTAGACAATTCTATGCATAATTGTCCCCCTTCGGAGATCCATAATTTTGTCCATGATAACATTTTCAAATAAACGTACTAATGCAACCTTCAACCATCTACTTAAAAACGGAAAAAGAAAAAACAACTAATTGACTTGTAAAATTAAGTTTTTTTGAAGTTCACAGTAGAGTGGCACCAAATTTTGTCCCAAAAACTTTCTTCAAACATGTATGATGATTATAGAAAAAAAAAAAGTTTTTTACTTTCTGTAATTTACTCTTCTGAAAAAGTTTTCTTAAAAAATGTACTCGTGTAACATGTAGGGAAAGAAAAATAAACCCTTAAAATGTGTTTCATTTCCAGAATTGTACGCAACTATGCAGGTTTCCTACAAAATGAAAGAGTAGTCTTAATATACCCTAGTTTGACTTTGACATTTATCAAGAGTCAGGAGTCAGGACACCGTAAACTTGGATTCCAAATTTGTCTCACTGACCTTAATGGTGACTAGTTTTCTGTAAAAGTGAGAAAGAAAAAAGTGAAATCACTTCTAGTTGAATGGTAAAAGGTCAACTTCCACCCACGAATGACTTCAAATTGTTGTCAACTTTTATTTTTTGGCAGTTAGGAATTTCTACGTTTAGACATATTCCAGTGATGCAGCTTCTGGTATGTTGGAAATCAAAGGTCGTGCTGATGTAGTATACAACCTGTTTGATGAAATGTCCCAAAGAAAAACCCTTCCACAGCTAAGAAGATTTGCAAATCAGAACACAAACTGTAGAGCTAATCATCCCATCACTTTGTTATACATGGGAAACCCTAGTCAATAAAGCACCAACTAAAATCTAAACCATATTGTTAATCACGATTGAGAAAACTCCTCTGAATGATTTTTTTACCAAATCTATGACATTTGTCCCCAGCGTTTACACTAAGCTGTTCAACAACTGAGAATAAATGGAAGCTCTGGATTGTACTTTGTACGTGCATCATCTTCTTCTTCTCTCATGGTTTGAATCTTGCATTGTGGGTGCTGGCCCTGCAAGTTTCCAGCCAACCTTGACTCGAGAAACCGACGGATGAGGATCAACCACTTATGGTAGGGGCCCTATTTATAGGTGCAATGTTGTCTACTCTTAAAGAGTTTGTTTCAATCTGCTATAACCTAAGATAGTTCCTGGGCTGATGGAGGTTCACTCATTGGAGGGGCTACATTTGCTTGCTGCTGAGGTGTTATCTTCTCTAGGATCTGCTGCTAATGCAGGTGCTGGCTCTCCCTGGCAAACTGCAAGACCTGAAGCAGACACATCCATCTGCTCACAGGGGCATATAGGAGGATCAGTCCCAGTGGAGGTACCATCACCAAGAGCAACAGTGATTTGTCTATTTGCATCTGGTGTTCCTTGGCAAACCGTAGAATCTGGAACCGGTGCATCCATCTGATCCAAGGGGGGAGGGTCGGTCATGACACAGGCAACTTTAGCCTCACTGGGTTCTCCATTTGCATCCGACTCTCCTGAGCAAATCCCAGAATCTGAAGTTGATCCACCCATGTCCTGGGAGGATGGACAACTAGTTTTTATAGCAACATTAGGTACTCTATTTGCATCTATCTTAGGAGCTGAACAGGTCACTGAATCAATATTACTATCACTCCCTGGTGGACAGCTTGCAGCTTGGGAAACTGAACCATTTACAGCCGATGTTACTCCATTGGGATGATTTACGTTGGACGACTCAGCACAGTCCTGAGCAGAACTTGCCAAAGGGTGGATAGTTTGTCCATGATTCGATACTTGATCATCAGATGAACCATTTTGAGTCTGTTCAGCTGCAACTTCAGTCCCAGTATCATCCTTGCGTGCTAAAACATCATCCTTATCTTCAGGTTCAATTTGCTCGCCTTCATTGCCTTTGTGCTTTTGGTTGTGTCGTCTCTTCCTTAATCGAGGCCTTTTTTGCTTCTTCTTAGGTTTTTCAACTGCTTGAGAAGGAGGTGTGTCTGGCACCTTTCTTTTAGGTGGGACAACTGTGTACTCAGATTTAATACTGAGACTCTTGCTCCCAATACTAGTGCTTGACTGAATTGCCAACAGTGCAGTCCTTGCAGCTTTGATTTCAGCTTCCTTTTTGGTTTTTGCAGCTGCACCAATATAACGAATTCCCCCAATCTCAACAGTGCAAGAAAATGGGAGTGTTTTGCCAGGGGTATCATCCCTTTTACATGTATAAGTTGGAAGCGCATAATTCATCTTCTGCGAATAATCCTGAAGTAAATTCTTGCATAGACCTGTTTCATGCTGACAGACAATTCAAAGTACAACACAATCGTACAGGCCATACATATTAGTATGTTATTGAATTTAAAATCTAATGCAAGGTCAAAGCAACAAATTTTGAACACACTTTAAAGAGTAAAGGTGCAATGAAGAAAAAAGCACTGGTTCTAGGAGTAGGCCCAATATTGCCTTGAGAATGTCCAGTGATACATGTCATCTGGTGCAACTAGCATTCATGTCCTCAGAAACTTAATTTCATAGATGACATATATCAAGGGAAAATTGGATTCTAATAATCTCTATTTTCACCAATTGTATAGCAATAATCCCTACTTTCATTTTGGATTTTGGTGGTCCAAAAAAAAAAAAAAATTGGATTCCTGTGGGATACCATCGAGAGTATACCCTAAATATCATAGATTTTGAGTTGTATTTTATTCAAAACTTGGTATAGCACTTTACCATGATTTTTAATGAATTTACAACGCTTCTCCCAATTTTTTTCATTTTTTAATGATTTTTTTTACGATTATTTCACTTTTACTCTTTTTAAAAAATCATAATAATTGCTCGGATTCTAAAAATAATAATTTAAAATTCTTTTAGTAACTAAACTTCATTACCTTTCTGGAGCTAGGAATGAAAAAACAAAAACAATATGGGGCAGGAATGAAAAAAATAAAAAGAATGTGGAGGTGAATTTGGTATCGCTACAATCCAATTTTTTTTTTTTTAATCACCAAAATCCAAAACGAAAGTAGGGATTATTTCTATACAATTGATGAAAGTAGAGATTATTAGAATCCAATTTTCCTATATCAAGAACTGTTAAGAGAAGGAGAAACTGCTGTTTAGCAGTTTGAACTGTTGGAAGCCGAACGGGACCATTTGCCAGTTTTCCAAGCATCCGAAACAACCACATAGAGAGGGGGTAGGGGGGGGTTGGGGGGGGGGGAATTGTTGGATCAAGGATCACTAGATATATAATATTTACCACATTTTCACATTGGCAAGAAATAATTTTTTCAACAAAATGGTCAAGCCAGAACAAGCAGCATAATAAGCCCAAGCAGAAACCCACACAGGCAGCAGAGCAAAAAATACCAGCAATATGTACAATAGAACTGCAGAAGCATGCTTTAACAGGTTAAATTTCAAAGTTATAGTACTAGCATCAATTCTCTCGGGGTTCTTCCTTCTTATATTTCCTCAACAGAATGGCTCTTGATCGAGCAAAGGCTTTTGATCGTTAAAACTTAACAGAATGTCCTCTCATAGCCTACATTCCAAGCCCAGTATTCCATTCCCCAAACAAAGAAAATGGCCGTATAAAACTTAAATCAGACAAACACAAAGCAAAGTCCTTAAACTGACAAGCCCTATATTCATAAGATTTTTATGCATCTCAATCTTTATTAGAGACTACTACAACATGCAAAAGATCAGGTAAAGCTTAAGACATGAGAAGAGAAATAGGTTCACTGCCAACTACTTCAAAACCAGAGAAGCAGGGAGCAGCTGTTAATATATCCTACAAAACCAGATCTGACATTTAACTATATTTGCCCTCCATGAACACTTCAAGTGTCCTTTGAATTCTTCTGCGACTGTAACTCTGTAATCTGTGCTCAAGACACCCAAAGGCATGAATCTCAACTTTGTATGAACACAGAGCCAATTAACTCCCAATGCAAATGAGGGAGAAAGAAGAATAAAATATAAATTTCCACTTGATGCAATGTTCATTAAGATAATCAGAAATATAGACACAGTAACACAACCTGCCTCACTTGATAAATTAATTGACTTACCACAGGCACACAAGAAGACACTTTGCTCTCACCACACTTTGATAATTCCATCAGTGCTATCTCCGCTGCTGATTGTTCAGCTGCCTTGCGATTCTGGAAACCTGGCAGGGAGTCATATCTGGCACCAGCCACTACCACTGTTGATGTGAAAGACGGTTGATGTGACGGACCTTCTCTGATGGTCTCATAAACAGGAGTTGGAAGTCCAACTTTTTGTGCATATTCTTGCAGTAGGCTCTTGAATACATAACAGTTTGAGACACCTAAACCAAGTGGCATAATCAAATATGATTCAAAGTCTTTAATTGAACTACAACATGAACTTTCCAATAAGAATACATGTCAAATTTGAGCACAATGGGAGGAAATCATTTTCCTTTTTATTTTCTGTTCTTTTTTATACAGGAAAAAGATACATATTAATAAAAGGATTAAAAGAATGATGTTCAACTAGCATTATACAGAGTTATGTACAACCAAAAAAACATGTCCACAAAATCTACCACGTCAAAAGAAGAAGAGCAAAACTTCCCATTCACCCCAAAAGAAGAGAATTTTGACAAAATTGTCTTTCAATCTCTGAACAAGGGTTTCAACCCCCTGAAAAGCCCTTCCATTCCTTTCTCTCCATATAACCCCAAAAATCACATGGGGTATAACCAAGGCCGCCTTCTTGAGTTTCCTGCCAAAGACACTCTCCCAAGCTAGGAGACAACTCCTAACTGAATACGTCAATACGATACAGCCCAAGAAACGCCAAGACAATCAAAGGCTAAAGCCCTAAGAGACCTAGCAAAGTCTTAATGAAGCAATAGATGATTTGGAGATTCAAGATCCATCTTGCACATGGAACACCTCTTGGCCACAATCTTCCACCTTTTTCGTGAATTGTCACAACTCGAGATGCTCCCGTCTTTGCACACATAAAACGCAACCTTGGAAGGGGCAAACGACTTCCATATAATGATATATCAGAAGGCTCTAGCCTCCAGAAGATGCAACTAGGAAGAATCCACGCTAAGAAGATTTGAATAATAGGAGCTTACAGGGAGGGGGGGGGGGGAAAAACCCATCTCACCATGTCCTGTGAAGAATCCCCCAATTTGTCCCCTCCTCTCGCCCCTCCCCCCCCCCCCCCCCCCCCCCAAAAAAAAAAATTAAAAAAAAAAGCCAAAGGTGTAGGCTCTGAAATGAAGGTGTTTTTCGGATGCAAGGTGCACTTCATATGTTTATATTTTTCTTAACATGAAAATCATTCACACATGAATATACCAGAAAAAACTAGAAGTTGTGAATGCATATGGAGACGTTTTAGGGTTGAGGGATTGAATTAGAAGGAAACACAACAAAAAGAATCTTTTTTACATTTCTTTTTCACTAGGATCCAAAAGGCGCCTCACCCTGTGTGAGGCGCCAAAGTCAGGGCCTTGCATTTCACTAGGAGTACAAAACCAATCTTTGCATGATAAAGCAAATTAAACAAGCACGCAAAGCAACCTTTCTAGGTGAAACTAACCTTTGCACAATAAAGCAATTTAAACATTTCAAAACCACAAAGACAACAATTAAAGGTTTGGGAATGTCATACCCTTCAGGATATGCACGCAAATTAATCTTTTATGATAAGTTTGACACTAAACATGCGGCAACTAATTTACTAGTGCACATGACTAATGAAAGTTATATGTTTCCAAACATATTGAACAATCTATGGACTATGGTTTCAACTAATGTGAAAAGTTTAAAGACACCAAACCAACCTGTTTTCTTATTTGAACATATCAAACCATCAAGCAGTGCTTAATCCAGTTTGATAAATACAAAGAACGAGAAGCACAACTAGGCACTACCTTCTAAATCACAACAAAAAAAAAATACAAAACCCATTATCAAACTGAGAACCAGGCATGAAAACTGAAAAGTACGGATTTCAAAAACAGAACAAGCAAGCTAAAGAGTTAATTTCAATCACCAAATTCAACATAAATATTACCAGGAGGTGTTGTTGGACCTTGCACCCTTTGGCCAGCACCAGCAGCCTCGTCTTTTTGACAAGTTGCTTTAAGTTCAGCATAAAAGTCACCGCAAGCTCCAGAGGTAGGGTCCCCAGGAGGAGAAGCTTCAACTAATGGCTTAGCACGGCCAGCACGGCCCATTTGAGTTCCGAAAGTGTTAGAAACATCAGCTGGAGTAGCTCCCATTCACAGCAGCTAGAGCATTAACCTTCCTGTTCATGCCATAAAGATGGATAATCCAACAAAAAACAATTCCATTGAAAGACAACATCTGAAGGGGCCAATTCTATTTACTTATTGCCAAGCAGCAAGCCTGCCAAACAACAAACCATGCAGCCAACAGAACACGCTATCTCCACCAGCAAACAAAAGCTGGCGTAAGTTCAATTCATACTTCATAGGACATGAAATCAGGGACAAAGCCAGAAATTTAAGTAAGCAAGGTCAACTTGAATAAACTACATGAGGTGTTTTTTTTTTGTGTGTCCCAGTGGCGGATCTAGGCTTTGTTATCAGAGATGGCCACTTGACAAGCTTACATTTGAAAAAAAGAAATTCCTTTGCTGTCAATTAAATTGTCAATTTGGAAAAAGAACAATTTTGCATTGGATTTATTTGGGTAAGAACAATTAAACCCTTTGCTGTCAATTAAATTGTCAATTTGGAAAAGGAACAATCAAGGAAAATCACTTTGCTGTCGATTTATTCAAGAAAAATATTCTTGAATGTTCTCTACTCAACAGCAAGCAACTATAATTAAATTGTCAACTATAATGATAGAATTTGGAAATTTTTTTTGAATGTTCTCTACTCAGCAGCAATCAACTATAATCAAATTAGAAATAGTTTAATAAAATGATAGAATTTTTCTAATCAATAATTCAAACAAAATCTGAAATATCCAACTTTACCATCTAAACCCTAAAATTGAAATAATGAAACTATAATGAAAGTTAGAGAATTAGGATTAAACTGATACAAATTGAAACTCACAGCTCGGTTCTCCGGTCGCCGGAAGTGGCGGTTAAGTGAACGAAAAGAGCCGCCGGCCCGCCGCGGAAGAGCTGCTGCAGTGCTGCCTGCTGGGGGCCTCTGGGCTGCTGCTGCTGGCTGCTGCTGAGGACAGAGAGCCGCCGGCTGCGTCGACCGTCCACGGTGGTTGCGGCGGCTGCGCGAGGTGTGCGTGGTGGTGGGTGTTCTGGGCAGGCAGGGCTTCTGAGTTTTGGGTTCTGTTTCAGTTCGCTAATTCAAGTGCTGAGTGAGTGACGACCGACGAGGGAAGAGAAGCATAGTGAGAAATTATAATATTAATTTTATTTAAAAGTCGAAAGTTGAAATTATAAATGATATTGCTTAACGTCGCCCCCCCTTTTTACTAATGTCGCCCCCCTTCAAAAGACGTTTTTGCCCCTAATATATTTCAACTCACTTCTCTCTAACTCACTCTCCTCTCAAATTCTCTCTCTAAAATTTTGATTTGTTATTGAAATTTAACCTAAAATGTCAATAGAATGTGGTAATTCAATTGAAGAACAAGAGGTTAGTTTGTAAATTTAAATTTTATAAAAAAAAATTAAAACCAAAAATTTTTCGGAAAAAGCGGTACGATTGCCGCCGCCACGTTTTGCACGGCAAGTACTGCCACGGATCTAGACGCAACGGCGCTTTTTTCCGGAAAATTTTTGGTTTTAATTTTTATAAAATGTTAATATTATTGTTTATGTAAAAAATATTATTTATTTATTTATGTTAATATTATTAAGGTAATCAATGTCGTTAATTATAATTGTTATGTTAATTATGTTAAAATTTTGTCAAAACATATTATTATAAATAAGTTGTTTAGAAGTGTTGTTATTATTATTATAGTATATTAATTATGCTAATTATTATTGTTAATATTATTATTAAAATAAATTTTTTATTAATATAATTAATATTGTTAATTATAATTATTATGTTAATTATGTTAATTAATATTATTATTACAAGTTGTTTATAAGTGTTGTTATTAATAATATTAGTAATTGTTGTTAAAATTATTATTTATTTATTCAAAATAATATTATTATGGTAAATAATGTTGTTAATTGTTATTATTATGTTAATTATGTTACAATTTTTATTTTTTTTATAATATTATTATTATGATAATTAATATTAGAATTGTATGTTAATTATTAATGTTGAAGCTACTAACATTATTATTACGAATTAGTATCCCAGTTATTATTAGTATATTAATAATTGTTTTTATTGTTTGAAGGTTCTTTTGGAGGACTTTGGCGGGGACGGCGTTGATTACTCCTCCCATTTTGTAACACAAAATGTTTTCGACAGTATTGAAGCATTGCAAGAATGGACCAATGGAGTAGCTGCGGCAATCGGTTTTAGCTTTGTACGGGCTTCGTACAAGAGAAAAGATGCGGATAGTCCGTTAAGATATTATTTGAAGTGTTGGAGGTACGGAAAGTATCGTGCCAAATTGAACGATCTAGATGATGCGGCTCGTCGGAGTACGTCAACGAAGGCTTGCCAATGTAAATTCGTCATTGTTGCGTGGACTCGCAACGAAACGGAATGGCGAGTTCGTGTGTGCGACGGTGACCGAGGGAAGCACAATCATGCCTTCATCATGTACGAGGAAGGGCATCGTCACGGACATCCATTAACCTCTGAAATGAAAGAACATGTCCGGGATATGACCAACACGGGGTGCACACCGGCGACGATACAAACGTCGTTGAAGATTAGGTTCCCCGCCTCTACGATAAACGTGAAGCAAGTATACAACGAGCGGGAAAAGATGCGCACTGAGGAATTGGATGGTAGGACGGCTGCGGGACAATGCTTGCGCATGGCGAAACTCGGCGGGTGCGTCTCTTTGTCGATTATGATGACGATGGCGAGCCACGTTTTTTATGTCATCCTTACTCGTTGAAGTTGCTACGTACGTACCCAAATGTCATTCTCATTGACACAACGTACAAGACAAACAAGGCAAAGTGGCCTTTATGTGAGCTCGTAGGCATGACACCGACAAACTGCAACTTCCAGATTGCTTACTCGTTCATGCGGGACGAGAAGATGGAATCATATGAGTGGCTAATGTGGAGGGTGCATGAATTGTTGGGTACCGATGTAATTCCATCCGTGTTTGTGACGGACAAGCAGGATGCTTTGTTGGGGGCTGTTGCCAGGGTTTACCCAAATGTGCACCAACTTTTGTGCGTGTGGCATATTGCGAATGATGTGGAGAACAAAGTAAACGTCCTTACTGGGGGCAAGAAGCTCGGACTCGAGCTTCATTTCAGACATCATTTCTGGAACGGCATTGTACATGCGAAGACTGTTGGAGATTTCAAGGTCAAGTGGAAAGAGGTTGTTAACGGCGTGGATCGGGCAAAACAAACCGATAGTTGATTATCTTACGGGGACGTGGCTGAGTCATAAAGAAAAATTTGTTTGTGCTTGGACCGATAATGTACCTCATATGGGGAACACAGCCACTTCAAGAGTTGAGAGCCAGCATTCATCACTAAAGTATTATATCGGCAGTTCCAGAGGCACCTTCGATCGTGTGTTTGCGAAGATTCACCATCACTTGGAGAATCAACATACGGAGATTAAGAGGGAGCTTGAACTGTCAAGGAGCACGCACAGGCAATTAGGTCCATCTCATTTCTTTAAGAATTTGCTCGGAAGAGTATCTCATCACGCATTGGACCTTATGTCGTATGAGCTCAATAAGATGCTGGCGATGAGGTATGAAAATGAATGCTACTTATGCGATCACCTGATGTCGAGAACCTACCTCCTCCCGTGCGCGTGTTCTATGATGGAAGTTTACGCATCTGGAGAGCCAATTCCGCTGACACGGATAAATATGTTTTGGAGACAACTGACACTGATTGGCGATGGTGAAACTGCATGCTCAAATGATGTTCCATCAGGTACAGACTTAGAACAATTTGAGAATCGGCTAACGAGTTGGAGAGTGACCCAGCGGTTATGCGACACGTAAGCGGTGTCCTCAATGGAAAGTTGAATCCCGGCGGTGAGTATATTCTGATCATGAACAAGCCCCCACGGCTCGGCAGACCGAAGACTTCAAAATCAATCCGACGCAATCCCAGTGCGTTTGAGTACGGACGATCATCGGGACGTGGTAGCAAGACTACGACGAACTCGTCAAGGAAAAAGGGAACCAGTTCTTCATCAGTTGGGATGGGGTCAACAGGTTTGCATATATTAATCTTTATAGCACTTGTTTGGTTTTCATAATGACTATATATTGTTGTTTATAACTTAAGATAATATGATTCGCAGGTATCAACCGGATGCGTCAAGATCTGTTCCTGTTCGAGGACGCTTTGCCACATTTCATTCTGCCATACATCGTTGGATGGACGGATGTGGAAGCTGATGGCAACTGTGGGTTGAGATCGTGGCCAGGCGAGTTACGGATGAGGAAAAATGGTCAATCGCTAGGTTCTCAATGGGCACTGAGTTGCAGGCGAGTGAAAATGCATATGTTACTGCGTTTTCTAACAGCAAGGAGATGTTCCTTGAGACCTACGCAAGGATTCACGGCCACTTGGCTGGGCCAGCCCCGTACGAACATTGGATGTCGGATCCAAATGACTTATTTCCAGCTGCGACATCGATGAATATGATGTGGATCTTCTTGTCAACACCTCCTGGTCCACGATCGCAGACAGCTAAACTATGCATATCAATATTACCCATAAGAGGAGGGCCTAGACGTACGGCACCTGCGAAAGTTCAGGGAATTGTGCGATACAACAACCACTTCATGCTTATCCATTTACGGGATGATTGCCCTCTACCGCCGATTCATATTGGATGGTGAGCAGCTAGAGACATAACTGTTCAAGGTTGGGATGAGCCTTTCCAGGCTCGTATTGATAGATGGCAGGCTATTAGGGCCGCTCAACGCCAATGATGGTTGTAGTTGTACCCTTGTGTATATATGAATTGCTAATTATATTTATATTGAAAATGATGCAGTTAATTGGAACGTTATCGGCAAACATAACATAAATTAACACAAACCATTAACACAACGGAGAATCAGTTAATTAGTTCAACACAAATTAACACTTAGTTTAGGGTACAATAAAAACAACGAAATTGAAAAACACAATCTACTCCTCCTCCGCATCATCTTCCGCCTCGGGGACCTCGATATGCATCTGATGGCAGCAACGCCCGTGCAACTCGACCATCTCATCGTACCACGCACGATTAATTGTCGATGTCTCATCGTCCGCTTAGAACTGATGCCTCCCTCGCTGAACTAATGATGCCCATGTATAGGCCCACTTTTATAAAAATAAAATACAAAATAATGCGGTCAGACCAATCAAAAATAAAACAAAAAATAAAACACAAAATATTTAATTATGATGAGGGTTTAAGTGTATCTGTTCGTGTGTCGGAAGGTCCTCGACTGTCGATTGGCTTGCGGAGGCGTTGTTATTCAAAAACTTGTGTGAATGTGCGTACGATACCACGTTATGGCGACATCCGATTCCCACGACACTTGTTTCGTGCGGGGCACATCACGCACTGACATTTTGTTGTATATGGGAAACCCCGCCCAGTCAGCGCTGACGTTAGCATCCACAAATTCCAATTTGTAGGGGCCCTTCGCCGGTCGTTCAGCGCTCTTTGGTACTGACAATCTCCGTGGGATATGTTGTAGGTGCCCTAACTGCCGGACGACGCGATCGGGCATGTACAGCTCAGTGATGTCGTATGCACGAATGCCGCCATTGTACAACGTCCTGCTGCATGACTTGTATGGGGCAGGACCGTACGGGGCCCAACTCACACGATCCGGCGTCAACGCATCCAAGGAGGCCCGCAACTGTCGTAGGCGCTGTCCAGAACTTGGCTGGCGGATGGGGGACCACCTGCTCGCCCGAGGCCCATTAACCGGCTGCTCCGCGTGTGGCCTAAAATCAGGAAAGTACTCGTAGATCCAGGCCTGCAGCAGGGTCAAACACCCGGCCATCTTGGCTGTCCCGGCCCTGCTCGCCATCCCTAACTGGCGGTAAAGGAACGCCAAGGTCACCGTACCCCAAGCAATGCGATCAACGATAACATCAGTGTTAGGCCACGGATGCGGCCTAATTCTATCCCTCGATTTGTCCACGAGGATAGTGTTTCCCAACATGCTCAACAACCACGCCCGTATCCTATGGGGAATGGGAAAACTGGTCGATAAACTAATCGACCTCAAATGGGAGTCAGCTATGCCACCCTTATCATAAATGCTATCAGCCTTCAGCTCCGCCATTCCTTTTTCAAAAATCACGGGCACGTACTGGGTAATGACTTCCCGAGGAAGTCCTTCAGGCATCAAGCCATCAACTGCAAGACCCAATATATGTTGCACATCATGCAACATGATCGTCATTTCACCAAAGGGAAGGTGAAATGTGTTTGTGTCGGGTTGCCACCTCTCAACGAACGCCGAGATCAACGCCGTGTCGATGTGGTCGTACATCAACTCCATCAAATTGGTTATTTGGATCCTTCCCAGTGCAGCCTGGCATGCGGGATCCATCATGTCCTGTATTGACCACAATTCCCTCAACGCATTCTTCTTCGTCATGCAATCAAGGACAACACGGGGCGAACGCTCGCGACCCTCCCATATTTCCCGAGCAATGTGACCACCAAAGCTCGATATTAATGAGGGAATTGCAGGTCCCCCGGGCACGTTACCACCAATCTTCCAGGAGTTGTTGTCGCCGCTTCGCTTCCTCTTCTGATATCTGCTACTGGACCCAGCTTCACCATTAGCAGAACTGCTTCCCTGCCCACCCTGTCGAATTGGGGCAAACTTCCCCGATGAATCCCTCATCGGCATGAAACCTGATGGCCTGTAAACTGGCCCAGTAGTCGTAAAATTGGCGATGGAGGTCGGGATCATCTGCATCTCGGGCTCCCCTGTCTCATCGTCCCCCGACTCCGATGTTGTAGAGCCGCTAGACTCATCCATGGCCTGGTTGAGATGGTCAACGAAATCTCGCGTTGCCTGACTCCCCGTGTCCTCGGTGGCCCCATTGCATCACCTCCATCCGTACCACGACCGGTAGGCGAGTTGGCCGATCATCATTGCGTCTGTGGGGTCCCGCACTCACCCTCCAACCACTCACAAGTCGATTCACCCGGTCCAGAAACCCTCGACCCTTGCCCTTTCCTACCATTTTAGATCACCTGCAAAATGAAGACATACATAACATAATAATCGTTTAAGTCGCAAGAATATGCGCAAATGGGTTAACGTGTGTTGGTTAACTAAGTCGTGTCACGAGGCAAGAGGATCATGTTATTGTCCAAGGAGAGTGTGTTGTTTAACTGTTAATCTATGGTTGAAAAAGACTTTCATCAGTCGTACCGACTTCTCGTTTAATTATGTGGTTCCCGAAAAATTAACGCACTGTCAGCAGTGAAATTACGCGAGGTCTACAGTGCTCTGGGAGTTAGAAGCGTATCAGATTCAATACAATGCAATGTTTCTATTGTGCAGCCTGGTGGCCAACAAGATAAGGCGGATCTGAAAGAGAATCTAGTAGTGAAGGGTCTAATACAAATCGTGTTGGGCTTTCTTGCATGTAAAATTCACAAGTCCATCAAAGCAGTGAATTTGCATCATCGTTCAATGCTTTGATGGACCTATGAATCTTACATGCACGAAAGTCCAACACGATTTGTACCAGACCCTTCACTACTAGCTTCCCTTTCAGAGCCGCCTTATCTTGTTGACCCACCAGGATGCAGAATAGAAACATTGCATTGTATTGAATCTGATACGCTTCTAACTCCTGAGCAACATGGACCTCGCAATTTCACCTGGCGATAGTGGGCTACTTTTTGGGAACCAAACTAATAAACGAGAGTTGATGCGGGGCATTGGTTAACCTTTTCAACCATACATTATCAGGTTACAACACACACTCTCCTTGGACACTAACATGACCCAAAACTCAACCTCTTTTTTTGACGTATACAACTAACATACTATTAACTATACATTAACATAATTATTATCCTAACCTACCATCACAAAATAACCTATTTACTTACGTATCAACTGGTTGTTGAGTACCTAAGTTATTAAATGGATGCGACATAACTATTATGTCATCATTTGGAGTTATGAGTACATAAGTTGACAATTATGTTGGATTATGAATAAATTACCCATACCAACTTTATACGGCAACTTACTTACAAATAACAACCAAAATCATCCAAACTCAACATCCAAACTTAACCCTACATCACAATTACAATTTTTTCTAACACAATTAATCACAAATATTAACACATGCTTAATCACTAAATAATATTAACGCATCAAATATTAACAACGAGTCACTAATCACTGATATTAATCACTATTAATTATCATATTAACACATGCTTAACATTAATATTAATAATATTAACAATATTAATATTAATCTAATTTTCATAACACAATAATTATTAATAATAATCATACAATTAATCACTAATAATTATCAAATTAACACATGATTAACAATAATATTAATAATAACAACATTAATAATTATCATATTTAATAATAACAATAATAACTTTAATAAATATAATATTTAATTTTTATTTATTATTTAACAATAATAATTTTAGTAACAATTATTAACAATAATAATATTAATAACAATTATTATCAATAATTATATTAATAAAAATAACAATAACAATATTAATAAACATAACAATAACAATATTAATAAACATAACAATAATAATTAATATTTAAAAAAAGCGAAAAATAAAAAAGGTCGGACGGCGCCACAAACGCATACGGCGAGCGCAGCCGTGCGACACCAGATCTCGCACGCGCGCCATGCCGGGATCTAGGCCAGATTTGACGGCTTGCCGTGCATTTTGCGCGGCAGCCGTCCCGGTTCTTTTTTTTAATATTTTTTTTGCGTTTTTCGGTCATAATTCAAATTTACAAAATATAAAACCTCAAATTCAAAATACAAATTCGAAACATACCTCAAATTCGTCGATTAAATCCCAGTATGAGGGTGGTTTGTGGTGGTCGATGGTTGAGAGCGTTTTCTAGAGAGATAAAGTAGAAAGATAGTGGAGAGTGAAGTTATGAGGTTCAAGGGCGTGGGTTGGAAATATTATGCGAAAGGTGGACGACAATAGTAAAAAGGGGGGCGACGAAAAGCAAGCGGGATTTATAAAAGTTGAAATAAGTTTGGGTTGCTTTATTTGGACACTCATATTAGTTATCTTTGGGCCTAACTGAAGGGTTTCCATTTATATTTTCATCCCTTATTGATATAAGATTCCAAACTTTTTTTTTGGCTTGGGTGGCCAAGGACACCCTTGCGCCTACCTATCCACCCCCGGTGTGTCTGTGTGTGTGTGAGGGTCAAATATATGACATGAAGTTGCAAATTTAACATAGTGCAGCTATCATATTGAACTACTTATTTATTTTATCAGAGTTCTTCACGATAGTTAGTTTACCGCCTATATTTTGGACTAATTGTATCATATTATTCATGGTGTATTTGGTAGGAAAATTTTTTCAAATTGACAAACTTTTCCATGTTGCTTGTACTTTGTGAATGGGAAATTTTTGTTGTAGGGCCCATTTTACACTTAAACTTTGTAAACATTTTCTCAAGTGTGTTTATGAAATGTTCTTCCTGGGGAAAGTTTTCCCATGACCCAAAAAATTACCAAAGGCACCATTATTGAACCCAAGTAGATTGAACATATGTCCAAAAAATTATTGACATTCCCAAAAAATTACCAAACGTTGTAAACATATGTCCAAGTATTTTTCACTCCCTTGTTTCGTAAAGTTTCACATTCTTCAAACTCAAAACCCAGAGATGCATGATTGAACAACAGTTTCTCCAATTTCATATCTAAGTTATCGAATCCAAGAGCAAATTTCAATTCAAAGCTGTGATCTAACCCAACCTAGCACGCTATATAGTACCAAATAACCAAGGTAACACACTTTTAAATATCAAGTACCAATGACAACCAAAATCAGCAAGTGGTTTAAACAAAACAACTGAATCAGAGTTGACAAGTGATAAAACGCTTAATATTGGAAAAAGTGAGGAATAATAAAAGGCAAAAAGGAAGGAAATAGGTAAAAATGAAAGTGGGTTGGTACCTAGGAAGACTCAGGAGCAAATCCAGAAATTAAATTTAACGGGGTCAAATTTAAAGTCATAGTACTTGAAACTTTACCTCTAATTAGTAACATTCAAAAACTAATATTAAAACTAGTATTTACCACGTGCGATGCACGAGATATTTAAATAGTTTAATAAATAAAATAAACATAAATATGTTAATATCCTCAATTCAAGTAAAAAAGAAGTCATTTTGAATTATATGAGTCTTGGAAAAGTGTCTTACCTTGTCATTAAAACTATATTATATATATTAAGATGAAATTGAATGATATGATTGAATTCTTGAACTATACTATTACATATAAATTGAATAAAGTTATACTTTTATACATTATTTTTTGTATTTCAAAAAACGCTTAAAATAAGCTTACGCATCCCAAGTTAAAACAAAGAATTTTAAAAGCCAATATTAAAACAAAGAATTTTAATGTTAAAAAGATAACTATATAATAAATATTCCGGCTCCCAATATTAAAACAAAGAGTTTAATATAGCTAGACTGAAATATAAATGGCAACACAAATAATAACTGAAAAGTGCATACATATTATAGTCCAATAAAAATATTTGACATTATAAGACATTCAATGAGAAATTTTTAAAAGCCAAGTAACACTGATCATGGCGGCCTTGACGTCCATAATGTTTAATTGTCGAACCTGCCATTTAGAGTTATCATTTATAGAGTGATACAGTTATACGAAATTTAAGCATCCAGAATTCAATGGTTGCTTCAAACATTGATAGTAGACAAATTGGAAGAGAATGAAAGACACCTGCATGTTTATATTAGGTTGCGATAAATAAATCGACTCCTAGAATAAATTGACGCATAAATAAATTGAAGTAAAGGTTGCGACAAATAAATTGATGCATAAAATTATGGTGTGGTTCATAATAATAGTACTTTTAATAAAAAAAATTATGATACAGATGTATTGTGTTTTTGATACCGATGAATTGACGCATAGAAGATTTACTCAGTTCTCCTAACCGTCATGTTTAATAATGGCTTGTTCTTTTGATAAAGATGTGTGAAAAGATAATTATGAAGAGTTTGCTGACAGTATGTTGTGGATTAATCATCTATTATTAAGGAAAACAAAAACTGAAAACGATACGTACGTATTTGTCAAGTGATGAGATCTGAAGGACAACAAAACACATGTTGAAACCAAAAAAGGAGGGGTTGAATATCTTCACAGATATTGTGGAAATTATACACTTTCATCTTTTTAAATTATCGAGAATGCTAAATTGTAATCTTATGATATTTTTCACCATGTAAATCCAATGTATCATGCAAAATTTTATGAAAACATTGTAACATGCAAGTACATGCTAAAATATATTGATGTGGTATATATTCATAGTGCTTTTCGAAAACTAACCTGTTTGTATTTGCAGGTTTGCCAAGAATTCAATGGTTGCTTCAAATGCTAATAGTTGACAGATTGGAAAAGAACTAAAGATGTTTCGATGTTTATATATTAGGTCGGGAGGTAGATTCCTAATCAGATTTGGGTGAGAGGTTCTAATTAGATTTAGGTGAGAGGTAGAGTCCTAATTAGATTTCGGTGGGAGTTAGACTCCTGATTGGGTTGAGAGGTAAATTTCTAATTAGATAAGGTAGACTCTTCAATCTAATTAGATTTCTTGTTTATTATTTTTCTAAATCGATTTTTTTTATTATTATTTCATGGGCGGGAATTTTTTACTGTATTTTTAAATCGATTTTTTTCTTTAATCTGATTGGCCGATAAACCCTACAATCACTCTGGGTTGAGTACTTCAAATTTCGAATATATTACTTTTATATTATTATAGACTTAAATACGAACGACTCATAATCATTAATATTAAAATGTGTATGATACATAATATAGTGTATGATATGTAATGTATTGCATTATATGTACATAAATTATTTTTCAATTTTTTTAATTTTATATAAGTACATTTTCGTACAAAAGATGACAATATTGTTATCTCTTTTCCAAAAAGAGGGGTCACATGACCCCACGTGAACCCACCTTGGCTCCACCCCTATTGGAAGTTGGAATATGCCAGTAAAGTTGGTCGGAATTAAGGGACAGCGCCGTAGTGAGTGCAACGACGACAATGATTGTGTGTGCGAGAGGGGAGAAGAAGCCTGCTTGAGAGTCAGAGAGTATCCTGTAAAGTTTTTTTTTTTAATACCAAAACTTTCTTCGAATCTGGAGAGTTTTTTCCAATCCAAGAAGTGACTCAAGGCTCTGTTTCTTTTTTATGCGGTGGATCTGTTACGGAAACGGTACACTTGATATGGATTTTCCAAATTTCTAGCTGCATTTTCTAATTTTGTCATCTTCCAAGTTGTTATGCTAAATTTCCTTTTTGTCATTTCCTGTTTTGCTGTTTTATGTGATGTCAGAAACCGTTGGGGAGAATATGCTGTAGTGATGTGTATTGTGTAGTGCTTATCATATATGGGTCACTGAATGAAATGCAAAGAACAACTATCACCTAAAATACTCTCTCTCTCTCTTTCCTTCCTCTGAGCTCTCTCTGTATTTTTCATTCATAGAAATCCATTGCAACTCATTTTTTGAAGCCCTTTTTCTTTCCCTTTTGAGTGGCTTCCTAGAATACTGTATCAATGGTATCAGAGCCGACTCGGAGTGGGTGGCCTGGGAAGAGCCCAGCCGTGACCCAACGTGGCCGTGACCAACGAGGACGTTGGCCCTTAAGGGGTGTCGATTGTTATGGGTCTTATGCCATTGCAAGGTATGTGTAACAGCTCGAATTTTTAAGTTTTCCTAATTATAATTACGAGCTCTAATTTTTACTTTGTTTATTTAAACAAGCAATAATATTTGAACAATGTTATTCAAAATTCTTTTTCAATTATATTCAACTATATTTCATTTACTTCTTTTAATGGGGATTTATTTCAAAATTTTCTTTCTTAAAGGCCCTTTTTGACCTCTTCTCAAAATATCAAAAACTAAAATTATATCTACCCTATTTCTTCAACATGACAGGCTTCAAACCCCAATGTTCCACCACCCTCTTCAACCTTTTCTTCATCTTCTTCATCAAGCCACCCCCATGTCTCCCAAGTCAAATCCAAATACAAATTGACAAGCTGCATGTCTTCTTCTTTTGATAACAAAGCAAAGGTTGTGAGTCATCCAAGCTAGTAGAATGTTATAAAATCAAATTGCATCTAGAGCACATCCAGCAGAAACCCATTTGCTTTTACTCTATTTTTTTTCTCAGTTTTCATCCCCTATGTTGGTTGCAATCATTAGACACCACCATCATTCATCACCACAATTACCATCCCCATCACCAAGACCACCATCTCACCACCCCTACTCGCCGGGAAACACCCGTGGAACCACCCGAAGCCAACCAAAAACACTCATGAGACCTCATCGCACGGGTATAAAAGTACTGGATTTTATTATTTGTAAATTGTGCTACATACTTATTGTGGGAACGACAAAAAACTATGTACAAAAGTTTGAAACTTTAAGAGTTGATATGCAAAAGGAAGTTCTGCGTCTTGTATCTACAAGGCGATTTTCAACTCCTTCGTTCCTGAAACAGTAGAGTTTGATGTTATGATTAATATCAAAGGTAGAGGAATATATGTATTAATAAAAAAAACATAAGTGACAAATTGAGGTGGTAGAAAGAAGGGAGGGGCAAACTGACCCATAGTAAGTACAATGACACAGCCATTATGCAGCGGAAAAATCCTTGGCGAGAAGCAAAATGGCGTAAGGTGGCTAGTAGAAGATAGATCCAAGTTGGTGAAAAGCAAAAGGGAAAAAGGCTACACTCCATGGAAGACAATTCAGTGAAAGAAAAGGTCTTCGGTTGCTTAACGTGCCGAAAAATCCCGTGTCGAAAAGTCTGGTCTGGGATTTTACTCTTGGGTTAGTTGCTTCACCGTGTCATCTGTTGGGTCCTCTATGGAAAGGACTATAAACCTGAGGGTCTCTTGCGGCTGATAGGTACGATAATTAGCTTTGACGACAAATACGTGTTCTTTGTTACTGGAATGGAGATTAAGACATTCTGTATTCGCAATTCAATCCTATAAGTACCACAAGACACATAAATGAAAGAATTATCAAGTTGAACATATATTATCTACCATAAATAACTTAAGCCAAAAGAATACTTTTGACCTTTTTTTTTTATCGAAGTCCAGTCCACCAAATATAAAACAAGCCAAGCTTTTTCCAGTGTTCGGGGGCGTCCTTGGTGGTGATAGGAAGAAATTGAAGCATTCTTGAAGGTGGTTTGCCTATATCCTCCAAGATTCTTCAAGTGCCATTCATATCATTCAAATCATTCCATTCGATCGTTCATCCATTCCAAACGTCAATCATCATTCCAAACCATCTTTGTTTGATCTTTCATACGTTGATCAACATAGAACCATCCAAGCATCAATCGTTCTTCATACATTCATCACAAGCGTTCGTCCATCATCATCTTGGTAAACGATTCATCATCTTTTCATTTATCATTCATCCTTTTTCATTGAGTTTAGTTGAACTTTGAGAACTAAGAGTTGAAGATTCTTATCTTGGTTTTTAAAGATCCCAGATTCTAGTGTAATGTGATCATCCCTTGATCCATTATACATCAAAATTGGTATCATATGATGTATATTTGATGGCCATATACATCAAGGACATCGAGGAAGACATCCAATATGCATCATAGGGGTCTAATACTCGGTTACATGGCAAAAGAGCATCATTCACTCAAGTATCTTTCACGTATGAATAGCTTCAACAAGGGCAGCTTGGTAATTTGCTCTATAACTCTAGATACATGCGTCTAATGAGGAAGTCATTCAAAGACAGATTGAAGAGCATTGAAAGAGCTTTCCAGTGGTCTTTGAATCTTGCAGTTTGGACAAGTATTGAAGGAGTTATAGTCTTTTCTTTCTAGAGTTGTATTTTAGAGTTTTTATGATGTAATAAATGTGTAGGATGATGTAAGCCTCAAGGGGCCTAGTTCTTGATTTGTACACATCTAGGGAGGGCTAGGATTACAAAAAATACCCCCCTTAGGCCTCTTGTAATATCATTCAATTCAATTCATATTACAAATACAAATCAAATACAACTTGGTGTTGTTTCTCTGTAGCTTTTGCTAGTCTTTTCGTTTCTCTTGAGGGAGATTCGATCATATCATCTTCTTCTAGCCTAGAGTGCGTCCTTGGTGGTGATAGGAAGAAATGGAAGCATTCTTGAAGGTGGTGTGCCTATATCCTCCAAGATTCTTCAAGTGCCATTCATATCATTCAAATCATTCCATTCGATCGTTCATCCATTCCAAACGTCAATCATCATTCCAAACCATCTTTGTTTGATCTTTCATACGTTGATCAACATAGAACAATCCAAGCATCAATCGTTCTTCATACATTCATCACAAGCGTTCGTCCATCATCATCTTGGTAAATGATTCATCATCTTTTCGTTTATCATTCATCCTTTTTCATTGAGTTTAGTTGAACTTTGAGAACTAAGAGTTGAAGATTCTTATCTTGGTTTTTAAAGATCCCAGATTCTAGTGTAATGTGATCATCCCTTGATCCATTATACATCAAAATTGGTATCATATGATGTATATATTTGATGGCCATATACATCAAGGACATCAAGAAAGACATCCAATATGCATCATAGGGGTCTAATACTCGGTTACATGGCAAAAGAGCATCATTCACTCAAGTATCTTTCACGTATAAATAGCTTCAACAAGGGCAACTTGGTAATTTGCTCTATAACTCTAGATACATGCGTCTAATGAGGAAATCATCCAAAGATAGATTGAAGAGCATTGAAAGAGCTTTCCAATGGTCTTTGAATCTTGAAGTTTGGAAAAGTATTGAAGGAGTTATAGTCTTTTCTTTCTAGAGTTGTATTTTAGAGTTTTTATGATGTAATAAATGTGTAGGATGATGTAAGCCTCAAGGGGCCTAGTTCTTGATTTGTACACGTCTAGGGAGGGCTAGGATTACTATAAATACCCCCTTAGGCCTCTTGTAATCTCATTCAATTCAATTCATATTACAAATACAAATCAAATACAACTTGGTGTTGTTTCTCTCTAGCTTTTGCTAGTCTTTTCGTTTCTCTTGAGGAAGATTCGATGATATCATCTTCTTCTAGCCTAGGGTGGCGTCCTTGGTGGTGATAGGAAGAAATTGAAGCATTCTTGAAGGTGGTGTGCCTATATCCTCCAAGATTCTTCAAGTGCCATTCATATCATTCAAATCATTCCATTCGATCGTTCATCCATTCCAAACGTCAATCATCATTCCAAACCATCTTTGTTTGATCTTTCATACGTTGATCAACATAGAACCGTCCAAGCATCAATCGTTCTTCATACATTCATCACAAGCGTTCGTCCATCATCATCTTGGTAAACGATTCATCATCTTTTCGTTGATCATTCATCCTTTTTCATTGAGTTTAGTTGAACTTTGAGAACTAAGAGTTGAAGATTCTTATCTTGGTTTTTAAAGATCCTAGATTCTAGTGTAATGTGATCATCCCTTAATCCATTATACATCAGAAAGATTGAATCTTTCACAACATAGAGGTACACGTGAAGGTCCTGATTCACGTGGAGGTCATTGGCACAACTATGGTCCATGTGGAGGTCCTGATCCACATGAAGATTCTAATTGGGCTACTTGAAGTCTTTGAACTTCAACCTCCAAGTTTGAGGACAAACTTCTTTCAACTAGGGGGGAATGATGGAAATAACCCCACGCTTATTTCTCTAGGCCCATTCAAGAAGGACCAATTGAAGGTCTATCATACATATAGGGTCCTTCACCAAAGGACTTCAATCCATACAAGACCAACGGGGCATATTTGGTTCAACTACATCAAGTGGGCCAACGAAGAAAGGTACAAGGTTGAACTACGAAGGCCCATTCATATGGTATGTTTCCTATTTCAAGAGGATGTCCAAACATCCTAGATGGGCCAAGGTCACACGCCAAGCCCAGGGAAGAAGAAGCATCACACGTCCAAGTCAAGGAAAACAAGTCCAATTTTATGATCTTGATTTTTGGATGTAATTTAATTAGTTTTAGCTTAATTATTTTTGGTGTGTTTCTTTTAATTAGCTAGATTAGGCAGGTGTTTATCTTTCCTAGATAGGAATTGACTAATTTTGTAACTAATCCAATTTGGATTAGGAAAGCCAAAACCAATTAGGATAAGGTTTGTTACAACCAACTCCCCCTAGGATAAGGATTCCTAATCCAAGGGAGAGTAGGAGTAGATAGACGAATTCTCCTTGGCTTGCACGCCAAGAGAGAGTCTCCTAGGCTTAGTATAGCTTGGCTTCCATGCCAAGTAGGAGTACAAGTCCCTTAAGGACTCCCCTAGTATAAATAGCCTCGGCTTGTAATCAATTGGATACATCAGTTGAGAAATATGAATCAAGCTTTAAGCTTATCCCCTCCAGTGTTTGGATAAACCCTCATGATGTATAATGGATCAAAGAATGATCACATTACACTAGAATCTAGGATCTTTAAAAACCAAGATAAGAATCTTTAACTCTTAGTTCTCAAAGTTCAACTAAATTCAATGAAAAAGGATGAATGATAAACGAAAAGATGATGAATCGTTTACCAAGATGATGATGGACGAATGATGAATGATCAAATGATGATTGTTTGGTGTTGGGATGTTGAATGAATGCACCTTGAACAATTGAATGTCGTTTGATGCTTGAAAGAACAATCAAAGATGGATGATTACTTGAATTGGATGAATGAACGAATGGAATGATATGTATGATATGAATGGCACTTGAAGAATCTTGGAGGATATGGGCACACCACCTTCAAGAATGCTTCAATCTCTTCCTATCACCACCAAGGACGCCACCCTAGGCTAGAAGAAGACAATTGGGACGAATCTCCCTCAAGAGAAACGAGAATACTAGCAAAAGCTAGAGAGAAACAACATCATGTTGTGTTTGATTGTATTTGTATTGAATAATGTGTCATTACAAAGCACCCTAAGGGGGTATTTATACAAAATGAGGCCCCCTTTAGGCGTGTACAAATCAAGACTCTAGGTCCTTAGGGCTTACATCATCCTACACATTTATTACATCATAAAAGCTTTAAAATACAACTCTATAAAGAAAAGACTATAACTTCTTCAATACTTGTCTAATCTTCAAGATTCAAAAACCAATGTGTAGCTTCTTTGATGTAGATTATTTGGTACTTGGATGACTTATTCAATATCTTCAAGGATCTTGTGAAGTTGAACAAATGACCGATCCACCCTTGAAGAATGCACTTGGACGTGTGAAAGGTGTGAGTGTTTCAAGCTCCCTTTGAATGAATTCAAACACTTGGTTCCCATGATGAAGATTTGGGACCAAATCTACATCATTCCCCCCTAGTTGAATAGAGTTTGTCCTCAAACTAGGAAGGTCTTCATTACCACCATAGTAAGGCTTAAGATCACTCACATTAAAAGTGCAACTCCCTTCATAATCATCACCAAGTTGTAACTTATAAGCATTGTCACCAATCCTTTCCAAAACCTCATATGGACCATCTCCTCTTGGCGCAAGTTTACCTTTCCTCTTAGAAGGAAATCTTTCTTTCTTCAAGTGAATCCAAACAAGGTCTCCAGGTTCAAACACAACCTTCTTCCTTGCTTTGTTCACTAGTCCATCAAATACAGTTCGATATTTTGCTCTATAATTCTAGATCCATATGTCTATTGAGGAAATAATCAAAAGACAGATTGGAGATCTTTCAATAAGCTTTCCAATGGTTTTTGAATCATTGAAAACGGACAAGTATTGAAGGAGTTATAGCAATTTCTTTCTAGAGTTGTATTTTAGAGTTTATGATGTCATAAATAGGATATATGATGTAATAGTTGATTCTTGGTTTCTTGAACCCTAGGTACACGTCCAAGGGGTCTTAGAGTAGTATAAATAGACCCCCTAGGGTGCCATTGTATTCATTCATTCAATCATATAATCAAAATACAATCAAACACATGATGTGTTGTTCTCTCTAGCTTTGTGCTAGTTTCCCTTCGTTTCTCTTGAGGGAGATCGAAACTATCCCCTTCTTCTATCCAAGGTTGGCGTCCTTGGTGGTGATAGGAAGGATTTGAAGCATTCTTGAAGGTGGTGTGGCTGTATCCTCCAAGATTCTTCAAAGAGCTATTTTCGTTTTATCATTCTTAGTGAGTTTCCTTTGAATCGTTTGAATTCTTCAATTGCATTCTCATTGTTTCTACCTTACATTCAAACGTCTAAAGTGTTAATTCACAAGATACATTCATCATCCATTTCGTTCAAATCATCCATCATTCGTCCATTCATTCGTTCATTCATTCTACATTCATCAATCATTCATTCGTTCATCATTTCCATTCATTTGGGAATCATCTTTCATAGTTCTTTCCATTCTTTTCATCCATTTCTATTCCATTTTTGGTTCTTTGGAACTTTGAGAAGGGAGATTCCTATCTTCGTTTTTAAAGATCCTTAGATTGTGTGTAATGAGATCATCCCTTGGTCCCATTATGCATCAAAGTTTCTACCCCAAAGCTACGTCCAAGACAATTATGTCAAGCTTCAAAGGCTAGTTCAAGGATCCAAGTCGGTGGAAGAGTATACTAAGGAGTTTGAACATCTCCTTTGGCGTTGTGATTTGAAGGAGAATGAGCCACAAGTTTTGGTACGTTTTCTAATTGGTTTAAATGATTGGATACGTAATGTTGTTGAGTTACATTCTTATCAATCATTGGATGAATTAAGTACTTTGGCCTTGAAAGTAGAAAGGCAAAGGAAAGAAAGGGGAAAAGACACCATGAGAACGTACCTTACACAATCCAAACCCTATACCACACGTCCATCTACCTAAATGCAATACAAAACTCCACAAAATCAGCCCCCATCCTCCCAAAAACCCCACGGCAAACCCCCACAAAATCAGCCACAAAATCCCCCATCCAAACCCCATATCCAAGAATCAAGGACATTGGCTCCAAGAAGATGTTTTAGGTGCCAAGGATTGGGCCATATTGCATCCGAATGTCCTAACAAACGTATAGTTTCTCTTGTTGAATATCAAAGTGCTTTATATGTTGAACCAAGTTGCCATGAAAGTGAATATGAAGAAGAGCAACTTGAGGAGGAAAATGACGTTTGTGAAGAGGAGATTGTTGAAGAAGCGGATGATGGAGAATTGCTTGTGTTGAGGAGGGCATTAAGCGCGGCTTCTACACCAAATGAATTGGAGCAACGTGAAACTATCTTCCATACTAGATGTACGGTTCAAGGGAAGGTATGTTCACTCATTATTGATGGTGGTAGCTGTACTAATGCAGCCTCTACTGATGCATAATGAGACCAAGGGATGATCACATTACACACAATCTAAGGATCTTTAAAAACAAAGATAGGAATCTCCCTTCTCAAAGTTCCAAAGAACCAAAAATGGAATAGAAATGGATGAAAAGGATGAACGAATGAATGATTGATGAATGTAGAAATCGAATGGATTGATGAATCTATCTTATGATTTAGCACTTTAGATGTGTAAATGAAAGATAGAAACAATGAAAATGCAATTGAAAGAATTCTAATGAATCAAACGAAACTCACTAGAATGATAGAATGATAATGGCTCTTTGAAGAATCTTGGAGGATACAGCCACACCACCTTCAAGAGACCTTCAATTCCTTCCTATCACCACCAAGGACGCCAACCTTGGATAGAAGAAGGGGATAGTTTCGTTCTCCCTCAAGAGAAACGAAGGGAAACTAGCACAAAGCTAGAGAGAACACATCATGTGTTTGATTGTATTTTGATATATGATTGAATGAATCAATACAATGGCACCCTAGGGGGTCTATTTATACTATTCTAGGACCCCTTGGACGTGTACCTAGGGTTCAAGAAACCAAGAATCAACTATTACATCATATATCCTATTTATGACATCATAAACTCTAAAATACAACTCTAGAAAGAAATTGCTATAACTCCTTCAATACTTGTCCGTTTTCAATGATTCAAAAACCATTGGAAAGCTTATTGAAAGATCTTCAATCTGTCTTCTGATGATTTCCTCAATAGACGTATGGATCTAGAATTATAGAGCAAAATATCAAACTGTACTTGATGGAGTCTTTTGCTGCCGTGAGAGATGACTTTTCAATAAGGACTTGAGAATGATTTAAGCTCATTGATGTCCTCCAAATGTGAGAGTAACTCCATATAAGCTTAGAAGTGTGAAGACTAAGCTTAGAGTACCTTCAAGGTCCTTTACGCCTTCTACCTTGATAAACCCAAGACTAATGCTTGACTTGAACTTCTACTTTCTTCTAAATTTTCTCATTACTAATCCAATGACATCATGGAACTTCAAATCTCGTTTCTTCATAGAGAATGTAGAAACCTCATATAACTTCTCAACTTCAAAGTATAGATTCACAAGCTTGTAACTCATGATGAAGACAATAGTAAGACTTCCTTGAATCCATGGTACTTCAACCTTAGAATTCAAGCTTTCATCTCCATATAGTATAGAAGGATTGCAAATATCACAACATTGTAACGTTTGCTCAATGTCAACGATCATGCTAGGCCAGAAATAATACTTCTTCATCTTGTAATACGTATTGAGAAGACCCAAATGATCAAAAGAACTTCCATGTACTTCCATGATTAAGAAGTCACGAATTCCACTCCTTGGAATACACAATTGATTCCCTTTGAAAAGAAATCCATGATTAATATGAAAGGGTTGTTGATGATGCTTCTCACATACCTTGAATACTTCTTTAAAATCATCATCATCTTCATATAACTCCTTGATATATCCAAGCTCAAGTAATTTTGAATCAAACATGTATCTCCTCGTTAGAAAACTTCCTTTAGTCAAAGGACTTACTTCCTCCAAGTGACTTGATTTTGATGAACGAATCAAGTACTTCATCTCAAAGTATAATGGTGGCTTGATCTCCTTATCATATGAAGCATACTCCAATACTTTATAAGAATCACAAAGCTTAAGGATGAATCCTCCATGATAATAATTCTTTTGCTCAAATATCCTCATGATAACAACAAGTATGAATGCAAAGCCATAAGCATGAAGCTTCTCCTTTTCTCCAATTAGTATATCACCAAAATAATCCATGGGAGAACTTCCTTGAGATAGGACTTCGCCTTTCTCAACTCCATTTGTAATGAACAAATATGATGCGAGAATAGGAAATAAAAGAATATGATGATCTTTAGCATCCTTTAAGAGACATAGTACCTCAAGTATAGATGCAAGTATGGATCCTTCTTGAATAGTTCCTTTCTTCCTTTTGTCCACTTGAATTACTCCATTTAATGAGATATGTTGAGATAGCTCATTCTTGGACGAGAGGTAAGGACATTTCTCCAAGTACTTCTCCAGTTCTCCTTGTGGCTTCTCATGCTTTGTCATGATCAAGACTAACTCCAAAGGATTTACATACTCCTTTCTACTTCTACTATATACAAAAATGTTATCAAAGTATACAAATACAATCTCTTTACATTGCAATGGTACATACTCTTTCAAAATATGTTGTATACTATGAGAATCAAAACCGTAGTTGTAGTTATCCATGAATTGAGCTTGATCCTAAAGAGATAAGTGAGAGAGGTCACTTGTCGATGGTGCTTGTCTTTCATCCAAATATTCACAAATGAGAACAAGTGATGGCATAGGATCTTGATCCTTTATAGGCTCACGGTTTCCAACCTCCATTGGTGTAAGAATGAGACTCCTTGGTTCTTCAAATTCATGATACTTATTCTCCATAAGTGTCATAAGAATGCTTTGACCCTCCTTGAGCCGTGAAACACAAAGTGTAATAAGGACGCCTCTTAGAGCATGATACCCTATCATACAACTTTGATTCTTCCAACAAAGTATAGCTAGAATCCATAGAAGTAATATTACAATATAATGAATCTTTGCAAATATTGTAAAAACAAAGACTTACTAAACTTCTTGGATCAAAATGGATGTCCTTGTCATGAAGTGAATGACCGTGTGAATAGCTCTCCATTTGCAATGCTTGGACCCTTGTTGTAGTAAGGCCAATATCATTGCCATGGTCCTTATCAATGCCAATGCTAGCGTAAAGATCCTCATAGATGGCACTACTTCCTCCTTCTTGGAACAATGAACACATCTTATCACGTTGCCTTTCTTCATTCACGCTTTCCTACTCATACAATGGGTTGACATATACTCGAAACTCATCATTATTCTCCTCATACAAGGGATTGTCATACACCTTAAACTCTTCTTTAGGCATGCTACAAACTACATTAGCTTCCTCATTCATGCCAAGGTTATCACATACTTCATGAACATCCTCATACATGTCAAATACATCAAATGATTCAGTTTCAAATTCTAGTTGCTCATAGGATGACATTTGACTTGCATTTACAACATGATCAAATCTTTGGCAAGATAGACTTGTACTTTGGTCAATGATTTCCTCGTCTTGGACAATGGGAATGGGGAGGTTTATGGGCTGGTTTGAGGTGCTTTGGTTAGTAGGTGTGAGTGATGCATAATGGGACCAAGGGATGATCACATTACACACAATCTAAGGATATTTAAAAATGAAGATAGGAATCTCCCTTCTCAAAGTTCCAAAGAACCAAAAATGGAATAGAAATGGATGAAAAGGATGGAAAGAACTATGAAAGATGATTACCCAACGAATGGAAATGATGTACGAATGGTTGAACGAATGATGAACGAATGATGAATGATGTTTGAACGTCACTTTGATGAATTGTTTGGCGTTTGAATGATGGACGAATGCTCCTTGTACAATTGAATGTTGTTTGATACTTGAAAGAACACTCAAAGTTGGATGAATGTAGATGAACGTTTGAATGGATGAATGAATGAATGATAATGGCTTTGAAGATTCTTGGAGGATACAGCCACACCACCTTCAAGAGACCTTCAATTCCTTCCTATCACCACCAAGGATGCTAACCTTGGATAGAAGGGGATAGTTTCGTTCTCCCTCAAGAGAAACAAAGAGACACTAGCACAAAGCTAGAGAAACAACACATCATGTGTTTGATTGTATTTGACATATGATTGAATGAATGATACAAGGCACCCTAAGGGGTCTATTTATACTAGTAGAGGCCCCCTTAGGCGTGTGGTATGAAAGAAATTACAACCATCTAGCTTACATCATCCTATACACATGATTACATCATAAAGAAACAAATGAACTAAGCTAGATTACAAATGATGATAACTTGCTCAATACTTAACCAAATCTAAAGATTCTTGAACCCTTAGAAAGCTCTTGGAATGTAGATTAATCCACTCTAGGACACCTTCCATGATAGCTTTATGGTTCTTGAGTTAAGGAGTAAATTACTTAAGTACCCTTGTAGATTTCTTCCAAATAGAGAGATATGTGAGAGATGTGAGCTCTTCTTCCATGTAAGTGAGTATTTGATGTTTCTCTAGTTGACCTTGATGTATATCGCCATCAAATATGTATCATACTCCCCTGGTTGAAAAAGTTTGTCCTCAAACTTGGAGCATCACTCTCTTACTCGCCTTCTTCACAAAGAATGTCAAGCTTTCTTCTTAAAGGCTTTGAAGTCATCATATATCCCTTTGATGAACTTTTTCATCTTTCTCCCAAGTAATCCATGGCCATTACAAGACTTGGATCCTCGAACTTTCTCAACGGATGTAGATTCCCAGTGTAGCTTCTCAATTCCCAAGTCAAGTTTCACCACTTGGCCTTTATCATTTAGCATGAATCGATCCACTTTGATGACTTTAGCTTTTTGGCTCCTTCGAGTCCTTGGCTTTTCAACTATAATATTCAAGTTGATTTCTCTTGGGTGCACATGGAAGATACGCTTCATATGAGAATTCAAAATTGGGTGCTTGTTTGGATCCGTTTTGTTTTCCTCCAAATTTGTAAGAGTAAGACTCTTATGCCTTTCATGCTCATGATCCACCTTCATAATCGACACAATTTGGCTTTCTTCCTCTTTAGACCGAGAAGATGGTGCTAGGGGTGTCAAAGTGATCTTCTTTTGATTGAGAGTGAAAGTATAAGTGTTGGATCTCCCACCATGCATGACACTCCTATCAAATAACCATGACCTTCCTAACAAAATATGACAAGTATCCATAGGAACAATATCACACCATAAGGAATCTTTGTAATTCTTCCCAATTGAAAGACTTACCAAGACCCTTTGATCCACACAAATGTCTTGGCCTTGGCTTAGCCAACGTACGGTGTAAGGTGTGGGATGTGGGATATCTTCCAATTGCAACTTGTTGACCATTGTTGTAGAGGCCGCATTGGTGCAACTTCCTCCATCTATGATTAATGAGCACACTTTTCCATTGATTGTACAACGAGAGCGAAAGATAGCCTCCCTTTGCACTTGGACATTCGGCACATGAAGTACATCCGAGTCTCTTCTTACAACAAGTAACTCTCCTTCATCCGACTCTTCTACACATTCCTCTTCCACACTTTCTTCCTCATTCACGTCAATAGGGCCAACTACTTCCTCTTCATTCTTTCTTTCATTATACTCCGGTTCTACATACAAAGCACTTTGATACTCCACCAAAGATACTACTCTCTTGTTTGGGCACTCTGAGGCATAATGACCTAACCCTTGGCAACGAAAACACCTTCGTGGGGCTAGAGTTTTGGCTTCTTGGACGTGGGGTTTAGGGATGGATGGGGGCTGATTTTGTGGAGTTCTTTTTGTAGAAAATTGGGGGTTTTGTAGTGGCATGTGAGGGAGTGTAGAGTAGGATGATTCTTGTGGAGTTTGGTATTTGTTTAGGACTTCTTTTCCCTTATTTCTCCTTTGCCTTTCAACTTTAAGGGACAAAGAACTCAACTCATCCAAGGTTTTGTATGGTTGCAACTCAACAACATGTCTAATCCAATCATTAAGACCAAAAAGATAACGTACCAAAGTTTGTGGCTCGTCCTCTTTAAGATCACACCTCCAAAGCAAATGCTCGAATTCTTTGGTGTACTCCTCTACGCTTCTACCTCCTTGGACCAACTTTTGTAGCTTGTAGTAGTTGTCACGTAGGTAGCTAGGTAGTAAGAACTTCTCTTGGAGCTTCTTTTTCATTTTATCCCATGAACGCACCTTGTCCTTTTCTTTAGCTTCCCGCTTCTTTTGCAAGCTTGTCCACCAAATACTTGCATGTTTTCGTAGCTTCAAGGCAACATACTTGACCTTCTTGTTATCATCCACGTCTTTGAGATCAAAGACTCTCTCCACGGTTTGCATCCAATCCAAGAAAACCTCCGGATCAAGATTTCCAACAAATTCGGGGATCTCTACTTTGAAGTCGAATTCTCTCCTCCTTTGGAGAACGTCTTCTTGGAACATCCTCATCACTATCATTGGTCTGACTTTCACCATGGGTCACTCTATGTTGTAGATGCATGTATTTCTTTAGTTGATCGTTGAGATAAACGATTCTTTGCTTCATCGCTTCAACATCTTCTTGAGATGTTGTGGGAGACTTCGTAGGAGAACTTGAACCAGCCATTAGAACCAATCTTGCAACAAAAAGATCACAAGAAACTCATGGTTGTGGGTTAGCACATAAGGGACGAGAGGTAGGATGTGTTTGGGTTGATTGTGTTTGGGTTTGTGGGGTTCTTTGTGGAGCTAATGGTTCTTTATGAGTTCTTGATGAGTTCTTGGAAGAACTTATAGGTGGCGTGAAGTGTAGGGATGGTGGGGAATGAATTTGTGATGGAAAGATGGGTAAAAGATGGTTCAAGAACTAAGAGAATCAATCTCCTTGGCCCTGATACCAATTTTGATGCATAATGGGACCAATGGATGATCACATTACACACAATCTAAGGATCTTTAAAAACGAAGATAGGAATCTCCCTTCTCAAAGTTCCAAAGAACCAAAAATGGAATAGAAATGGATGAAAAGGATGGAAAGAACTATGAAAGATGATTACCCAACGAATGGAAATGATGTACGAATGGTTGAACGAATGATGAACGAACGATGAATGATGTTTGAACGTCACTTTGATGAATGTTTGGCGTTTGAATGATGGACGAATGCTCCTTGTACAATTAAATGTTGTTTGATACTTGAAAGAACACTCAAAGTTGGATGAATGTAGATGAACGTTTGAATGGATGAATGAATGAATGATAATGACTTTGAAGATTCTTGGAGGATATAGCCACACCACCTTCAAGAGACCTTCAATTCCTTCCTATCACCACCAAGGATGCCAACCTTGGATAGAAGAAGGGGATAGTTTCGTTCTCCCTCAAGAGAAACGAAGAGACACTAGCACAAAGCTAGAGAAACAACACATCATGTGTTTGATTGTATTTGATACATGATTGAATGAATGATACAAGGCACCCTAAGGGGTCTATTTATACTAGTAGAGGCCCCTTTAGGCGTGTGGTATGAAAGAAATTACAACCATCTAGCTTACATTCATCCATCATTCGTCCATTCATTCGTTCATCCTACATTCATCCATCACTCATTCGTTCATCATTTCCATTCATTTGGTAATCATCTTTCATAGTTCTTTCCATCTTTTTCATCCACTTCTATTCCATTTTTGGTTCTTTGGAACTTTGAGAAGGGAGATTCCTATCTTCGTTTTTAAAGATCCTTAGATTGTGTGTAGTGTGATCAACCCTTAGTCCATTATGCATCAAAATTGGTATCAGAGCTTAGGAGTTTGATTCTCTTAGTTCTTGAACCATCTTTCTACAAAACTTTCCATCACAAAAACATTCCTACCATCTCTCCATCACATGCCACCCACGAGTTCTTCCAAGAACTCATCAAGAATTCATTAAGAAATCATCAAGAATTCATAAAGAACCATTAGCTCCACAAAAAAAAACCCATAGCCCAAACACAATCCGCACCTAAACACACCCCCCTCTCGTCCCTACAATCTAACCCCATTGTTTTGCAAGTTTCTTGTGATCTTTTTGTATCAAGATTCATATTCTATGGCTTGCAAAAGATCTTGCATGAGTTCTCAACGTGAATTACAACGCTTGGAGCAACAAATTGATGATCTCATCGAACAAATGGAAGAATTTCGGATCCTTCCAAAGGGATCAAGAAGCGCAAGTTCACGTATGGTACGTTCGTATGAGGTTGAATATGAAGCGCCTTATGCATGGAGTAAACGATCCAACAAGAAGAGTGGGAATAAATTTCAAGAAGAGTTCGAACCATTCAATTACAAAGGAGACTACATCAACAAACTTGCAAGAATGGAGCAAGGAAGCAAGGATGTGGTTGAATACACCATAGAATTCAGGCGGCTATTATGGAAGTATGGCCTTAAGGAGAATGATCAACGAGTTTTGGTATGTTACTCTCTTGGTCTTAATGATTACATTCGACATGTTGTTGTAAATGAACCTTACACAAACTTGGAAGAGTTAAGTTCTTTAGCTTTTTATGTTGAAGTAAAGAGTAAAGAACTCTTGGACAAAACCCGTACACACACACAAACTCCACAAAATTAGCCCCCATCCCACCTCACACCTACTATCCAAAGCTCCTCAAAACAACCCATAAACCTCCTCATTCCCATTGTCCAAGACGAGGAAATCATTGACCAAAGTACAAGTCTATCTTGCCAAAGTTTTGATCATGTTGTAAGTGTAAGTCAAACGTCATCCTATGAGCAACTAGAATTTGAAAGTGAATCATTTGATGTATTTGACGTGTATGAGGATGCTCATGAAGTATGTGATAACCTTGGCATGAATGAGGAAGCTAATGTGGTTTGTAGCATGCCTAAAGAAGAGTTTAAGGTGTATGACCATCCCTTGTATGAGGAGAATAATGATGAGTTTCGAGTATATGTCAACCCATTGTATGAGGAGAAAGGCGTGAATGAAGAAGAGCAACGTGATAAGATGTGTTCATTGTTCCAAGAAGGAGGTAGTAGTGCCATCTATGAGGATCTTGACGCTATCATTGGCATTGATAAGGACCATGGCAATGATATTGGCCTTACTACAACAAGGGTCCAAACATTGCAAATGGAGAGCTATTCACACGGTCATTCACTTCATGACAAGGACATTCATTTTGATCCAAGAAGTTTAGTAAGTCTTTGTTTTTACAATATTTGCAAAGATTCATTATATTGTAATATTACTTCTATGGATTCTTGTAATACTTTGTTAGAAGAAACAAAGTTGTATGATAGGAGTATCAAGCTCCAAGAGACGTCCTTATTACCACCTTGTGTTTCACGGCTCAAGGAGGGTCAAAGCATTCTTATGACACTTATGGAGAATAAGAGATGCATTACCGGATCAAGAAAGGTTCTTGATTCCAATAATACATGAAACACGTGTAACCAAACAATGAGGATGGGGTGGTTCACGAGATTAGGGAGAAAGAAACGGGGAGGCTCTCGTGAATCAGGGTTTAATGGAGGGTTATTTTGCCGTGAGGGCTTTTGTGGTTTCAAGATTCAAGTGTGATGAATCTTGAATGGGAAAGAGGGGAGAGGGATGATTCTTGGATGGGGGTTTGAAGGGGGATGGCGTGAAACAAGGGAGGTGAGAGAGGGAGAGAGTGACGTTAGGATGGGGGTGAGAGAAGGTGAGGGTGGCGTTTGATGGGAGAGAGAGGGGTGAGGTTGTTAGGTTGGAGGAGAGAGGAGTTTGTTATGGAGAGAGCAAAGAAAGGAGGTGGTGAGTGGTTGAGGAGGTGAGAGACGTTTGAGGGAGTGATGGGGAAGGAAGGTGGCGTGAGTTTATGGGGGGGGGGTAGGTTTAGGGTTTATGTGACTTAACTGTATTGACAGAAAGCTTACAGGGTTATTACCTTAACTATATTGATAGAAAGGTAAGAACGGATAGATCTAGGTTTCCTAATTGAATCCACAAATAGGACAACCTAGGGCTAACTTGACCTAGACCGCAACCTAGGGTCAAGCTCTTCCTAACCACTTGGGTGCCAAACCAAGATACAATAGAAGAAAAGGGGTGAGAGTTTATCCAACACTCGAGGGAAAGCTAAAAGCTTAAGGGGTTTCATATTTCTGAATTGAATTGAATGCCTTGAGAGGCTACATCCCTATTTATACTATGAGAGTCCTAAAGGGACTAGAACTCTCCAACTTGGCGTGCAAGCCAAGGAGTTCTACTACTAGATGCCTAATCTATTCTACTCCTCCTTGGATTAGGATTCCTTATCTTAGGGGGAGTTGGTTGTAACAAACCTTATCCTAATTATCTTGGCTTTCCTAATCCGGATTGGATTAGTTACAAAATTAGCCAATTCCTAACTAGGAATTAAATCACACGACTATTCTAGCCTAATTAAAATAAACACACCAAAAAACTAATTAAGCTGAAAATAATTAAATTACATCCAAAAATCATGATCATTAAATTGGGCTTGTAACTTGACTTTGGACGTGTATTGCTCCTCCTTCCCTGGGCTTGGCGTGTGGCCTTGGCCCATATAGGATGTTTGGACATCCTCTTGAAATATGAAGTACACCATATGAATGGGCCTTCGTAGTTCAACTTTGTATCTTTCCTTGTTGGCCCATTTGATGTAGTTGATCCAAATATGCCCTATGAGTATGATGAAGGACCCTATGAGTATGATGGACCTTTAATTGGGCCTTCTTGATTGGGCCTAGGGGAACAAGCGTGGGCTGATTTCCATCATTCCCCCCTAGTTGAAAGAAGTTTGTCCTTAAACTTGGAGGCTCAAGTTCAAAGACTGCAAATTGCCCAATTAGAATCTTCACGTGGATCAGAACCTCCACATGAACTATAGTTGTGTCAATAGCCTCCACGTGAATCAGGACCTTCACGTGTACCTCTATGTGGTGAAAGATTCGATCTTTCACAGTCTTGCTGTGTAGGAACGTGCCATGGACACACTTGCTGACGAAGGAACTTAGAACCTGATTCATAAGCCTCATAATAGTATAAAGAACATAGGTTAGATCACAAGGTGTGACTAACCATACAGGGAGGCTTCTTGGGATTTCTGCAGCAATAATCCCTAGCTGATTCAGAACCAGATTAACTTCCTTTGCGATCACTAGGGAACTTGGAAGAACAGTTTCCTTCTTGACCATACCTTTGGCGTGACCATCAGCTGTATTTCGAACCCTTGGGGCAGTATTAGGGTTCACATGATCTTTCACAGATTGAAGCTCACGTTGGCTGGACTCCTTTGAGGCTTGCACCACTGAATTCTCATGATTAGCGTCAATAGGAGAATTCTTTTCAGTTTTTGCGTGGTCAAGACGTGACAGGACAAATTCCTTTCGTTCACTGATCTCAGGGCGTTCAGTGACCATGAAAGATATGATCTTTGAGTCGTTCTTAGGAGCCGTTGGTGATGTCTTTAGGGGAGCTAACGTGACCTTCTTGTTTTTCACCATTAATGTGTAGGCGTTAGCTCTACCGTCATGTGTTACACTCCTGTCAAATAACCAGGGTCTTCCAAGTAGAATATGACAGGCTTCCATAGGTAATACATCACACCAGATAGAATCCTGATAAGACTTTCCAATAGAAAAGCTTACCAACGGTATTTGAGTTACCTTTAAGCCTTTACCCGAGTGATCCATTGGGTGTGTATGGCGTTGGGTGTGGGCTTGTAGGTAGTGAAGTTTGTTCACCATAGTAGTTGAAAGCGCATTAGTCTGACCATCGACGATCAAAGAACAAACTTTCCCTTGCACAGTACAGCGGGAATGGAAGATAGCTTCCCGTTGTTGTAGATCTTCAGGGACTGGAAAACTATTCAGTATTCTCCTTACAACCAACATCTCTCCTTGATCTGGTTCTTCCACGACCTCTTCTTCAGAATCGTTGTGGTAGGCGTGGGTTTCCTCATCGACATCCGTCGGTTCAGGTTCAAACAGAGCATTCTGAAATTCTAACAATGTGATTGCCCTCTTGTTTGGACACTCTGAAGCAATATGGCCGAGCCCTTGACACCTAAAACACCTCTTTTTGTCGGTGGGTGGAGCTGGGACGGATCTAGGGGCGGTTTGAGGGGTAGGAGTGGGCGTTTTTGTGGCGGACGGATAGGAGTGGGTTTGGCTTTTTTGTGGAGTGTATGTTTGAGGCGAGTAGTTGACCCTTTGAGAGCTAGGGTTTCTAGTTGGCGCCTCTTTGCCTCTTCTTTTCTTTTGCTGTTCCACTTTGCTAGCCAAAGTACTCAATTCATCAAGAGTTTCATAAGGTTGAAGTTCCACCACATACCTTATATTTTTGTTCAAGCCAGCAAGATACCTCACAAGGGTTTGAGGTTCATCTTCTTTTAGGTTACACCTCCAGAGTAGGTGTTCGAACTCCTTAGTATATTCTTCAACAGATTTAGATCCCTGGGATAGGTGTTGTAGACGGAAGTAGTTGTCTTTGAAGTAGCTTGTAGGTAGAAACTTTGAATGAAGTTTCTTTCTCATCTTTTCCCAAGTACGGATCTTTTCTTTCCCGGCATGCTGTCTCTTTTTCTGTAAATTAGTCCACCATATACTAGCATGCTTTCGGAGTTTTAAAGCAATATACTTAACCTTCTTGTCATCAGCGACATCTTTCAAATCAAAGACTCGTTCGACAGTTTGGATCCAATCGAGAAAGATTTCAGGATCAAGATTACCGTCGAATTCAGGGATGTCAACTTTGAAGTCGAGTCTTTCTTCCCTTGGAGGGGGTCTAGGGCGACGTGACCTCTTGCTTGAGCCAGTAGAGTGCTCAGTTTCGCTAGGGCTGCTGGGGACGGCTTCTTCCTCGTCTTGCCCCCGTAGTGTCCTGAATTGCAGGTCCATGTATCGCTTTAGTTGATCAGAAAGATAAGCGATTCTTGCTTCCATTACTGCCTTTTCTTGTTTTCATTGCTCCGTAGGATTTCCATCTTCTTGACTGTTGCTGTCAGATGCCATGGAAGGGGTTTGGAACGTCCAGTTGACGTTGGGTAGGGAGGGTAATGTGTTTAGGCTGTTTGTGGAGTTTAGGGTTGCAGGTTGGTACTAAAGATTTGAAGGTTATGTGTTTGGTACTGCAGGTTAAGCTTGTGGATTTGCAGGTTAAGCTTTTGGACTTGCAGGTTAAGCTTTAGACTTGCAGGTTAAGCCTTTGGATTTGAAGGTTACGTGTTTGGTTTACACTCAACCTCAACCTAGAGCTCTGATACCACTTTTGATGAATTATCGGATCATGAAAGGTTCTTGATTCCAATAATACATGAAACACGTGTAACCAAACAATGAGGATGGGGTGGTTCACGAGTAGGATGAATCTTGAATGGGAAAGAGGGGAGAGGGATGATTCTTGGATGGGGGTTTGAAGGGGGATGGCGTGAAACAAGGGAGGTGAGAGAGGGAGAGAGTGACGTTAGGATAGGGGTGAGAGAGGGAGAGGGTGGCGTTTGATGGGAGAGAGAGGGGTGAGGTTGTTAGGTTGTTGGAGGAGAGAGGAGTTTGTTATGGAGAGAGCAAAGAAAGGAGGTGGGTGAGTGGTTGAGGAGGTGGGAGACGTTTGAGGGAGTGATGGGGAAGGAAGGTGGCGTGAGTTTATGGGGGGGGGGGGGGTAGGTTTAGGGTTGATGTGACTTAACTGTATTGACAGAAAGCTCACAGGGTTATTACCTTAACTATATTGATAGAAAGGTAAGAACGGATAGATCTAGGTTTCCTAATTGAATCCACAAATAGGACAACCTAGGGCTAACTTGACCTAGACCGCAACCTAGGGTCAAGCTCTTCCTAACCACTTGGGTGCCAAACCAAGATACAATAGAAGAAAAGGGGTGAGAGTTTATCCAAACACTCGAGGGAAAGCTAAAAGCTTAAGGGGTTTCATATTTCTGAATTGAATTGAATGACTTGAGAGGCTACATCCCTATTTATACTATGAGAGTCCTAAAGGGACTAGAACTCTCCAACTTGGTGTGCAAGCCAAGGAGTTCTACTACTAGATGCCTAATCTATTCTACTCCTCCTTGGATTAGGATTCCTTATCTTAGGGGGAGTTGGTTGTAACAAACCTTATCCTAATTATCTTGGCTTTCCTAATCCGGATTGGATTAGTTACAAAATTAGCCAATTCCTAACTAGGAATTAAATCACACGACTATTCTAGCCTAATTAAAATAAACACACCAAAAAACTAATTAAGCTGAAAATAATTAAATTACATCCAAAAATCATGATCATTAAATTGGGCTTGTAACTTGACTTTGGACGTGTATTGCTCCTCCTTCCCAGGGCTTGGCGTGTGGCCTTGGCCCATTTAGGATGTTTGGACATTCTCTTGAAATATGAAGCACACCATATGAATGGGCCTTCGTAGTTCAACTTTGTATCTTTCCTCGTTGGCCCATTTGATGTAGTTGATCCAAATATGCCCTGTTGGCCCTTTATAAGTTGTAGTCCTTTGATGAAGGACCCTATGAGTATGATGGACCTTTAATTGGGCCTTCTTGATTGGGCCTAGGGGAACAAGCGTGGGCTGATTTCCATCAATAAGTATCATGAATTTGAAGAACCAAGGAGTCTCATTCTTACACCAATGGAGGTTGAAAACCGTGAGCCTATAAAGGATCAAGATCCTATGCCATCACTTGTTATCATTTGTGAATATTTGGATGAAAGACAAGCACCATCGACAAGTGACCTCTCTCACTTATCTCTTTGGGATCAAGCTCAATTCGTGGATAACTACATCAACGGTTTTGGTTCTTATAGTATACAACATATTTTGAAAGAGTATGTACCATTGCAATGTAAAGAGATGGTATTTGTATACTTTGATAACATTTTTGTATGTAGTAGAGGTAGAAAGGAGCATGTAAATCCTTTGGAGTTAGTCTTGATCATGACAAAGCATGAGGAGCCACAAGGAGAATTGGAGAAGTACTTGGAGAATTGTCCTTACCTCTCGTCCAAGAATGAGTTATCTCAACATACCTCATCAAATGGAGTAATTCAAGTGGACAAAAGGAAGAAAGGAACTATTCAAGAAGGATCCATACTTGCATCTATACTTGAGTCGTGTATATTTGCCTCACTATATACATCAAGGTCTAGCTACAAGGACCTTAATCCAGTTTGAAGCTACAAATGTCGTCTTGGGTTTATCAAGGAAGAAGGTGTAAAGGACCTTGAAGGTACTCTAAGCTTAGTCCTCACACTTCTAAGCTTATATGGAGTTATTCTCACATTTGGAGGACATCAAATGAGCTTAAATCATTCTCAAGTCCTTATTGAAAAGTCATCTCTCACGGCAGCAAAAGACTCCATCAAGTACAGTTCGATATTTTGCTTTATAATTCTAGATCCATACGTCTATTGAGGAAATCATCAAAATACAGATTGGAGATCTTTTAATAAGCTTTCTAAGCTTATATGGAGTTATTCTCACATTTGGAGGACATCAAATGAGCTTAAATCATTCTCAATTCCTTATTGAAAAGTCATCTCTCACGGCAGCAAAAGACTCCATCAAGTACAGTTCGATATTTTGCTCTATAATTCTAGATCCATACGTCTATTGAGGAAATCATCAAAATACAAATTGGAGATCTTTTAATAAGCTTTCCAACGGTTTTTGAATCATTGAAAACGGACAGGAATTGAAAGAGTTAGAGCATTTTTCTTTCTAGAGTTATATTTTAGAGTGTATGATGTCATAAATAGGATATATGATGTAATAGTTGATTCTTGGTTTCTTGAACCCTAGGTACACGTCCAAGGGGTCCTAGAGTAGTATAAATAGACCCCTAGGGTGCCATTGTATTCATTCATTACATCTCATATCAAATACCAAACCAAACACATGATGTGTTGTTCTCTCTAGCTTTGTGCTAGTTTCTCTTGAGGGAGAACGAAACTATCTCCTTCTTCTATCCAAGGTTGGCGTCTTTGGTGGTGATAGGAAGGATTTGAAGCATTCTTGAAGGTGGTGTGGCTGTATCCTCCAAGATTCTTCAAAGAGCCATTATCATTCTATCATTCTAGTGAGTTTCGTTTGATTCATTAGAATTCTTTCAATTGCATTTTCATTGTTTCTATCTTTCATTTACACATCTAAAGTGCTAAATCATAAGATAGATTCATCAATCCATTCGTTTTCAGCATTCCTACATTCGTTCATTCATCATTAATCCGTTCATTCTATCATTCCCATTCATTTGGTAATCATCTTTCATAGTTCTTTCCATCCTTTTCATCCATTTCTATTCCATTTTTTGGTTCTTTGGAACTTTGAGAAGGGAGATTCCTATCTTCATTTTTAAAGATCCTTAGATTGTGTGTAATGAGATCATCCCTTGGTCCCATTATGCATCATTGAGGTACTATGTCTCTTAAAGGATGCTAAAGATCATCATATTCTTTTATTTCCTATTCTCGCATCATATTTGTTCATTACAAATGGAGTTGAGAAAGGTGAAGTCCTATCTCAAGGAAGTTGTCCCATGGATTATTTTGGTGATATACTAATTGGAGAAAAGGAGAAGCTTCATTCTTATGGCTTTGCATTCATACTCGTTATCATGAGGATATTTGAGCAAAAGGATTATTATCATGGAGGATTCATCCTTAAGCTTTGTGATTCTTACAAAGTATTGGAGTATGCTTCATATGATAAGGAGATCAAGCCATCATTATACTTTGAGATGAAGCACTTGATTCGTTCATCAAAATCAAGTCACTTGGAGGAAGCAAGTCCTTTGACTAAAGGAAGTTTTCTAACGAGGAGATACATGTTTGATTCAAAATTACTTGAGCTTGGATATATCAAGGAGTTATATGAAGATGATGATGATTTTAAAGAAGTATTCAAGGTATGTGAGAAGCATCATCAACAACCCTTCCATATTAATCATGGATTTCTTTTCAAAGGGAATCAATTGTGTATTCCAAGGAGTGGAATTCGTGACTTCTTAATCATGGAAATGCATGGAAGTTCTTTTGATCATTTGGGTCTTCTCAATACGTATTACAAGATGAAGGAGTATTACTTCTGGCCTAGCATGATCGTTGACATTGAACAAACGTTACAATGTTGTGATATTTGCAATCCTTCTATACTATATGGAGATGAAAGCTTGAATTCTAAGGTTGAAGTACCATGGATTCAAGGAAGTCTTACTATTGTCTTCATCAAGAGTTACAAGCTTGTGAATCTATACTTTGAAGTTGAGAAGTTATATAAGGTTTCTACATTCTCTATGAAGAAACGAGATTTGAAGTTCCATGATGTCATTGGATTAGTCATGAGAAAATTTGGAAGAAAGTGGAAGTTCAAGTCAAGCCTCAAAGGAATCTATGATGATTTCAAAGAGTTTAAGAAGAGAGTTTGTAATCTCTTCAAGAAGAGTACGAGGAAGAAGCAAGTTGACGGGAACAACACTTTTGGGAAGACATCTTATAAAGAAGGAAGGAAAACAAGGAAGAAGAAGTGTTATGTACTGGTTTAGAAGAATTTTTGTCTAAGTTTGATCTGAACTTTTTCAATAGGGGAGAATGATGTATATTTGCCTAGCTATATACATCAAGGTCTAGCTACAAGGACCTTAATCCAGTTTGAAGCTATAAATGTCGTCTTGGGTTTATCAAGGAAGAAGGTGTAAAGGACCTTGAAGGTACACTAAGCTTAGTCCTCACACTTCTAAGCTTATATGGAGTTATTCTCACATTTGGAGGACATCAAATGAGCTTAAATCATTCTCAAGTCCTTATTGAAAAGTCATCTCTCAGCGAGAAAAGACTCCATCAATCTGATTCGATATTTTGCTCTATAATTCTAGATCCATACGTCTATTGAGGAAATCATCAAAATACAGATTGGAGATCTTTTAATAAGCTTTCTAAGCTTATATGGAGTTATTCTCACATTTGGAGGACATCAAATGAGCTTAAATTTTTCTCAATTCCTTATTGAAAAGTCATCTCTCATGGCAGCAAAAGACTCCATCAAGTACAGTTCGATATTTTGCTCTATAATTCTAGATCCATACGTCTATTGAGGAAATCATCAAAATACAAATTGGAGATCTTTTAATAAGCTTTCCAACGGTTTTTGAATCATTGAAAACGGACAGGAATTGAAAGAGTTAGAGCATTTTTCTTTCTAGAGTTATATTTTAGAGTGTATGATGTCATAAATAGGATATATGATGTAATAGTTGATTCTTGGTTTCTTGAACCCTAGGTACACGTCCAAGGGGTCCTAGAGTAGTATAAATAGACCCCTAGGGTGCCATTGTATTCATTCATTACATCTCATATCAAATACCAAACCAAACACATGATGTGTTGTTCTCTCTAGCTTTGTGCTAGTTTCTCTTGAGGGAGAACGAAACTATCTCCTTCTTCTATCCAAGGTTGGCGTCTTTGGTGGTGATAGGAAGGATTTGAAGCATTCTTGAAGGTGGTGTGGCTGTATCCTCCAAGATTCTTCAAAGAGCCATTATCATTCTATCATTCTAGTGAGTTTCGTTTGATTCATTAGAATTCTTTCAATTGCATTTTCATTGTTTCTATCTTTCATTTACACATCTAAAGTGCTAAATCATAAGATAGATTCATCAATCCATTCGTTTTCAGCATTCCTACATTCGTTCATTCATCATTCATCCGTTCATTCTATCATTCCCACTCATTTGGTAATCATCTTTCATAGTTCTTTCCATCCTTTTCATCCATTTCTATTCCATTTTTTGGTTCTTTGGAACTTTGAGAAGGGAGATTCCTATCTTCGTTTTTAAAGATCCTTAGATTGTGTGTAATGAGATCATCCCTTGGTCCCATTATGCATCAAAATTGGTATCAGAGCTTAGGAGTTTGATTCTCTTACTTCTTGAACCATCTTTCTACAAAACTTTCCATCACAAAAACGTTCCTACCATCTCTCCATCACACGCCATCCATTAGTTCTTTCAAGAATTTATTAAGAATTCATAAAGAACCATTTTGCTCCACAAAAAACCCATAGCTCAAACACAATCCGCACCTAAACACACCCCTCTGTCGTCCCTACAATCTAACCCCATTGTTTTGCAAGTTTCTTGTGATTTTTTGTATCAAGATTCATATTCTATGGCTTGCAAAAGATCTAGCATGAGTTCTCAACGTGAATTACAACGCTTGGAGCAACAAATTGATGATCTCACCGAACAAATGGAAGAATTTGGGATCCTTCCAAAGGGATCAAGAAGCGCAAGTTCACGTATGGTACGTTCGTATGAGGTTGAATATGAAGCGCCTTATGCATGGAGTAAACGTTCCAACAAGAAGAGTGGGAATAAATTTCAAGAAGAGTTCGAACCATTCATTTACAAAGGAGACTACATCAACAAACTTGCAAGAATGGAGCAAGGGAGCAAGGATGTGGTTGAATACACCATAGAATTCAGGCGGCTATTATGGAAGTATGGCCTTAAGGAGAATGATCACCGAGTTTTGGTATGATACTCTCTTGGTCTTAATGATTACATTCGACATGTTGTTGTAAATGAACCTTACACAAACTTGGAAGAGTTAAGTTCTTTAGCTTTTTATGTTGAAGTAAAGAGTAAAGAACTCTTGGACAAAACCCGTACACACACACAAACTCCACAAAATCAGCCCCCATCCCACCTCACACCTACTATCCAAAGCTCCTCAAAACAGCCCATAAACCTCCCCATTCCCATTGTCCAAGACGAGGAAATCATTGACCAAAGTACAAGTCTGTCTTGTAAAAGTTTTGATCATTTTGTAAGTGCATCCTATGAGCAACTAGAAGTTGAAAGTGAATCATTTGATGTATTTGACGTGTATGAGGATGTTCATGAAGTATGTGATAACCTTGGCATGAATGAGGAAGCTAATGTAGTTTGTAGCATGCCTAAAGAAGAGTTTAAGGTGTATGACAATCCCTTGTATGAGGAGAGTAATGATGAGTTTCGAGTATATGTCAACCCATTGTATGAGGAGGAAAGCGTGAATGAAGAAGAGCAACGTGATAAGATGTGTTCATTGTTCCAAGAAGGAGAAAGTAGTGCCATCTATGAGGATCTTGACGCTAGCATTGATAAGGACCATGGCAATGATATTGGCCTTACTACAACAAGGGTCCAAACATTGCAAATGGAGAGCTATTCACACGGTCATTCACTTTATGACAAGGACATTCATTTTGATCCAAGAAGTTTAGTAAGTCTTTGTTTTTACAATATTTGCAAAGATTCATTGTATTGTAATATTACTTCTATGGATTCTTGTAATACTTTGTTGGAAGAAACAAAGTTGTATGATAGGAGTATCAAGCTCCAAGAGACGTCCTTATTACCACCTTGTGTTTCACGGCTCAAGGAGGGTCAAAGCATTCTTATGACACTTATGGAGAATAAGTATCATGAATTTGAAGAACCAAGTGATGTATTACCGGATCAAGAAAGGTTCTTGATTCCAATAATACAGGAAACACGTGTAACCAAACAATGAAGGTGGGGTGGTTCACGAGATTAGGGAGAAAGAAAGGGGGAGGCTCTCGTGAATTAGGGTTTAATGGAGGGTTATTTTGCCGTGAGAGCTTTTGTGGTTTCAAGATTCAAGTGGGATGAATCTTGAATGGGAAAGAGGGGAGAGGGATGATTCTTGGATGGGGGGTTTGAAGGGGGATGGCGTGAAACAAGGGAGGTGAGAGAGGGAGAGAGTGACGTTAGGATGGGGGTGAGAGAGGGAGAGGGTGGCGTTTGATGGGAGAGAGAGGGGTGAGGTTGTTAGGTTGTTGGAGGAGAGAGGAGTTTGTTATGGAGAGAGCAAAGAAAGGAGGTGGTGAGTGGTTGAGGAGGTGAGAGACGTTTGAGGGAGTTATGGGGAAGGAAGGTGTCGTGAGTTTATGGGGGAGGGTAGGTTTAGGGTTGTTGTGACTTAACTGTATTGACAGAAAGCTCACAGGGTAATTACCTTAACTATATTGATAGAAAGGTAAGAACGAATAGATCTAGGTTTCCTAATTGAATCCACAAATAGGACAACCTAGGGCTAACTTGACCTAGACCGCAACCTAGGGTCAAGCTCTTCCTAACCACTTGGGTGCCAAACCAAGATACAATAGAAGAAAAGGGGTGAGAGTTTATCCAAACACTCGAGGGAAAGCTAAAAGCTTAAGGGGTTTCATATTTTTGAATTGATATATCCAATTGAATACAAGCCTAGGCTATTTATACTAGGAGAGTCCTTAAGGGACTTGTACTCCTACTTGGCGTGGAAACCAAACTATACTAGGCCTAGGAGTCTCTCTCTTGGCATGCAAGCCAAGGAGAACTTGTCTACTACTCCTACTCCTTCTTGGATTAGGAATCCTTATCCTAGGGGGAGTGTGGTTGTAACAAACCTTATCGTAATTATCTTGGCTTTCCTAATCCGGATTGGATTAGTTACAAAATTAGCCAATTCCTAACTAGAAAATAAAACACACGACTAATCTAGCCTAATTAAAATAAACACACCGAAGACTAATTAAGCTAAAAATAATTAAATTACATCCAAAAATCAAGATCATAAAATTGGACTTGTATTCTTAACTTGGACGTGTACCCTTGCTTCTCTTGGGCTTGGCGTGTGTCTTGGCCCATCTTCTAGGATGCTTGGATATCCTCTTGAAATATGAAACACACCATATGAATGGGCCTCCGTAGTTCAACCTTGTATCTCTTTTCGTTGGCCCACTTGATGTAGTTGAACCAAACATGCCATGTTGGCCCTGTATGAGTTGTAGTCCTTTGATGAAGGACCCTATGTGTATGATGGACCTTTAATTGGACCTTCTTGATTGAGCCTAGGTGAACAAGCGTGGGCTGATTTCCATCATTCCCCCCTAGTTGAAAGAAGTTTGTCCTCAAACTTGGAGGTTCAAGTTCAAAGACTTCAATGGATCCAATAGTAACCTTCACGTGAATCGGGACCTTCACGTGAACCATGGTTGTTTCAATAATCTCTACGTGAATCAGTGCATTCACGTGAACTGTGACTCCTTCGATAGATTGACCTCAGTTATCTTCCATGAACCTTGGGTCCCCAAAGGTGAGACCAAGGCTAGGTAGATCTCTAGTATTCTTCGTTGGTTGCCAGGAACTCGACGGACTGAAAGAGATTTTATTTTTGTATAAGCGGAGTTGGCTTCCATTATCTTCCATGAATCTAGGATCACCGAACTTCTCCCCGTAATAAGCTAAGCGGCGACCTTCCTCAGATAGAACAGATAAAACAGCTCCAATATCAACTCCAAAAGCATCACACTCAACCTCAAACTTCTTATCAACGTTCGAGAGGGCTGGGACCGGTGTGGTGCAGAGTCGTTCCTTGATGGTGTTAAGAACACGTTGAGCTGTTGGGGTCCACGAAAATAGCTTGTTCATAGGTGACTCCTTCACAAACCTCCTATAGAAAGAGGTCAAGCCGGGGAAGCTTCGATCACCATTAGTTCTAATTGGAGTAGATCGCTTCTTGATAGCTTTGACTCTTTCTTCATCAACCTTGAACACTCCAGGTGAAAGAGCATAGCCTAGAGAGACTATGTTGTTGATGAAGATGCCATACTTGGGTAGATTTTGATGTAGATTCGCGTAAGCTAAGGTCCCCAAAGCAGATTGGGAGGTGAAAGATGTGACCTTTCTCACTCTTGATATTCATAAGTATATCACCCAAGTAGATAACAATACACTTGCTAATAAGGGGCTTCAAAACCTGTAGTCTCATAAAAAGTGATGGAGCATCAGTTAGATCAAAAAGCTTGACTAACCACTCATGGAGATCTCCCTTAGTTTTGATAGTAATGTCCCCTTTTTGAATCTGAATCTGATTGTACCCACTTTGTAGATTAATCTTTGGAAGAACGTTGGTACCATAAGACTCATCCACTAGATCTTCAATTCTAGGAAACCTGTACTTGATAGGACTCTTGCTGATGCACAGACTTTGGTTTCCTTCTTCTCTTGGAACCAAAAGGGTAGGGAGGGCGCATGGACTGAGATTTTCCCTAATAAGACCCTTTGCTTGAAGATCATCAGCTTGCTTTTGAACCGTTGGAGGTTCAATAGGGTTCTCGTGAGTTGTCTTCTCATGAATCACGACAGGTCTAGGGACCAAATCAGCTTGAACATCACGTTGGGATGGGTGGGTGACGAGTGGATGACCCTTTTCGAGACTAGGGTTCTCGTTGATGGAATTTTCGTGGCTAGGTTTTGTGTTTGGGTTTAAGGGAATGATCTCCTTATGCTCACTAAACTCAGGGTGTTCAGTGGTCATAGAAGTGATCGGATTTGGATCACTCTCTTTGGGTGGGGATTGGTTGGCTATTTTTAGAGGAGCTAGGGTGATTTTCTTGTTGTTGAGCCTGAAAGTGTAGGTATTGGCTCTTCCATCATGTATCACGCTCCTATCAAATAACCATGGTCTTCCCAGCAGAATATGACAAGCATCCATAGGCAAAACGTCACACTATAAAGATTCTTGAAAAGATTTGCCAATGGAAAAGCTTACCAAACATCTTTGTGTTACTTGTAAACCTTCACCCTGATTGAGCCACTTGATGGTGTAGGGATTTGGATGGGGACTTGTTTCCAGCTGAAGTTTGTCCACCATAGTAGTTGACGCCACATTGGTGCTGCTTCCACCACCAATCATCAAAGAGCAGACCTTTCCTTTGATTCTGCAACGAGACTGAAAGATAGCTTCTCGTTGTTACTGATCTTCTGGAACAATCGAATTGTTGAGGATCCTCCTCATGAAGAACAATTCGTGAGCCATGGTAGGGGTTTGGAACGTCCAGGTTGACGTTGGGTAGGGAAGGGAATGTGTTTGGATGAAAGACAAGCACCATCGACAAGTGACCTCTCTCACTTATCTCTTTGGGATCAAGCTTAATTCATGGATAACTACAACAACGGTTTTGATTCTCATAGTATACAACATATTTTGAAAGATTTTGTACCATTACAATGTAAAAAGATTGTATTTGTATACATTGATAACGTTTTTGTATGTAGTAGAAGTAGAAAGGAGTATGTAAATCCTTTGGAGTTAGTCTTGATCATGACAAAGCATGAGGAACCACAAGGAGAATTGGAGAAGTACTTAGAGAATTGTCCTTACCTCTCGTCCAAGAATGAGCTATCTCAATATATCTCATCAAATGGAGTAATTCAAGTGGACAAAAGGAAGAAAGGAACTATTCAAGAAGGATCCATACTTGCATCTATACTTGAGGTACTATGTCTCTTAAAGGATGTTAAAGATCATCATATTCTTTTATTTCCTATTCTCGCATCATATTTGTTCATTACAAATGGAGTTGAGAAAGGTGAAGTCCTATCTCAAGGAAGTTGTCCCATGGATTATTTTGGTGATATACTAATTGGAGAAAAGGAGAAGCTTCATGCTTATGGCTTTGCATTCATACTTCTTGTTATCATAAGGATATTTGAGCAAAAGGATTATTATCATTGGGGGATTCATCCTTAAGCTTTGTGATTCTTACAAAGTATTGGAGTATGCTTCATATGATAAGGAGATCAAGCCATCATTATACTTTGAGATGAAGTACTTGATTCGTTCATCAAAATCAAGTCACTTGGAGGAAGCAAGTCCGTTGACTAAAGGAAGTTTTCTAACGAGGAGATACATGTTTGATTCAAAATTACTTAAGCTTGGATATATCAAGGAGTTATATGAAGATGATGATGATTTTAAAGAAGTATTCAAGGTATGTGAGAAGCATCATCAACAACCCTTTCATATTAATCATGGATTTCTTTTCAAAGGGAATCAATTATGTATTCCAAGGAGTGGAATTTGTGACTTCTTAATCATGGAAGTGCATGGAAGTCTTACTATTGTCTTCATCATGAGTTACAAGCTTGTGAATCTATACTTTGAAGTTGAGAAGTTATATGAGGTTCCTACATTTTCTATGAAGAAACGAGATTTGAAGTTCCATGATGTCATTGGATTAGTCATGAGAAAATTTGGAAGAAAGTGGAAGTTCAAGTCAAGCATCAAAGGAATCTATGATGATTTCAAAGCGTTTAAAAAGAGAGTTTGTAATCTCTTCAAGAAACGTAAGAGGAAGAAGCAAGTTGACGGGAACAACACTTTTAGGAAGACATCTTATAAAGAAGGAAGGAAAACAAGGAAGAAGAAGTGTTATGTACTGGTTTAGGAGAATTTTTGTCTAAGTTTCAGGACAAACTTTTTCAACCGGGGTAGAATGATGTATATTTGCCTAGCTATATACATCAAGGTCTAGCTACAAGGACCTTAATCCAGTTTGAAGCTACAAATGTCGTCTTGGGTTTATCAAGGAAGAAGGCGTAAAGGACCTTGAAGGTACTCTAAGCTTGGTCCTCACACTTCTAAGCTTATATGGAGTTATTCTCACATTTGGAGGACATCAAATGAGCTTAAATCATTCTCAAGTCCTTATTGAAAAGTCATATCTCACGGCAGCAAAAGACTCCATCAAGTACAGTTCGATATTTTTCTCTATAATTCTAGATCCATACGTCTATTGAGGAAATAATCAAAAGACAGATTGGAGATCTTTTAATAAGCTTTCCAATGGTTTTTGAATCATTGAAAACGGACAAGAATTGAAGGAGTTAGAGCATTTTTCTTTCTAGAGTTGTATTTTAGAGTTTATGATGTCATAAATAGGATATATGATGTAATAGGTTATTCTTGGTTTCTTGAACCCTAGGTACACGTCCAAGAGGTCCTAGAGTAGTATAAATAGACCCATAGGGTGCCATTGTATTCATTCATTATATCTCATATCAAATACCAAACCAAACACATGATGTGTTGTTCTCTCTAGCTTTGTGCTAGTTTCTCTTCGTGTCTCTTGAGGGAGAACGAAACTATCCCCTTCTTCAATCCAAGGTTGGCGTCCTTGGTGGTGATAGGAAGGATTTGAAGCATTCTTGAAGGTGGTGTGGCTGTATCCTCCAAGATTCTTCAAAGAGCCATTATCATTCTATCATTCTAGTGAGTTTCGTTTGATTCATTAGAATTCTTTCAATTGCATTTTCATTGTTTCTATCTTTCATTTACACATCTAAAGTGCTAAATCATAAGATAGATTCATCAATCCATTCGTTTTCAACATTCCTACATTCGTTCATTCATCATTCATCCGTTCATTCTATCATTCCCGTTCATTTGGTAATCATCTTTCATAGTTCTTTCCATCCTTTTCATCCATTTCTATTCCATTTTTTTGGTTCTTTGGAACTTTGAGAAGGGAGATTCCTATCTTCATTTTTAAAGATCCTTAGATTGTGTGTAATGAGATCATCCCTTGGTCCCATTATGCATCATTGAGGTACTATGTCTCTTAAAGGATGCTAAAGATCATCATATTCTTTTATTTCCTATTCTCGCATCATATTTGTTCATTACAAATGGAGTTGTGAAAGGTGAAGTCCTATCTCAAGGAAGTTGTCCCATGGATTATTTTGGTGATATACTAATTGGAGAAAAGGAGAAGCTTCATTCTTATGGCTTTGCATTCATACTCGTTGTTATCATGAGGATATTTGAGCAAAAGGATTATTATCATGGAGGATTCATCCTTAAGCTTTGTGATTCTTACAAAGTATTGGAGTATGCTTCATATGATAAGGAGATCAAGCCATCATTATACTTTGAGATGAAGCACTTGATTCGTTCATAAAAATCAAGTCACTTGGAGGAAGCAAGTCCTTTGACTAAAGGAAGTTTTCTAATGAGGAGATACATGTTTGATTCAAAATTACTTGAGCTTGGATATATCAAGGAGTTATATGAAGATGATGATGATTTTAAAGAAGTATTCAAGGTATGTGAGAAGCATCATCAACAACCCTTCCATATTAATCATGGATTTCTTTTCAAAGGGAATCAATTGTGTATTCCAAGGAGTGGAATTCGTGACTTCTTAATCAAGGAAATGCATGGAAGTTCTTTTGATCATTTGGGTCTTCTCAATACGTATTACAAGATGAAGGAGTATTACTTCTGGCCTAGCATGATCGTTGACATTGAACAAACGTTACAATGTTGTGATATTTGCAATCCTTCTATACTATATGGAGATGAAAGCTTGAATTCTAAGGTTGAAGTACCATGGATTCAAGGAAGTGTTACTATTGTCTTCATCATGAGTTACAAGCTTGTGAATCTATACTTTGAAGTTGAGAAGTTATATGAGGTTTCTACATTCTCTATGAAGAAACGAGATTTGAAGTTCCATGATGTCATTGGATTAGTCATGAGAAAATTTGGAAGAAAGTGGAAGTTCAAGTCAAGCCTCAAAGGAATCTATGATGATTTCAAAGAGTTTAAGAAGAGAGTTTGTAATCTCTTCAAGAAACGTAAGAGGAAGAAGCAAGTTGACGGGAATAACACATATGGGAAGACATCTTATAAAGAAGGAAGGAAAAACATGGAAGAAGAAGTGTTATGTACTGGTTTAGAAGAATTTTTGTCTAAGTTTGAGGACAAACTTTTTCAACCGGGGGAGAATGATGTATATTTGCCTAGCTATATACATCAAGGCCTAGCTACAAGGACCTTAATCTAGTTTGAAGCTACAAATGTCGTCTTGGGTTTATCAAGGTAGATGATGCATAATGGACCAAGGGTTGATCACATTACACACAATCTAAGGATCTTTAAAAACGAAGATAGGAATCTCTCTTCTCAAAGTGCCAAAGAACCAAAAATGGAATAGAAATCGGATGAAAAAGATGGAAAGAACTATGAAAGATGATTACCAAATGAATGGAAATTATGAACGAATGAATGATTGATGAATGTAGAATGAATGAAGGAATGAATGATTGATGAATGTAGAATGAATGAACGAATGAATGGACGAATGATGGATGATTTTGAACGAAATGGATGAAGAATGTATCTTGTGAATTAACACTTTAGACGTTTGAATGTAAGGTAGAAACAATGAGAATGCAATTGAAGAATTCAAACGATTCAAAGGAAACTCACTAAGAATGATAGAATGATAATGGCTCTTTGAAGAATCTTGGAGGATACAGCCACACCACCTTCAAGAATGCTTCAAATCCTTCCTATCACCACCAGGGCCTTGAGCTTGGATAGAAGAAGGGGATAGTTTTCGTCCTCCCTCAAGAGAAACGAAGAGAAACTAGCACAAAGCTAGAGAGAACACATCATGTGTTTGATTGTATTTTGATATATGATTGAATGAATATACAAGGCACCCTAAGGGGTCTATTTATACTAGTAGAGGCCCCCTTAGGCGTGTTAAATGCAAGAAACTACAACCATCTAGCTTACATGATCCTAATCAAATGATTACATCATAAAGAAACAAATGAACTAAGCTAGATTACAAATGATGATATCTTGCTCAATACTTTAACCAAATCTAAAGATTCTTGAACCCTTGGAAAGCTCTTAGAATGTAGATTAATCCACTCTAAGACGCCTTCCATGATAGCTTTATGGTTCTTGAGTTAAGGAGCAAATTACTTGAGTACCCTTGTAGATTTCTTCCAAATAGAGAGTTTTGAAAGAGACTTGAGCTCTTCTTCCTCATAGGTTAGTATTTGATGTCTCCCTAGCTGACCTTGATGTATATAGCTAGGCGATTATACATCATTCTCCCCCAGTTGAAAAAGTTTGTCCTTAAACTTAGACAAAACTTCTTCTAAACTGTTACATAACACTTCTTCTTATAAGATGTCTTCCCAAAAGTGTTGTTCCCGTCAACTTGCTTCTTCCTCTTACGTTTCTTGAAGAGATTACAAACTCTCTTCTTAAACTCTTTGAAATCATCATAGATTCCTTTAAGGCTTGACTTGAACTTCCACTTTCTTCCAAATTTTCTCATGACTAATCCAATGACATCATGGAACTTCAAATCTCGTTTCTTCATAGAGAATGTAGAAACCTCATATAACTTCTCAACTTCAAAGTATAGATTCACAAGCTTGTAACTCATGATGAAGACAATAGTAAGACTTCCTTGAATCCATGGTACTTCAACCTTAGAATTCAAGCTTTCATCTCCATATAGTATAGAAGGATTGCAAATATCACAACATTGTAACATTTGCTCAATGTCAACGATCATGCTTGGCCAGAAATAATACTCCTTCATCTTGTAATACGTATTGAGAAGACCCAAATGATCAAAAGAACTTCCATGCACTTCCATGATTAAGAAGTCACGAATTCCACTCATTGGAATACACAATTGATTCCCTTTGAAAAGAAATCCATGATTAATATGAAAGGGTGGTTGATGATGCTTCTCACATACCTTGAATACTTCTTTAAAATCATCATCATCTTGATATAACTCCTTGATATATCCAAGCTCAAGTAATTTTGAATCAAACATGTATCTCCTCGTTAGAAAACTTCCTTTAGTCAAAGGACTTGCTTCCTCCAAGTGACTTAATTTTGATGAACGAATCAAGTACTTCATCTCAAACACATGATCACATTACACACAATCTAAGGATCTTTAAAAACGAAGATAAGAATCTCCCTTCTCAAAGTATAATGATGGCTTGATCTCCTTATCATATGAAGCATACTCCAATACTTTGTAAGAATCACAAAGCTTAAGGATGAATCCTCCATGATAATAATCCTTTTGCTCAAATATCCTCATGATAACAACGAGTATGAATGCAAAGCCATAAGCATGAAGCTTCTCCTTTTCTCCAATTAGTATATCACCCAAATAATCCATGGGACAACTTCCTTGAGATAGGACTTCACCTTTCTCAACTCCATTTGTAATGAACAAATATGATGCGAGAATAGGAAATAAAAGAATATTATGATCTTTAGCATCCTTTAAGAGACATAGTACCTCAAGTATAGATGCAAGTTTGGATCCTTTCTTCCTTTTGTCCACTTGAATTACTCCATTTGATGAGATATGTTGAGATAGCTCATTCTTGGACGAGAGGTAAGGACAATTCTTCAAGTACTTCCCCAATTCTCCTTGTGGCTCCTCATGCTTTGTCATGATCAAGACTAACTCCAAAGGATTTACATGCTCCTTTCTACCTCTACTACATACAAAAATGTTATCAAAGTATACAAATACAATCTCTTTACATTGCAATGGTACATACTCTTTCAAAATATATTGTATACTATGAGAAGCAAAACCGTTGATGTAGTTATCCACGAATTGAGCTTGATCCCAAAGAGATAAGTGAGAGAGGTCACTTGTCAATGGTGCTTGTCTTTCATCCAAATATTCACAAATGAGAACAAGTGATGGCATAGGATCTTGATCCTTTATAGGCTCACGGTTTCCAACCTCCATTGGTGTAAGAATGAGACTCCTTGGTTCTTCAAATTCATGATACTTATTCTCCATAAGTGTCATAAGAATGCTTTGACCCTCCTTGAGCCGTGAAACACAAGATGGTAATAAGGACGCCTCTTGGAGCTTGATACTCCTATCATACAACTTTGTTTCTTCCAACAAAGTATTACAAGAATCCATAGAAGTAATATTACAATACAATGAATCTTTGCAAATATTGTAAAAACAAAGACTTACTAAACTTCTTGGATCAAAATGAATGCCCTTGTCATGAAGTGAGTGACCATGTGAATAGCTCTCTATTTGCAATGTTTGGACCCTTGTTGTAGTAAGGCCAATATCATTGCCATGATCCTTATCAATGCTAGCGTCAAGATCCTCATAGATGGCACTACTTCCTCCTTCTTGGAACAATAAACACATCTTATCACGTTGCTCTTCTTCATTCACGCCTTCCTCCTCACACAATGGGTTGACATATACTCGAAACTTATCATTATTCTCCTCATACAAGGGATTGTCATACACCTTAAACTCTTCTTTAGGCATGCTACAAACTACATTAGCTTCCTCATTCATGCCAAGGTTATCACATACTTCATGAGCATCCTCATACACGTCAAATACATCAAATGATTCACTTTCAAATTCTAGTTGCTCATAGGATGACGTTTGACTTGCACTTACAACATGATCAAAACTTTGGCAAGATAGACTTGTACTTTGGTCAATGATTTCCTCGTCTTGGACAATGGGAATGGGGAGGTTTATGGGCTGTTTTGAGGAGCTTTGGATAGTAGGTGTGAGGTGGGATGGGGGCTGATTTTGTGGAGTTTGTGTGTGTGTACGGGTTTTGTCCAAGAGTTCTTTACTCTTTACTTGAAGTTCAACATCAAGAGCTAAAGAACTTAACTCTTCCAAGTTTGTGAAAGGTTGATTTACAACAACACGTCGAATGTAATCATTAAGACCAAGGAAGTAACATACCACAACTCGTTGATCATCCTACTCAAGAGCGTATTTCCATAATAGCCGCCTGAATTCTATTGTATATTTGACAACATCCTTTCTCCCTTGCTTCATTCTTTCAAGCTTGTTGATGTAGTCACGTGAACAAGCGCTTCTTGATCCCTTTTGAAGAATCCCAAATTCTTCCATTTGTTTGGTGAGATCATCAATTTGTTGCTCCAAGCGTTGTAATTCATGTTGAGAACTCATGTTAGATCTTTTGCAAGCCATAGAATATGAATCTTGATACAAAAATATCACAAGAAACTTGCAAAACAATGGGGTTAGATTGTAGGGACGAGAGGGGGGTGTGTTTAGGTGCGGATTGTGTTTGGGCTATCGGTTTTTTTTTGTGGAGCTAATGGTTCTTTATGAATTCTTGATGAATTCTTGATGAGTTCTTGGAAGAACTCTAGGGTGGCGTGTAATGGAGAGATGGTAGGAACATTTTTGTGATGGAAAGATGGTAAAAAGATGGTTCAAGAACTAAGAGAATCAAACTCCTAAGCTCTGATACCAATTTTGATGCATAATGGACCAAGGGTTGATCACATTACACACAATCTAAGGATCTTTAAAAACGAAGATAGGAATCTCTCTTCTCAAAGTTCCAAAGAACCAAAAATGGAATAGAAATGGATGAAAAAGATGGAAAGAACTATGAAAGATGATTACCAAATGAATGGAAATGATGAACGAATGAATGATTGATGAATGTAGAATGAATGAAGGAATGAATGATTGATGAATGTAGAATGAATGAACGAATGAATGGACGAATGATGGATGATTTTGAACGAAATGGATGAAGAATGTATCTTGTGAATTAACACTTTAGACGTTTGAATGTAAGGTAGAAACAATGAGAATGCAATTGAAGAATTCAAACGATTCAAAGGAAACTCACTAAGAATGATAGAATGATAATGGCTCTTTGAAGAATCTTGGAGGATACAGCCACACCACCTTCAAGAATGCTTCAAATCCTTCCTATCACCACCAAGGACGCCAAGCTTGGATAGAAGAAGGGGATAGTTTTCGTCCTCCCTCAAGAGAAACGAAGAGAAACTAGCACAAAGCTAGAGAGAACACATCATGTGTTTGATTGTATTTTGATATATGATTGAATGAATATACAAGGCACCCTAAGGGGTCTATTTATACTAGTAGAGGCCCCCTTAGGCGTGTTAAATGCAAGAAACTACAACCATCTAGCTTACATCATCTTAATCAAATGATTACATCATAAAGAAACAAATGAACTAAGCTAGATTACAAATGATGATATCTTGCTCAATACTTTAACCAAATCTAAAGAATCTTGAACCCTTGGAAAGCTCTTGGAATGTAGATTAATCCACTCTAAGACACCTTCCATGATAGCTTTATGGTTCTTGAGTTAAGGAGCAAATTACTTGAGTGCCCTTGTAGATTTCTTCCAAATAGAGAGATATGAAAGAGACTTGAGCTCTTCTTCCTCATAGGTGAGTATTTGATTTCTCCCTAGCTGACCTTGATGTATATAGCTAAGCGATTATACATCAGTAGAAGGCGTAAAGGACCTTGAAGGTACTCTAAGCTTAGTCCTCACACTTCTAAGCTTATATGGAGTTACTCTCACGTTTGGAGGACATCAAATGAGCTTAAATCATTCTCAAGTCCTTATTGAAAAGTCATCTCTCACAGCAGCAAAAGACTCCATCAAGTACAGTTCGATATTTTGCTCTATAATTTCTAGATCGATACGTCTATTGAGGAAATCATCATATAATAGATTGGAGATCTTTCAATAAGCTTTCTAATGGTTTTTGAATCATTGAAAACGGACAAGTATTGAAGGAGTTATAGCAATTTCTTTCTAGAGTTGTATTTTAGAGTTTATGATGTCATAAATAGGATATATGATGTAATAGTTGATTCTTGGTTTCTTGAACCCTAGGTACACGTCCAAGGGGTCCTAGAGTAGTATAAATAGACCCCCTTGGGTGCCATTGTATTCATTCATTCAATCATATATCAAAATACAATCAAACACATGATGTGTTCTCTCTAGCTTTGTGCTAGTTTCTCTTCGTTTCTCTTGAGGGAGGACGAGAACTATCCCCTTCTTCTATCCAAGGTTGGCTTCCTTGGCGGTGATAGGAAGGAATTGAAGGTCTCTTGAAGGTGGTGTGGTTGTATCCTTCAAGATTCTTCAAAGAGCCATTATCATTCTATCATTCTTAGTGAGTTTCCTTTGAATCGTTTGAATTCTTCAATTGCATTCTCATTGTTTCTACCTTACATTCAAACGTCTAAAGTGTTAATTCACAAGATACATTCATCATCCATTTCGTTCAAAATCATCCATCATTCGTCCATTCATTCGTTCATCCTACATTCATCCATCACTCATTCGTTCATCATTTACATTCATTTGGTAATCATCTTTCATAGTTCTTTCAATCTTTTTCATCCACTTCTATTCCATTTTTGGTTCTTTGGAAATTTGAGAAGGGAGATTCCTATCTTCATTTTTAAAGATCCTTAGATTGTGTGTAGTGTGATCAACCCTTGGTCCATTATGCATCAAAATTGGTATCAGAGCTTAGGAGTTTGATTCTCTTAGTTCTTGAACCATCTTTCTACAAAACTTTCCATCAAAAACGTTCCTACCATCTCTATAGCTTGCCAAAGATCTTGCATGAGTTCTCAATGTGAATTACAACGCTTGGAGCAACAAATTGATGATCTCACCGAACAAATGGAGGAATTTGGGATCCTTCCAAAGGGATCAAGAAGCGCAAGTTCACGTATGGTACGTTCGTATGAGGTTGAATATGAAGCGCCTAATGCATGGAGTAAACGATCCAACAAGAAGAGTGGGAATAAATTTCAAGAAGAGTTCGAACCATTCAATTACAAAGGAGACTACATCAACAAACTTGCAAGAATGGAGCAAGGGAGCAAGGATGTGGTTGAATACACCATAGAATTCAGGCGGCTATTATGGAAGTATGGCCTTAAGGAGAATGATCAACGAGTTTTGGTATGTTACTCTCTTGGTCTTAATGATTACATTCGACATGTTGTTGTAAATCAACCTTACACAAACTTGGAAGAGTTAAGTTCTTTAGCTTTTTATGTTGAAGTAAAGAGTAAAGAACTCTTGGACAAAACCCGTACACACACACAAACTCCACAAAATCAGCCCCCATCCCACCTCACACCTACTATCCAAAGCTCCTCAAAACAGCCCATAAACCTCCCCATTCCCATTGTCCAAGACGAGGAAATCATTGACCGAAGTACAAGTCTATCTTGCCAAAGTTTTGATCATGTTGTAAGTGCAAGTCAAACGTCATCCTATGAGCAACTAGAATTTGAAAGTGAATCATTTGATGTATTTGACGTGTATGAGGATGCTCATGAAGTATGTGATAACCTTGGCATGAATGAGGAAGCTAATGTAGTTTGTAGCATGCCTAAAGAAGAGTTTAAGGTGTATGACAATCCCTTGTATGAGGAGAATAATGATGAGTTTCGAGTATATGTCAACCCATTGTATGAGGAGAAAGGCGTGAATGAAGAAAAGCAACGTGATAAGATGTGTTCATTGTTCCAAGAAGGAGGAAGTAGTGCCATCTATGAGGATCTTGACGCTAGCATTGGCATTGATAAGGACCATGGCAATGATATTGGCCTTACTACAACAAGGGTCTAAACATTGCAAATGGAGAGCTATTCACACGGTCATTCACTTCATGACAAAGACATTCATTTTGATCCAAAAAGTTTAGTAAGTCTTTGTTCTTACAATATTTGCAAAGATTCATTGTATTGTAATATTACTTCTATGGATTCTTGTAATAATTTGTTGGAAGAAACAAAGTTGTATTATAGGAGTATCAAGCTCCATGAGGCGTCCTTATTAACACCTTGTGTTCCACGGCTCAAGGAGGGTCAAAGCATTCTTATGACACTTATGGAGAATAAGTATCATGAATTTGAAGAACCAAGGAGTCTCATTCTTACACCAGTGGAGGTTGAAAACCGTGAGCCTATAAAGGATCAAGATCCTATGCCATCACTTGTTCTCATTTGTGAATATTTGGATGAAAGACAAGCACCATCGACAAGTGACCTCTCTCACTTATCACTTTGGGATCAAGCTTAATTCGTGGATAACTACATCAACGGTTTTGGTTCTCATAGTATACAACATATTTTGAAAGAGTATGTACCATTGCAATGTAAAGAGATTGTATTTGTATACTTTGATAACATTTTTGTATGTAGTAGAGGTAGAAAGGAGCATGTAAATCCTTTGGAGTTAGTCTTGAACATGACAAAGCATGAGGAGCCACAAGGAGAATTGGAGAAGTACTTGGAGAATTGTCCTTACCTCTCGTCCAAGAATGAGCTATCTCAACATACCTCATCAAATGAAGTAATTCAAGTGGACAAAAGGAAGAAAGGAACTATTCAAGAAGGATCCATACTTGCATCTATACTTGAGGTACTATGTCTCTTAAAGGATGCTAAAGATCATCATATTCTTTTATTTCCTATTCTCGCATCATATTTGTTCATTACAAATGGAGTTGAGAAAGGTGAAGTCCTATCTCAAGGAAGTTGTCCCATGGATTATTTTGGTGATATACTAATTGGAGAAAAGGAGAAGCTTCATTCTTATGGCTTTGCATTCATACTCGTTGTTATCATGAGGATATTTGAGCAAAAGGATTATTATCATGGAGGATTCATCCTTAAGCTTTGTGATTCTTACAAAGTATTGGAGTATGCTTCATATGATAAGGAGATCAAGCCATCATTATACTTTGAGATGAAGCACTTGATTCGTTCATCAAAATCAAGTCACTTGGAGGAAGCAAGTCCTTTGACTAAAGGAAGTTTTCTAACGAGGAGATACATGTTTGATTCAAAATTACTTGAGCTTGGATATATCAAGGAGTTATATGAAGATGATGATGATTTTAAAGAAGTATTCAAGGTATGTGAGAAGCATCATCAACAACCCTTCCATATTAATCATGGATTTCTTTTCAAAGGGAATCAATTGTGTATTCCAAGGAGTGGAATTCGTGACTTCTTAATCATGGAAATGCATGGAAGTTCTTTTGATCATTTGGGTCTTCTCAATACGTATTACAAGATGAAGGAGTATTATTTCTGGCCTAGCATGATCGTTGACATTGAGCAAATGTTATAATGTTGTGATATTTGCAATCCTTCTATACTATATGGAGATGAAAGCTTGAATTCTAAGGTTGAAGTACCATGGATTCAAGGAAGTCTTACTATTGTCTTCATCATGAGTTACAAGCTTGTGAATCTATACTTTGAAGTTGACAAGTTATATGAGGTTTCTACATTCTCTATGAAGAAACGAGATTTGAAGTTCCATGATGTCATTGGATTAGTCATGAGAAAATTTGGAAGAAAGTGGAAGTTCAAGTCAAGCATCAAAGGAATCTATGATGATTTCAAAGCGTTTAAGAAAGTTTGTAATCTCTTCAAGAAACGTAAGTGGAAGAAGCAAGTTGACGGGAATAACACATATGGGAAGACATCTTATAAAGAAGGAAGGAAAAACAAGGAGGAAGAAGTGTCATGTACTGGTTTAGAAGAATTTTTGTCTAAGTTTGAGGACAAACTTTTTCAACCGGGGGAGAACGATGTATATTTGCCTAGCTATATACATCAAGGCCTAGCTACAAGGACCTTAATCCAGTTTGAACATACAAATGTCGTCTTGGATGATGTATTACCGGATCAAGAAAGGTTCTTGATTCCAATAATACATGAAACACGTGTAACCAAACAATGAAGGTGGGGTGGTTCACGAGATTAGGGAGAAATAAAGGGGGAGGCTCTCGTGAATTAGGGTATAATGGAGGGTTATTTTGCCGTGAGGGCTTTTGTGGTTTCAAGATTCAAGTGGATGAATCTTGAATGGGAAAGAGGGGAGAGGAATGATTCTTGGATGGGGGGTTTGAAGAGGGATGGCGTGAAACAAGGGAGGTGAGAGAGGGAGAGAGTAACGTTAGGATGGGGGTGAGAGAGGGAGAGGGTGGCGTTTGATGGGAGAGAGAGGGGTGAGGTTGTTAGGTTGTTGGAGGAGAGAGAAGTTTGTTATGGAGAGAGAAAAGAAAAGGAGGTGGAGTGTGGTTGAGGAGGTGGGAGACGTTTGAGGGAGTGATGGAGAAGGAAGCTGGCGTGAGTTTATGGGGGGGTAGGTTTAGGGTTGATGTGACTTAACTGTATTGACAGAAAGTTCACAGGGTAGTTACCTTAACTATATTGATAGAAAGGTAAGAACATATAGATCTAGGTTTTCTAATTGAATCCACAAATAGGACAACCTAGGGCTAACTTGACCTAGACCGCAACCTAGGGTCAAGCTCTTCCTAACCACTTGGGTGCCAAACCAAGATACAATAGAAGAAAAAGGGGTGAGAGTTTATCCAAACACTCGAGGGAAAGCTAAAAGCTTAAGGGGTTTCATATTTCTGAATTGAATGAATGCATTGAGAGGCTACATCCCTATTTATACTATGAGAGTCCTAAAGGGACTAGAACTCTCCAACTTGGCGTGCAAGCCAAAGAGTTCTACTACTAGATGCCTAATCTATTCTACTCCTCCTTGGATTAGGATTCCTTATCCTAGGGGGAGTTGGTTGTAACAAACCTTATCCTAATTATCTTGGCTTTCCTAATCCGGATTGGATTAGTTACAAAATTAGCCAATTCCTAACTAAGAATTAAATCACACTACTATTCTAGCCTAATTAAAATAAACACACCAAAAAACTATATAAGCTGAAAATAATTAAATTACATCCAAAAATCATGATCATTAAATTGGGCTTGTAACTTGTCTTTGGACGTGTATTGTTCCTCCTTTCCTGGGCTTGGCGTGTGGCCTTGGCCAATCTAGGATGTTTGGACATCCTCTTGAAATATGAAGCACACCATATGAATGGGCCTTCGTAGTTCAACTTTGTATCTTTCCTCGTTGGCCCATTTGACGTAGTTGATCCAAATATGCCCTGTTGGCCCTTTATAAGTTGTAGTCCCTATGAGTATGATGGACCTTGAATTGGGCCTTCTTGATTGGGCCTAGGGGAACAAGCGTGGGCTGATTTCCATCATTCCCCCCTAGTTGAAAGACGTTTGTCCTCAAACTTGGAGATTCAAGTTCAAAGACTTCAACTAACCCAACTGTAATCTTCACATGGATCAGGACCTCCACATGAATCATGATTATGCCAATGACCTCCACGTGAATCAGGACCTTCACGTGAACCATGATTGTTTCAATAATCTCTACATGAATCAGTGCCTTCACGTGAACTGTGACTCCTTCGATAGATTGACCTCCGTTATCTTCCATGAACCTTGGGTCCCTAAAGGTGAGACCAAGGCTAGGTAGATCTCTAGTATTCTTCGTTGGTTTCCAGGAACTCGACGGACTGAAAGAGATCTTATTTTTGTATAAGCGGAGTTGGCTTCCATTATCTTCCATGAATCTAGGATCACCGAACTTCTCCCCGTAATAAGCTAAGCGGCGACCTTCCTGAGATAGAACAGATAAAACAGCTCCAATATCAACTCCAAAAGCATCACCCTCAACCTCAAACTTCTTATCAACGTTCGAGAGGGCTGGGACCGGTGTGGTGCAGAGTCGTTCCTTGATGGTGTTGAGAACACGCTGAGCTGTTGGGGTCCACGAAAATAGCTTGTTCATAGGTGACTCCTTCACAAACCTCCTATAGAAAGAGGTCAAGCCGGGGAAGCTTCGATCACCATGAGTTCTAATTGGAGTAGATCGCTTCTTGATAGCTTTGACTCTTTCTTCATCAACCTTGAACACTCCAGGTGAAAGAGCATAGCCTAGAGAGACTATGTTGTTGATGAAGATGCCATACTTGGGTAGATTTTGATGTAGATTCGCGTAAGCTAAGGTCCCCAAAGCAGATGGGAGGTGAAAGATGTGACCTTTCTCACTCTTGATATTCATAAGTATATCACCCAAGTAGATAACAATACACTTGCTAATAAGGGGCTTCAAAACCTGTAGTCTCATAAAAAGTGATGGAGCATCAGTTAGATCAAAAAGCTTGACTAACCACTCATGGAGATCTCCCTTAGTTTTGATAGTAATGTCCCCTTTTTGAATCTGAATCTGATTGTACCCACTTTGTAGATTAATCTTTGGAAGAATGTTGGTACCATAAGACTCATCCACTAGATCTTCAATTCTAGGAAACCTGTACTTGATAGGACTCTTGCTGATGCACAGACTTTGTGATGGAGGTCCTCCATCAGAACCAGCATCAAGAGCAGCAACGACCTCACCAACATTAACATTGAGGCCATCATCAACCACATCAAACACTGACATCCAAGAGTGCTTTATGATGGTCCAACAAGTCATGAGGTCGTCCAACAACAGCAGCATCATCACCAACAAAGCGGTGACAGTGAGGCTACTTCTCAATTCCATATCTTTGGATTGAGGTCCTCACCGGTGCTTTGAAGACTTCACTCTAGAGTTGTTGAGGACTTTCCAGCTCAGTGAAGATGTTTGTTAGTTCTGAGGTCCTCTATGAAGACATCACTTCTGGAACTGTTGAGGATATTCCAGTTCTATGAGGTGATCCTGCATTGAGGTCCTCCACGAAGACTCACCTTCAAGCTGTTGAGGTCATTTCCAGCTTGTGAGGTGATATAACCGTTTGTAATAAAGAAAACGCGTTTGTTAGGGTTATTTCATTTTATTTCCTTTTATTTTGAAGTTATCCAGTTTGTAATGAGGCTTAATTAGCTTGCTAAGTTAGTTCAGTAGTTTAATGCTTAATTAGTGAGTTTCTTGAGCAAGGGAAAACCCTTAATCATCCAGCTCAACCCTAGCTTTATATACATTGTAATCGGCAGCTTTTGAGGATCATCCATCAGTGAAATTAATAGCATTTTGAATGCCTTGATTGAGCCTCTTGTTTGAGAGTGACGTTAAACTCTCATCTTTGGTTAATTCTACTACAGTAGCAAGGATTTGGCAATCCTTGTGGTGGGTGTAGAGCTTGGTAATCTCAGTGGTGGTGAGTTTGTATCCATTGAGGTCATCCAGTCCATTGTCCTTGGAGTTGTAGCTGTGGTGTGCCTGTATCAGCTTGAGCCTCAAGACTATCTTCGGTTACTGTTTGATTGTAAGTTTGTTCATCCGACCATCATTTTATCATCATCCATTCATCCATTTGTTCATTGGTGTTCATACTCTGTTTTGGAGGAGGTTGTAATTGATTTTCTGTGTGAGGTCTATTTTGGGTGTATTGGTGTTTGATTCTCTGTTTTGAGGTCAGATTGTGTGCGAGTTGTGTTAATGTGGTGTACTGTGAGGTCAATACTCTGATCTTACGGCCTTGCATACATCATAATTGGTATCAGAGCTGAGTAACATCTTTGAGGAAGGTTTGTTTGTGTTATTTGTGCATTTTATAATGTCCGGCTGTAGTAAAACACCTCAGGAAGTAGCAGAACAAGCCTTGAGGGAGAAGGAGGAAATGGAAGGGAGAATGAAAATTATGGGTGAACAGTTTCAATATTATATGAGGTTGCACAGGAGAGAGATCAATAGAGAGACTGATGTGGAGTCTGAAGAAGAAGAAGAGGATAACCCTTTTAGTGAACCTGGAAGGGGAGGAGGAAGACCTAGATATCACAGAAGAAGGAGGTATAACAGGAGGTCACCTAGAAGTAGTGTTAGTGAATCCAGAAGTAGAACTGAGAGAGAAGAAAGGAGGGAAAATAGAAGAGTTGAGAAGTTGGATTTAAAAATAGATATTCCAGAATATGGAGGTGAGTTGGATCCTGATGTATTTTTGGATTGGTTGCAAACAGTGGAGAGGGTTTTTGAATTGAGGGAGTTGTCTGATGAGAACAAGATGAAGTTGGTTGCATTGAAATTGAGGAAATATGCATCTACATGGTGGAACAACTTGCAAAGAAGGAGAGAAGAGATCAATGAACCTAAAGTCAGTACATGGGTTGAAATGAGGCAGAAGCTCAAGGAGAAATTTCTACCTGAAAGTTACATGAAGGAAAATTATTTCAAGCTTCAACACTTTGTCCAGGGTAGTAAATCTGTTGAGGAGTATACCAAGGAGTTTGAACATCTGCTGTGGGAGTGCAATATGAAGGAGAATGAAATTCAGACCTATGTGAGGTACCTTGGAGGGTTGAATGAAAGCATCAGAAATGTGGTCGAGCTGCAGGTGTATAATTCACTTGATGAGCTGAGTTCTTTGGCTCATAAGGGGGAACAGCAGAAGAAGGCCCAAAGGAAGGAGTATGGAAGCAAGTACCTAACCAAAACCTATCCTCAAACCAAATCCTATAACCCACCTCAAAGAACCTATCCATCCCCACAACCACAAACCAGATATCCAGCCCCTAAACCACCTCAAACACAATTCCAAAATCCCCCATAAAGAACCCCAATCCCTACCAATCGACCATTCCCTGAGAGGAGGTGCTTTAGATATCAAGGTCTTGGACATCTAGCCTCAGAATGTCCAAACAGAAGAGCAGTGACCTTAGCAGAATATCAAGCAGCACTGTTTGTTGAACATGAGACAGTTGTTGAGGAGGAACAGTATGATGAACCTGAAGGAGATCCTGTATATGATGAAGAGGAAGTTGAGGCCAGACCTGATGAAGGTGAAATGTTGGTGATCAGGAGGATCCTTAGCGATCTGACAATTGATGAGGAAGTGAGCGGAGGAGAACATTTTCACACAAGATGTACGGTGCAAGGGAAGATCTGTTCCTTGATTATTGATGGAGGCATTTGTACTACGCACCTCACGGACTATGGTGCAAAGCCGAATTTGCAAACTGTCCTCATCCAACACCTTACACCATCCATGGTTGTGTCAAAGTAGAGTATCAAAATCTCATCTAGATGCCTTGTGAATTTTTCAATTGGTTATGTTTATAAAGATGAAGTGTGGTGTGATGTTATACCTATGGATGCATGTCATTTATTGTTGGGAAGACCTTGGTTGTTTGATAGATCTGTTAACCATGATGGAAGAGCCAATACTTATTCCCTTAACCTAAACCACAAAAAATTGTCCTCACCCACTTAAACCATCCCAGCTCACAAAAAGAACCAAGAACCTGATTGTTGAACCATCCCTTGATGTGATCTTACCTGCTGAATATCATGAGTTTTGAGCGAAGGAGTTACTTTGCTTGATCTTGATGAAGAACCGGCCTCACAAAATGAGCCACCCCACAAAATAGCCATCCTTTATTCCAACCCATCCTAAACCCGGTACCAACATGTTTTCGGAAGAAATGCCACCGTGTTTACCCCCAAAGAGACATCCAAAGATAAAATTGACCTCATCCCAGGATCTATTTTACCAAACAAACCAGCCTATAGAATGACCCCTGCTGAAACCTATGAGATCCAGAGGCAAGTTGATGAGTTGTTGGAAAAAGGAATGATTAGAGAGAGCTTGAGTCCTTGTGCAGTGCCAGCATTATTGGTCCCAAAGAAAGATGGAAGTTAGAGGATGTGCATTGATTGTAGAGCCATCAATAAAATCACAATTAAGTATAGATATCCTATTCCAAGACTTGAGGATACGCTTGATGAGCTCCATGGCTCAACTGTGTTTTCAAAGATTGATTTGAGGAGTGGATATTACCAGATCAGAATTTATGAGGGAGATGAGTGGAAGACAGCCTTTAAGACTAAGGGAGGTTTGTATGAGTGGTTGGTCATGCCTTTTGGTTTGACAAATGCACCTTCAACATTTATGACGCTTATGAACCAGGTTTTGAAGCCTTTGATTGGGAAGTGTGTTGTTGTGTATTTTGATGATATACTCATTTATAGCCAGTCTGAGGAGGATCATGTGAACCACTTGAGGAGTGTTATGGAGATTCTGAGTAGAGAGCAGCTGTATGGGAACCTCAAGAAGTGTCAATTCTTCACAAGCCATATCATATTCCTTGGTTATATTGTGACATCAGAAGGAATTCAAGTAGATGAGGAGAAGGTCAAAGCCATTAGAGAGTGGCCTGTTCCTACATCAATCCAGCAGATAAGGAGTTTCCATGGTTTGGCATCTTTCTATAGGAGGTTTGTGAGGAACTTCAGCATCATTTTAGCTCCCATGACCGAGTTAGTGAAGGGGAAGAGCTTTACTTGGACACCAGCAGCACAGAAAGCTTTTGAGGGGGTCAAAAGACAGCTAACCTCAGCCCCAGTGTTGGCATTACCTTGTTTTGCCAAAGTCTTTGAAGTGGAATGTGATGCCTCAGGCGTGGGCATTAGAGCAGTGTTGACTCAAGAGGGAAAACCAGTAGCTTATTTCAGTGAGAAACTCAATGAGGCCAAGAGGAAATACAGTACATATGATAAGGAGTTTTATGCTATCATTAGAGCTTTGCAACATTGGAGGCATTATCTGATTGGAGCTGAATTTATTCTGTACAGTGATCATGAGGCCCTCAAATTCATCCAGGGGCAGCATAAACTCAACACTAGGCATGCTACTTGGGTGGAGTTCATGCAGCAATTTCATTTTGTGATCCATCATAAATCTGGGAAGCTTAACAAAGGAGCTGATGCATTGTCCAGGAGGTATTTGTTGTTGCAAGTATTGGATACAAGAGTGCTTGGTTTTGAACAGTTCAAAGCTTTATATGAGAATGATGAAGAGTTTGGAGAGTTGTACCAGAAATGCAAGGGACATCCTCAATGTCTATACCATATAGACCAGGGATTCCTTTTCAAAGGAGCAAGGTTATGTATTCTAAGGAGTAGTTTTAGAGAGTTATTGATCTTTGAAGTTCATGGAGGTTGCTTGGCAGGACATTTTGGCATTGAGAAGACCCTTCTTATGCTGAAGGAACATTATTGTTGGCCTAAAATGAGGAAGGATGTTGAGCATTGGGTCAGGAGGTGTGCTACATGTCAGATTGCAAAGAGTCATAGCTTACCTCAAGGGCTATACACACCTTTACCAGTTCCAAACAGTCCTTGGGAGGACATCAGCCTAGACTTCATTGTTGGTCTACCAAGAACTCAAGGAGGAAAAGATTCAATCATGGTAGTTGTGGATAGATTCAGTAAAATGGCTCACTTCATTGCTTGCCATACCACCTATGATGCTGTGAGGGTGGATGAATTATATTTCCAGGAGGTTGTGAGACTCCATGGTGTTCCCAGGAGTATGGTGTCTGATTGAGGTCCTCACCAGTGCTTTGAAGACTTCACTCTAGAGCTGTTGAGGACTTTCCAGCTCAGTGAAGATGTTTGTTAGTTCTGAGGTCCTCTATGAAGACATCACTTCTGGAACTGTTGAGGATATTCTAGTTCTGTGAGGTGATCCTGCATTGAGGTCCTCCACGAAGACTCACCTTCAAGCTGTTGAGGCCATTTCCAGCTTGTGAGGTGATATAACCATTTGTAATAAAGAAAACGCGTTTGTTAGAGTTATTTCATTTTATTTCCTTTTATTTTGAAGTTATCCAGTTTGTAATGAGGCTTAATTAGCTTGCTAAGTTAGTTAAGTAGTTTAATGCTTAATTAGTGAGTTTCTTGAGCAAGGGGAAACCCTTAATCATCCAGCTCAACCCTAGCTTTATATACATTGTAATCGACAGCTTTTGAGGATCATCCATCAGTGAAATTAATAGCATTTTGAGTGCCTTGATTGAGCCTCTTGTTTGAGAGTGACGTTAAACTCTCATCTTTGGTTAATTCTACTACAGTAGCAAGGATTTGGCAATCCTTGTGGTGGGTGTAGTGCTTGGTAATCTCAGTGGTGGTTTGTCTGTATCCATTGAGGTCATCCAGTTCATTGCCCTTGGAGTTCTAGCTGTGGTGTACCTGTATCAGCTTGAGCCTCAAGACTATCTTCGGTTACTGTTTGATTGTAAGTTTGTTCATCCGACCATCATTTTATCATCATCCATTCATCCATTTGTTCATTGGTGTTCATACTCTGTTTTGGAGGAGGTTGTAATTGATTTTCTGTGTGAGGTCTGTTTTGGGTGTATTTGTGTTTGATTCTCTATTTTGAGGTCAGATTGTGTGCGAGTTGTGTTAATATGGTGTACTGTGAGTTCAATACTCTGATCTTAGGGCCCTCCATACATCACTTTGGTTTCCTTCTTCTCTTGGAACCAAAAGGGTAGGGAGGGCGCATGGTCTGAGATTTTCCCTAATAAGACCCTTTGCTTGAAGATCATCAACTTGCTTTTGAACCATTGGAGGTTCAATAGGGTTCTCGTGAGTTGTCTTCTCATGAATCACGACAGGACTAGGGACCAAATCAGCTTGAACATCACGTTGGGATGGGTGGGTGACGAGTGGATGACCCTTTTCGAGACTAGGGTTCTCGTTGGTGGAATTTTCGTGGCTAGGTTTTGTGTTTGGGTTTAAGGGAGTGATCTCCTTATGCTCACTAAACTCAGGGTGTTCAGTGGTCATAGAAGTGATGGGATTTGGATCACTCTCTTTGGGTGGGGATGGGTTGGCTATTTTTAGAGGAGCTAGGGTGATTTTCTTGTTGTTGAGCCTGAAAGTGTAGGTATTGGCTCTTCCATCATGTATCACGCTCCTATCAAATAACCATGGTCTTCCCAGCAGAATATGACAAGCATCCATAGGCAAAACGTCACACCATAAAGATTCTTGAAAAGATTTGCCAATGGAAAAGCTTACCAAACATCTTTGTGTTATTTGTAAACCTTCACTCTGATTGAGCCACTTGATGGTGTAGGGATTTGGATGGGGACTTGTTTCCAGCTGAAGTTTGTCCACCATAGTAGTTGACGCCACATTGGTGCTGCTTCCACCATCAATCATCAAAGAGCAGACCTTTCTTTGATTGTGCAACGAGACTGAAAGATAGCTTCTCGTTGTTGCTGATCTTCTGGAACAATCGAATTGTTGAGGATCCTCCTCATGAAGAACAATTCGTGAGCCATGGTAGGGGTTTGGAACGTCCAGGTTGACGTTGGGTAGGGAAGGGAATGTGTTTGGATGAAAGACAAGCACCATCGACAAGTGACCCCTCTCACTTATCTCTTTGGGATCAAGCTTAATTCATGGATAACTACAACAACGGTTTTGATTCTCATAGTATACAACATATTTTGAAAGAGTATGTACCATTACAATGTAAAAATATTGTATTTGTATACATTGATAACGTTTTTGTATGTAGTAGAAGTAGAAAGGAGTATGTAAATCCAATAATACATGAAACACGTGTAACCAAACAATGAAGGTGGGGTGGTTCATGAGATTAGGGAGAAAGAAAGGGGGAGGCTCTCGTGAATTAGGGTTTAATGGAGGGTTATTTTGTCGTGGGGGCTTTTGTGGTTTCAAGATTCAAGTGGATGAATCTTGAATGGGAAAGAGGGGAGAGGGATGATTCTTGGATGGGGGGTTTGAAGGGGGATGGCGTGAAACAAGGGAGGTGAGAGAGGGAGAGAGTGACGTTAGGATGGGGGTGAGAGAGGGAGAGGGTGGCGTTTGATGGGAGAGAGAGGGGTGAGGTTGTTAGGTTGTTGGAGGAGAGAGAAGTTTGTTATGGAGAGAGAAAAGAAAAGGAGGTGGAGTGTGGTTGAGGAGGTGGGAGACGTTTGAGGGAGTGATGGGGAAGGAAGGTGGCGTGAGTTTATGGGGGGGTAGCTTTAGGGTTGATGTGACTTAACTGTATTGACAGAAAGTTCACAGGGTAGTTACCTTAACTATATTGATAGAAAGGTAAGAACGGATAGATCTAGGTTTCCTAATTGAATCCACAAATAGGACAACCTAGGGCTAACTTGACCTAGACCGCAACCTAGGGTCAAGCTCTTCCTAACCACTTGGGTGCCAAACCAAGATACAATAGAAGAAAAAGGGTTGAGAGTTTATCCAAACACTCGAGGGAAAGCTAAAAGCTCAAGGGGTTTCATATTTCTGAATTGAATGAATGCCTTGAGAGGCTACATCCCTATTTATACTATGAGAGTCCTAAAGGGACTAGAACTCTCCAACTTGGCATGCAAGCCAAAGAGTTCTACTACTAGATGCCTAATCTATTCTACTCCTCCTTGGATTAGGATTCCTTATCCTAGGGGGAGTTGGTTGTAACAAACCTTATCCTAATTATCTTGGCTTTCCTAATCCGGATTAGATTAGTTACAAAATTAGCCAATTCCTAACTAGGAATTAAATCACACGACTATTCTAGCCTAATTAAAATAAACACACCAAAAAACTAATTAAGCTTAAAATAATTAAATTACATCCAAAAATCATGATCATTAAATTGGGCTTGTAACTTGACTTTGGACGTGTATTACTCCTCCTTTCCCGAGCTTGGCGTGTGGCCTTGGCCCATCTAGGATGTTTGGACATCCTCTTGAAATATGATGCACACCATATGAATGGGCCTTCGTAGTTCAACTTTGTATCTTTCCTTGTTGGCCCATTTGATGTAGTTGATCCAAATATGCCCGGTTGGCCCTTTATAAGTTGTAGTCCTTTGATGAAGGACCCTATGAGTATGATGGACCTTGAATTGGGCCTTCTTGATTGGGCCTAGGGGAACAAGCGTGGGCTGATTTCTATCATTGGGTTTATCAAGGTAGAAGGCGTAAAGGACCTTGAAGGTACTCTAAGCTTAGTCCTCACACTTCTAAGCTTATATGGAGTTACTGTCACATTTGGAGGACATCAAATGAGCTTAAATCATTCTCAAGTCCTTATTGAAAAGTCATCTCTCACGGCAGCAAAAGACTCCATCAAGTACAATTCGATATTTTGCTCTATAATTTCTAGATCCATACGTCTATTGAGGAAATCATCAAATAACAGATTGGAGATCTTTCAATAAGCTTTCCAATGGTTTTTGAATCATTGAAAACGGACAAGTATTGAAGGAGTTATAGCAATTTCTTTCTAGAGTTGTATTTTAGAGTTTATGATGTCATAAATAGGATATATGATGTAATAGTTGATTCTTGGTTTCTTGAACCCTAGGTACACGTCCAAGGGGTCCAAGAGTAGTATATATAGACCCCCTAGGGTGCCATTGTATTCATTCATTCAATCATATATCAAAATACAATCAAACACATGATGTGTTCTCTCTAGCTTTGTGCTAGTTTCTCTTCGTTTCTCTTGAGGGAGGACGAGAACTATCCCCTTCTTCTATCCAAGGTTGGCGTCCTTGGTGGTGATAGGAAGGAATTGAAGGTCTCTTGAAGGTGGTGTGGCTGTATCCTCCAAGATTCTTCAAAGAGCCATTATCATTCTATCATTCTTAGTGAGTTTCCTTTGAATCGTTTGAGTTCTTCAATTGCATTCTCATTGTTTCTACCTTACATTCAAACGTCTAAAGTGTTAATTCACAAGATACATTCATCATCCATTTCGTTCAAGATCATCCATCATTCGTCCATTCATTCGTTCATCCTACATTCATCCATCACTCATTCGTTCATCATTTCCATTCATTTGGTAATCATCTTTCATAGTTCTTTCCATCTTTTTCATCCACTTCTATTCCATTTTTGGTTCTTTGGAACTTTGAGAAGGGAGATTCCTATCTTCGTTTTTAAAGATCCTTAGATTGTGTGTAATGTGATCAACCCTTGGTCCATTATGCATCAGTGAGTGATAGAGATTCAAAGTTCCTTAGTCATTTTTGGATTACCTTATGGAAGAAATTGGGTACAAAGCTCAAGTTTAGCACGACATGTCATTCCCAAACGGATGGACAAAATGAAGTTGTCAACCAACATTAGGAGCCTTATTACGAGCTTTGGTGAGCAAGGATAAGAAGAGTTGGGATACTTTGCTAAGTCATGCTGAATTTGCTTATAATCGGAGTCCAAATTAAGCTACAAAGTTATCTCCATTTGAAGTTGTGTATGTAAGAACCCTCTCAAACCTATGGATTTATCTCCTATGTCTACATCAACTAAATTCAGTTTTGAAGCTAGTAAGAGAGTGGAGGAGATTAAGAAGTTACATGAGGAGGTTCGTGAAAAGATCATGAGGTATACTCAAAGGGTTGAAGAGAAGGTCAATCAAAAGAGGAAGAAAGTTATTTTCAAACCTGGAGACTTGGTATGGATACACCTCAAGAAAGAAAGGTTTCCGAGTAGAAGAAAAGGGAAATTGAAACTAAGAAGTGATGGTCCTTTTGAGGTCATTGGTGATAACGCTTATAAGTTGATGCTAGAAGATGGTTATGAGGGAAGTTGTACCTTCAATGTAAGTGATCTCAAACCATATTATCAAGAAGGTGAAGAGATTCCAAGTTTGAGGGCAAACTTTTCTCAAGAAGGGGTGAATGATGCATATTCATATCATAAGCATCATGAAGAAGCTATCAAAGATCTTACAATTCTCTTAAATGAGCTACAAGCTTCTAATTCTCGTGACATCCATGGTAGCTTCTATGGAAGAGGTTTATTGAGCTTCTTACAACAAGATCCATGAAGATTCTTCATCAAAGTTGAAGGGCTTTGGAAGATCTACATCATAGTTTTTGAATCTTTAAGTTTGGATTAGTATTGAGCTAGTTATACTCATTTTATGTACATTTGTATCTTTATGATGTCACTTTTGTATTGGGTGATGTAAGCTAAAAAGGGCCTTATTCTTGATGTATATCACGCCTAAAGGGAGATGTTAGTACTATAAATACCCCCTTTATGGTGCCTTGTAAACACAATCTATTGAATCATAATAAACACACAAAAGTCTCTCTAAAGTCATCATGCTTTAGTTTTTCTCTCTAGCATTCTAGCTAGGAGTTTCGAATTCCTTGAGGGGATTTCGTTCAAATCTTCACTTCTATTCCAAGAGGGAGCAATCTTGGATGGTGCAAAGGAGGAGTTGGATATCAAATTGATTGTGGTGCGTCTATATCAATCAAGGAGGTTTCCATTGCCAATTCTATCTTGTTTCTACATCAAATCGTGTTGTTCTTCATTGGTTGGTACGTTTTGCTTAGTCTTTTGTTTCTCTTGATTGTCATTCTTGTCATAATCATTAGAACTCTCGTCCAAGCCTTTCGTTTCATACCTTTTTCCATTCGTTTCATTCGTTTGTTTGAGAAATCAACAATCACAAGTTCTTACTTGTGAACGATCCGTTTTCATTTCGTGTATAATGGATTAGTTTTGATTCATTATGCATCAGGTACCTTGATCCAGTTCGAATTCAAGAAAGGGACACTACTATCAAAACTAAAGGAGATCTCCATGAGTGGTTTGTCAAGCTTTTTGATCTAACTGATGCTCCCTCACTTTTTATGAGATTGCTGACTCAAGTTTTGAAGTCCCTTATTAGCAAGCGTATTGTTATCTACTTTGATGATATACTTGTGAATAGCAAGAGTGAGAAAGGTCACATCTTTCACCTCCAATCTGTTTTGGAGACCTTAACTCACGTGAGGCCACATTGTAAACTGTCCAAGTGTTACTTCTTCATCAACAACATAGTTTCTCTTGGCTATGACCTTTCGACTGAAGTGATCAAGGGTGATGAAGAAAATGATGTATAATGGATCAAGGAATGATCACATTACACATGAATCTAGGATCTTTAAAAACCAAGATAAGAATCTTCAACTCTTAGTTCTCAAAGTTCAACTAAATTCATTGAAAAAGGATGAATGATAAACGAAAAGATGATGAAATCGTTTACCAAGATTGATGATGGACGATTGTTGATGTATTTTGGCCCACGCCAAATACATCCGAAGAGGCCCAATACATTTTCAAGGAGGTAGAACAAGCTATAGAGGAGAAGTTGAGCATAGAGGCCCATAAGCCCATACATATTGTGTGCTCCTTATGGCAAGAGGATGTCCAAACATCCTAGGGTCTACAACAACACGCCAATCAAGCCCAAGAAAGGCCTAAGAGCACGTCCAAGAAGGCTATCTTCGTCATTTTAGATCTTTTTGGATGTACTTTTATTTTATAGTTTCCATTATTTTTGGTGTGTTTTTAGGAGTAGATAAATCTAGAACATTCCAAATTTTTCTAGAATGTTCTAGAAAGGAAAGGTAGACGTGTGGTAGAGTAGTTTTAGGCGCTAATTGGTTGTTATCCTAGATAAGGTTGGCTTATTTTGTAACTAATCCTTATTGGATTAGGAAAGCCTGAACCTATTAGGATAAGTAGAATGTAACCAACTCCCCTTAGGATAAGGAGTCCTAATCCAAGGGAGAGTAGTATAAGGTAGGCGTCTAGGATTAGAAGACTTGGCTTGCACGCCAAGGATAGGGTTTGTTAGAAACCCTAGGCTCAAGTCTAGTATAAATAGCCTAGGCTTGTAACCGGTTTGAATCATTCCAGTTTAAAAATATGAATCAAGCTTTGAGCTTACCCACTCGAGTGTTTGGATGAACTCTCAATCCCTTCTTCTATTGTATCTTGGTTTGGCACCCAAGTGGTTAGGAAGAGCTTGATCCTAGGTTGCGGTCTAGATCAAGTTAGCCCTAGGTTGTCCTTCTTGTGGATTCAAGTAGGAAACCTAGATCTATCCCTATTATCTTTCTATCTTTATAGAAGATAATCTCTACCCTCCCATCTCCCTCAATCCAACGCCACACCCCCTCTCTCACCTCCCCTAATTCGTCCTCCCCCTCTCTCCCTCTCACAAAATAGCTCAACCAATTCCCTCTCTCCATAACAAACTCCCCAACAACTTTCTCTCTCCTCCAACAACTTCCCATTCTCTTCCTTCCACCAAACCTCACGCCAAACTCTCTCTCCCTCTCTTCCATCCTCACGTCAACCCCCCCCAATCACCATCCAATAATTCATCCCTTTCCCGTTCAAGATTCATCCTTTCTTGAATCTTGAAACCACAAAAGCCCTCACGGCAAAATTCCCTTCCACTTTCCTCTCCCCCCTCACGTGAACCGCCCTAACCCTAACCTTAATTTCACATGAAGCATCCCACTCTTAGATTGGCTGCACGTCTCCCCTATGATGTGTAATTGATCAACCCTACTCTTGATCCCATTATACATCATAATTTTGGTATCAGAGCTGTAGGTTGTTTTGAGTGCAAACCAAACACATGACCTTTTCCAATCCAATTCCCAAACCTGCTATTCCAATAGCTTAACCTGCTATTCCAATAGCTTAACCTGCAATCCAAACACATAACCTTCAAACCTTCACAACCAACATGCAACCCTAAACTCCACAAACAGCCCAAACACAATCCCCTCCATGCCCAAACGCAAATCTAACCTCCTCCCTGGCTCACGAATTGTTCATCATGAGGCGAATCCTCAACAGTTCGATTGTTCCAGAAGATCAGCAACAGCGAGAAGCTATCTTTCAGTCTCGCTGCACAATCAAGGGAAAAGTTTGTTCCTTGATCGTTGACGGAGGAAGCTGCACTAATGTAGCTTCTACAACTATGGTGGACAAACTTCAGCTAGAGACTAGTCCACATCCCAAACCCTACACCATTCGATGGCTCAATCAGGGTGAAGGATTACGAGTTAGTCAACGGTGTTTGGTAAGCTTTTCTATTGGCAAATCCTATCAAGATTCTTTATGGTGCGATGTATTGCCTATGGATGCTTGCCATATTCTGCTTGGACGACCTTGGTTATTTGACAGGAGTGTAACACACAACGGGAGAGCGAATACGTATACTCTTGTGATGAAGAACAAGAAGATAACCCTAGCTCCACTCAAAATATCCAATCCGTTCCTACCCCAGAAGAATGATCAAAACCTCGTCAACTCTATGACCACTGAAAGCCCTGAGTTTAGTGAGCATAAGGAGATCATTCCTTCAGACCTAAACACAAACCCTATCCACGAAAACCAAAGCCACGAAATTCCCCATCCTCTCGTCACCCTTCAGTTGGGACAACCTTCTCCTATGTTCCAAGAAGAGATATTACCAGGAATGCCCCTCCAGCATGATCTTATTCCTGGATCTATTCAACATGACAAGGCAGCAGGTCACGCAAACCCTAGCGACGTTCAAGGGCTTCAAAGGCAGGGTGACGATCTTCAAACCAAGGGTGTGATTAAGGAAAGCTGCAGTCCATGTGACGACCCTACCCTTGTGGAGACAAAGGAAGTTGGAAACCAACGTTTGTGCTTCAACAAGAGTCCTATCAAGTACAGGTTTCCTAGAACTGAAGATCTAATCAACGAGCTAGATGGTACCCAGATCGTTTCAAAGGTTGGTCCAAGAAGTGGGTATCTTAATCTAGTTCGAATTCAAGAAGGGGACACTTCTGTCAAAACCAAAGGAGATCTCTATGAGTGGTTAGTCATGGCTATTCGACTAACTAATGTTCTTTATGCTTTACTGTAACGCCCCGGAAATTCAATTATAGAAAAGTCAAAGTCAACTAACGTTAACAGACGAAACTTAGCGGAAGACTCCAAATTTAGTTTGGGCGTCACTGCCGTATCCCCGAAGGAATACAAGGCGAGAAAGGAAAACACAATTGTCTGCTAACGGTAACTACTAACAACTCAAAACAAAACTTTAAGATTTCATAACGAAAATAATATAAAAGATTCAATGACTTCTAGACTCGTCGTCCTCACTTCTAATTCCCGTCCCCAGCATTTAGATCTTCACCTGAAAACAAAACACTTCAAAAATGAGGGGGAAATCTCAATAATGTCTACCCCTAATGTTTAAAACAGTTTAAGTTCATTTCAATTCATTTTGGGGAGAGGGATCGAATCAAACGTTTTACAAACTTTTAATCCCATACTGTTTCCTCAACCCATCCAATCCATATTTTAATTTGCGGGCGGGATACCAAATCCCTTAAAGTAACATCGCCTACCAAAGCCATCAAGAAAACTATCCTATATCAGGGAAGGAAGCCCTGATCTCCTGGTCCATAACCCTGCAGATTGTTACACCTGCACAACAGGTTATCCCCCGAAACCCGCTTAACGTTTCCACTTGAATTATTTATACAATTTTCAAACTCAACTCACGACTCTCAAGTCAAACCATCCCAAGTTATCAAAACCATTAACAAAACTTCGAATAAAAGACCATCCAATTTCTCAACTCAAATAAACCAAGATTACAATCGAAACAAAAAGATTATCAAAACAGATGGTCGTATTTCTACAAAAGTCCCCTTTCGGGATGCAATTCTTAAAATAGATTATAACACATCAAAACACATTTAAAGAGCATCCCGATGGGGATTAGAGCATAGACAATTACCTGGTTAACTTCACTTCACAGAAAAACGAACACACTTGAGCTCACTAACGACGCGAATTAGCTCGGGCCTAAAATAGAATAATTATTCTAATCAAAACGCGCCCTTCAAACTTACTATTAACTACCTTCTAACTAACCCTCCCCTAGGAACCCTATAGGTTCCTATCAATCATGAATTTACACTTTAAAACATTTAATACATTCCAAGTAATCACATAACCAGCTCAAAGCATCACTTTCACACAACAACACTTTTATTAATAACAAGCATTAACAAAACAGATTACAACATCCACACAAAAAGGGTCGTAACTTGTCTTCCCGACATCCTATGGGTCTGATTTTGGACTTTTCGGAAACCTCGAGATGTCTACTAAAACTCTTAAGTTGAACTCGAGACCTAACACACACTTTAAAATCCTCAAAAACCGTCATCTTCCCAAACTCTCCAGATCTGACCTAGGTCTGGTAATCGGGGTATAACTCGAATTATAAAATTCCAAAGTCCGGTCCGTAAAATTCCTATTAAAGCTAACATCTAAGGGAAGCTCCAGTCCAAAGGGTTCGATCAAAAGACAACTACACTAACCGTGGTGACTCGATCTATAGACACTAACGAAACTGTCCCGAACCCAGTTCCCATATAATTGATAGTCTCAGTTCTAACTTTTACCAATCGATCTCGGTATCCTAAATTGGGTTTAAAACAGTGACTAATGTTAAGTCATCTACTCTAATCCAACCAAGGTCTATACTTCATAGTTAGAAATTGGCTAATTAGAAATTGGCTAATTTTGTAACTAATCCAATCCGGATTAGGAAAGCTAAGATAATTAGGATAAGGTTTGTTACAACCGACTCCACCTAGGATAAGGAATCCTAATCCAAGGAGGAGTAGAATAGATTAGGCATCTAGTAGTAGAACTCCTTGGCTTGCACGCCAAGTTGGAGAGTTCTAGTCCCTTTAGGACTCTCATAGTATAAATAAGGATGTAGCCTCTCAAGGCAATCAATTCAATTCAGAAATATGAAACCCCTTAAGCTTTTAGCTTTCCCTCGAGTGTTTGGATAAACTCTCACCCTTTTCTTCTATTGTATCTTGGTTTGGCACCCAAGTGGTTAGGAAGAGCTTGACCCTAGGTTGCGGTCTAGGTCAAGTTAGCCCTAGGTTGTCCTATTTGTGGATTCAATTAGGAAGCCTAGATCTATCCGTTCTTACCTTTCTATCAATATAGTTAAGGTAATTACCCTGTGAGCTTTCTGTCAATACAGTTAAGTCACATCAAACCTAAACCTACCCCCCCCCCCCATAAACTCATGCCACCTTCCTTCCCCATCACTCCCTCAAACGTCTCCCACCTCCTCAACCACACTCCACCTCCTTTTCTTTTCTCTCTCCATAACAAAGTCCTCTCTCCTCCAACAACCTAACAACCTCACCCCTCTCTCTCCCATCAAACGCCACCCTCTCCCTCTCTCACCCCCATCCTAACGTCACTCTCTCCCTCTCTCACCTCTCTTGTTTCACGCCATCCCCCTTCAAACCCCCCATTCAAGAATCATCCCTCTCCCCTCTTTCCCATTCAAGATTCATCCACTTGAATCTTGAAACCACAAAAGCCCTCACGGCAAAATAACCCTCCGTTAAACCCTAGTTCATGAGAGCCTCCCCCTTTCTTTCTCCCTAATCTCGTGAACCACCCCACCCTCATTGTTTGGTTACACGTGTTTCATGTATTATTGGAATCAAGAACCTTTCTTGATCCGGTAATACATCAAAAGTGGTATCAGAGCTCTAGGTTAGTGTTGAGTGTAAACCAAACACGTAACCTTCAAATCCAAAGGCTTAACCTGCAAGTCCGTAAGCTTAAATTTGCAATCCAAACACGTAACCTTCAAATCTTTAGTACCAACCTGCAACCCAAAACTCCACAAACAGCCCAAACACATTACCCTCCCTTACCCAACGTCACTCTGGCGTTCCAACCCCTACCATGGCACACGAATTGCTCTTCATGAGGAGGATCCTCAGCAGTTCGACTGTCCCAGAAGACCAACAACAACGAGAGGCTATCTTTCAGTCTCGCTGCACCATCAAAGGAAAGGTATGTTCCTTAATCGTTGATGGAGGAAGCTGCACCAATGTGGCTTCAATGACTCTGGTGGACAAACTTTAGCTGGAAACCAGTCCACATCCCAAGCCCTACACCATCCAATGGCTCAATCAGGGTGAAAGACTACAAGTTAATAATAAATGCTTGGTACGCTTTTCCATTGGCAAGAACTATCAAGATACTATTTGGTGTGATGTATTGCCTATGGATGCTTGTCATATTATGTTGGGAAGACCATGGTTATTTGACAGGAGTGTGATGCATGATGGAAGAGCCAACACCTACACCTTCAGGTTCAACCACAAAAAAATCACCCTAGCTCCACTTAAAATAGCCAATCCGTCCCCACCCAAAGAGAGTGATCCAAATCCCATCACTTCTATGACCACTGAACGCCCTGAGTTTAGTGAGCATAAGGAGATCACTCCCTTAGATCCAAACACAAACCCTAGCCACAAAGAGCCTACCAACGAGAACCCTAGCCACGAAAAACCCACGAAAGGCTACCCTCTCGTCACCCCTCTTTTGGAACAACTTCCTCATGTATTCCCAAAAGAGAAGCCATCTGAATTGCCCCCTCAGCGTGAGATCCATCACAAAACCGATCATGTTCCTAGGTCTGCCGTGCACAACGAGCCAATATATCACATGAACCCTAGTGACATCCAAGAGGTTCAAGGGCAAGATGAAGACCTTCAAGCAAAGAGTATGATTAGGGAAAGTCTCAGTCCATGCGCCATCCCTACCCTTTGGGTCCCAATGGAAGGAAGCCAAAGTCTGTGCACCAACAAGGTTACTACCAAGTACAAGTTTCCTAGAAGTGAAGATCAAGTGAACGAGCTATTTGGTACCCAAGTCAACTCCAAGGTTAATCTAAGAAGTGGGTACAACCAGACTCGAATTCAAGAAGGGGACACTACTATCAAAACCAAAGAAAAACTCTATGAATGGTTAGTCACACCTCGTGGTCTAACTAACCCTCTCTTTACTGTTATGAGATTGTTGAATCAGGTTTTGAAGCCCCTTATTAGCATTTGTATTGTTATCTACTTGGGTGATATACTTGTGAACAGCAAGCGTGAGAAAGGTCACAACATCTTTCATCTCCAATCTTATTTGGGGATCTTAGCTCACGCGGATCTGCATCAAAATCTACCTAAGTATGGCGTCGTCATCAACAACATAGTCTCTCTTGGCTATGCTCTTTCGCCTGAAGTGTTCAAGTTTGATGAAGAAAGAGTCAAAGCTATCAAGGAGTGGTCTATTCCAATGCTTGGCCTCTTTCTATAGGAGGTTTGTGAAGAATTTCAATATTACTTTATCTCCTATGACCGAGCTTTGGAAGTATAGGAAGCTATCATGGACGCCAGCAGCTCAGCAAGTGTTCGACATCATCAAGGAGAAACTCTGCACCGCACCTGTCCTTGCCCTAGGTAGCTTTGATAAGAAGTTCAGGGTCAAGTGTGATGTTTCTGGAGTTGGTATTGCAGCTGTTCTATCTAAGGAGGATCACCCCTTGCCTTATTACAGGGAGAAGTTCGGTGATCCTAGATTCATGGAAGATAATGGGAGCCAACTCCGCTTATACATTAATAAGATCTCTTTCAGTCCGTCGAGTTCTTGGCAACTAACGAAGAATACTAGAGATCTACCTAGCCTTGGTCTCACCTTTGGGGACCCAAGGTTCATGGAGGATAACGGATGTCAATCTATCGAAGGAGTCACAGTTCACGTGAAGACACTGATTCACGTGGAGATTATTGAAGTAACCATGGTTCACGTGAAGGTCCTGATTCACGTGGAGGTCATTGGCACAATCATGATTCATGTGGAGGTCCTGATCCATGTGAAGATTACAGTTGGGTTAGTTGAAGTCTTTGAACTTGAATCTCCAAGTTTGAGGACAAACTTCTTTCAACTAGGGGGGAATGATGGAAATCTGCCCACGCTTGTTCCCCTAGGCCCAATCAAGAAGGCCCAACTAAAGGTCCATCATATACATAGGGTCCTTCATCAAAGGACTTCGACTCATACAGGGCCAACAGGGCATATTTGGTTCAACTACATCAAATGGGCCAACGAAGAAAGATACAAAGTTGAACTACGAAGGCCCATTCATATGGTGTGCTTCATATTTCAAGAGGATGTCCAAACATCCTAGATGAGCCAAGGCCACACGCCAAGCTCAGGAAAGAAGGAGCATCACACGTCCAAAGTCAAGTTTACAAGCCCAATTTTATGATCTTGATTTTTGGATGTATTTTAATTATTTTCAGCTTAATTAGTTTTTGGTGTGTTTATTTTAATTAGGCTAGAATAGTCGTGTGATTTATTTCCTAGTTAGAAATTGGCTAATTTTGTAACTAATCCAACCCGGATTAGGAAAGCTAAGATAATTAGGATAAGGTTTGTTACAACCAACTCCCCCTAGGATAAGGAATCCTAATCCAAGGAGGAGTATAATAGATTAGGCATCTAGTAGTAGAACTCCTTGGCTTGCACGCTAAGTTGGAGAGTTCTAGTCCCTTTAGGACTCTCATAGTATAAATAAGGATGTAGCCTCTCAAGGCAATCAATTCAATTCAGAAATATGAAACCCCTTAAGCTTTTAGCTTTCCCTCGAGTGTTTGGATAAACTCTCACCCTTTTCTTCTATTGTATCTTGGTTTGGCACCCAAGTGGTTAGGAAGAGCTTGACCCTAGGTTGCGGTCTAGGTCAAGTTAGCCCTAGGTTGTCCTATTTGTGGATTCAATTAGGAAGCCTAGATCTATCCGTTCTTAACTTTCTATCAATATAGTTAAGGTAATTACCCTGTGAGCTTTCTGTCAATTCAGTTAAGTCACATCAAACCTAAACCTACCCCCCCCCCCCCCGATAAACTCACGCCACCTTCCTTCCCCATCACTCCCTCAAACGTCTCCCACCTCCTCAACCACACTCCACCTCCTTTTCTTTTCTCTCTCCATAACAAACTCCTCTCTCCTCCAACAACCTAACAACCTCACTCCTCTCTCTCCCATCAAAAGCCACCCTCTCCTTCTCTCACCCCCATCCTAACGTCACTCTCTCCCTCTCTCACCTCCCTTGTTTCACGCCATCCCCCTTCAAACCCCCCATTCAAGAATCATCCCTCTCCCCTCTTTCCCATTCAAGATTCATCCACTTGAATCTTGAAACCACAAAAGCCCTCACGGCAAAATAACCCTCCATTAAACCCTAATTCACGAGAGCCTCCCCCTTTCTTTCTCCCTAATCTCGTGAACCACCCCACCCTCATTGTTTGGTTGCACGTGTTTCATGTATTATTGGAATCAAGAACCTTTCTTGATCCGGTAATACATCAAAAGTGGTATCAGAGCTCTAGGTTAGTGTTGAGTGTAAACCAAACACGTAACCTTCAAATCGAAAGGCTTAACCTGCAAGTCCGTAAGCTTAAATTTGCAATCCAAACACGTAACCTTCAAATCTTTAGTACCAACCTGCAACCCAAAACTCCACAAACAGCCCAAACACATTACCCTCCCTTACCCAACGTCACTCTGGCGTTCCAACCCCTACCATGGCACACGAATTGCTTTTCATGAGGAGGATCCTCAGCAGTTCGACTGTCCCAAAAGACCAACAACAACGAGAGGCTATCTTTCATTCTCGCTGCACCATCAAAGGAAAGGTATGTTCCTTAATCGTTGATGGAGGAAGCTACATCAATGTGGCTTCAATGACTCTGGTGGACAAACTTCAGCTGGAAACCAGTCCACATCCCAAGCCACACTAGAATGATTTAGCACTTTAGATGTGTAAATGAAAGATAGAAACAATGAAAATGCAATTGAAAGAATTCTAATGAATCAAACAAAACTCACTAGAATGATAGAATGATAATGGCCTTTTGAAGAATCTTGGAGGATACAGCCACACCACCTTCAAGAATGCTTCAAATCCTTCCTATCACCACCAAGGACGCCAACCTTGGATAGAAGAAGGGGATAGTTTCGATCTCTCTCAAGAGAAACGAAGGGAAACTAGCACAAAGCTAGAGAGAACAACACATCATGTGTTTGATTGTATTTTGATTATATGATTGAATGAATGAATACAATGGCATCCTAGGGGGTCTATTTATACTACTCTAGGACCCCTTGGACGTGTACCTAGGGTTCAAGAAACCAAGAATCAACTATTACATCATATATCCTATTTATGACATCATAAACTCTAAAATACAACTCTAGAAAGAAAATGCTCTAACTCCTTCAATACTTGTCCGTTTTCAATGATTCAAAAACCATTGGAAAGCTTATTGAAAGATCTCCAATCTGTCTTCTGATGATTTCCGCAATAGACGTATGGATCTAGAATTATAGAGCAAAATATTGAACTGTACTTGATGGAGTCTTTTCCTGCCGCGAGAGATGACTTTTCAATAAGGACTTGAGAATGATTTAAGCTCATTTGATGTCCTCCAAATGTGAGAGTAACTCCATATAAGCTTAGAAGTGTGAGGACTAAGCTTAGAGTACCTTCAAGGTCCTTTACACCTTCTACCTTGATAAACCCAAGACGACATTTGTAGCTTCAAACTGGATTCAGGTCCTTGTAGCTAGACCTTGATGTATATAGCTAGGCAAATATACATCACAAACTCTCTCTCCCTCTCTTCCATCCTCACGTCAACCCCCTCCCCCTCAATCACCATCCAAGAATTCATCCCTTTCCCGTTCAAGATTCATCCTTTCTTGAATCTTGAAACCACAAAAGCCCTCACGGCAAAATTCCCTTCCACTTTCCTCTCCCCCCTCACGTGAACCACCCTAACCCTAACCCTAATTTCACGTGAAGCATCCCACTCTTAGATTGGTTGCACGTCTCCCCTATAATGTGTAATTGATCAACCCTACTCTTGATCCCATTATACATCAATTGTTGTTGATGAATGTATGATGAACGAATGATGCTTGGATGATTCTATGTTGATCGACACTTGAAAGATCAAACAAAGATGGTTTGGATGATGATAGATATATGGATGGATGAATGAACGAATGGAGATGATTGAATGATATGCTTGGCTATTGAAGAATCTTGGAGGATATAGGCACACCACCTTCAAGAATGCTTCAATTTCTTCCTATCACCACCAAGGACGCCACCCTAGGCTAGAAGAAGACAATATGATCGAATCCCTCACAAGAGAAACGAAAGACTAGCAAATGCTAGAGAGAAACAACATCATGTTGTGTTTGATTGTATTTTGTATTGAATAATGTGTCATTACAAAGCACCCTAAGGGGTATTTATAGTAATGAGGCCCCCCTTTAGGCGTGTACAAAATAAGAACTAGGCCTCTTGAGGCTTACATTATCCTACACATTTATTACATCATAAAAACTCTAAAATACAACTCTATAAAGAAAAGACTATAACTCCTTCAATACTTGTCTAATCTTCAAGATTCAAAAACCAATGTGTAGCTTCGTTGATGTAGATTATTCGGTACTTGGATAACTTCTTCAATATCTTCAAGGATCTTGTGATATAGAACAAATGACCGATCCACCCTTGAAGAATTCACTTGGACGTGTAAAAGGTGTCAGTGTTTCAAGCTTCCTTTGAATGAATTCAAGCACTTGGTTCCCATGATGTATATTTGGGACCAAATCTACATCATTCCCCCTAGTTGAAAAGAGTTTGTCCTCAAACTAGGAAGGTCTTCTTTATCACCATAATAAGGCTTGAGATCACTCACATTAAAAGTGCAACTCCCTTCATAATCATCACCAAGTTGTAACTTATAAGCATTGTCACCAATCCTTTCCAAAACCTCATATGGACCATCTCCTCTTGGCGCAAGTTTACCTTTCCTCTTAGAAGGAAATCTTTCTTTCTTCAAATGAATCCAAACAAGATCTCCAGGTTCAAACACAACCTTCTTCCTTGCTTTGTTCACTCTATTAGCTACATCTTGAGCATACTTCACAATTTTCTCACGAACCTCCTCATGTAGCTTCTTAATCTCTTCCACCCTTTTGTTAGCTTCAAAACTAGACTTGGTTGATGTGGAAATGGGCGTGAGATCCATTGGTTGGAGAGGGTTCCTTCCATATACCACTTGAAAAGGTGACAACCCCGTTGCTTTACTTGGACTCCGATTGAAAGCAAATTCAGCATGACATAGAAGAGTATCCCACCCTTTCTTGTCTTTACTCACCAAGATTCGTAGTAGAGCTCCCAAAGTGATGTATAATGGGATCAAAGATTGCATCTTGATCAATTACACATCAAGGGAGACGTGCAACCAATCTCAACATGGGAAGCTTCAAGTGAACTAGGGCAAAAGGTAGGGTGCTTTGTGAGAGAAAGATGGAGTCTTTGAGAAAGTGGAGAGACTTGAGATGGAATATGAATTAGGGATGGAGAAAGATGAGATCTTTGTGGAGTTTGAGAGAATAGAGAAGGACGAAAACAGGGAGGCTTTTGAAAGTGACGTGAGGTCTTTGTGGAGGGAGGGATTACTTGAGAGAGATTTGAGAGAAGAGAAGGGATGGACGTGGATTTGAGGAAGAGATGAGGATGGTATGAGCTAGGAGGGATGAGTGAGAGAATGATTGAATGAATGCGTGAGAGTATGAGAGATTATGGAAGAGATTTGGCGTGAGGCCTTTGAGAGAGAAATTGATGATTTGAGATAGTAGGGTTTGAGAGAGAGATATGGGAGGGACGTTTGAGAGAGGGGGAAGAGAGTGAATTAGGGTTTGGAATTTATCTCAACTATATTGATAGAGAGATAAAAGAAGTAATTATCTTAACTGTATTGACAGAAAGATAAGAGCGGATAGATCTAGGTTTCTAACTTGAATCCACAAGAAAGACAACCTAGGGCTAACTTGATCTAGACCGCAACCTAGGATCAAGCTCTTCCTAACCACTTGGGTGCCATACCAAGATACAATAGAAGAAAGGGGTGAGGTTTATCCAAACTCTCGAGAGAAAGCAAATAACTTAACTGATTTCATAATTCAAAGTTGGGTGCCATTGAGAGGCTACAAGCCTAACTATTTATACTACTAAAGTCCTAAACCTCCTAGGACTCTCAAGATTGGCGTGCAAGCCATCTTCTCCCACTAGGACTCTAGTACTTGGCATGCAAGCCAAGGACTCCTAACACTAGACGCCATCTACTCCATCTCCTCCTTGGATTAGGACTGCTTATCCTAAGGGGAGTTGGTTACAAGAGATAATAATCCTTTTAGGACTTGGCTTTCCTAATCCAAGATAGATTAGTTACAAAATAAGCCAACCTTATCTAGGACTACACAGCTTGGCGCCTAATCTAGCAAACTACACACCTATCACACACACACACACACCTTCTAGATCATTCTAGAACATTCTAGACTATTCTAGATTAATCTAGACTCCTACGACTTGGTGTCCAAGTTTATATATATTACTTGGCACCTCACACAACTGGAAATGTAAATAAAACCCTAGAAATGTAAAGAAATACATCAAAAGGCCAAAACTGTGAACTTCTTCTTGAAATGGTTAGAAATGTGAAATTCATCTCAAAATGATCCAAAATGTGAACTTTATTTTGAAATGGTCCTGTGAAGTTCAACTTGGGCTTTGTACTTGGGCCTTTAGTTGTGGACTTGGACTTGCCATGGATAGGTTTCCATCATCTTCCGTCAATCTTGGGTCTCCAAAAGGAAGCCCATAGCTATGTGATGTATATTTGCCTAGCTATATACATCAAGGTCTAGCTACAAGGACCTTAATCCAGTTTGAAGCTACAAATGTCGTCTTGGGTTTATCAAGGTAGAAGGCGTAAAGGACCTTGAAGGTACTCTAAGATTAGTCCTCACACTTCTAAGCTTATTTGGAGTTACTCTCACATTTGGAGGACATCAATGAGCTTAAATCATTCTCAAGTCCTTATTGAGAAGTCATCTCTCACGGCAGCAAAAGACTCCATCAAGTAGAGTTCGATATTTTGCTCTATAATTCTAGATCCATACGTCTATTGAGGAAATCATCAAAATACAGATTGGAGCTCTTTCAATAAGCTTTCCAATGGTTTTTGAATCATTGAAAACGGACAAGTATTGAAGGAGTTAGAGCATTTTCTTTCTAGAGTTGTATTTTAGAGTTTATGATGTCATAAATAGGATATATGATGTAATAGTTGATTCTTGGTTTCTTGAACCCTAGGTACACGTCCAAGGGGTCTTAGAGTAGTATAAATAGACCCCCTAGGGTGCCATTGTATTCATTCATTACATCTCATATCAAATACAAATCAAATTTAAACACATTGTGTTTTCTCTCAACTGTGCTAGAATTGGTTCTCTTGAGGGAGAGTCTTTTGAATCTCTTCTTCTATTCTAAGATTGACTATCTTAGATGGTGATAGGAAGAGTTAGAGGAATCTAGGAGTGGTGAATCTGTATCTCCTTAGAAGATCCCAAGCCATTATCATTCAAATCATCGATTCAACACCATTGTAAGTTCAATCATCAATTCGTTTGAATCTTTGAATGTCAAATGCATTTTCGTTTCATCAAACTTTATTCCAACCAGAATACACTCATAAATCCATCCTTACATTTGTCCATATCATCCACCCTTTCGTTTATCATCCATTATTCATCCAATTACATGACATTCCATCGTTCTTATGGTTCCTATCCTAGAGAATCAATCTAGATCCGTTCTACATTTCATGTGTAATGTGATCTTTGATCCCATTATACATCACTATGTGAGCCTCCATCTCCTTCTATGAACCTATGGTCCCCAAAGGTGAGACCTAGGTTGAGCAGTTCTCCATCATGGGCCTCCTTTGATGTATTTGGCGTGGGCCAAAATACATCATTCCCCCGTTGTTGGAAAAAGTTTGTCCTCAAACTTGATGGGAGGAATGAGACCTCTTTGTTGGTTGAGCGGGGCTGGCCTCCATTATCTTCCATGAATCTAGGATCACCAAACCTTTTCATGTAATGAATTTTGGGGCGGCCCTCTTGAGATAGAACAAGTTGAACTGCTCCAACATCAACTCCAGAAACATCACACTTAACCCTCTTATCAAAGTTTGGTAGGGTTAGGACCGGTGTAGTGCAAAGTTTATCCTTGATGAATGCTTGGTGGGTAGTGGGGCTCCATGAAAACTCCTGGGATTTCCATAGCTCGGTCATAGGAGATAAAGTAATATTGAAATTCTTCACAAACCTCCTATAGAAAGAGGCCAAGCCGGGGAAGCTTTGATCATCATGAGTTCTAATTGGAGTAGACCACTCCGTGATAGCTTTGAATCTTTCTTCATCAAACTTGAACACTTCAGGCGAAAGAGCATAGCCAAGAGAGACTATGTTGTTGATGAAGACGCCATACTTGGGTAGATTTTGATGCAGATCCACATGAGCTAAGGTCCCCAAATCAGATTGGAGATGAAAGATGTGACCTTTCTCACTCTTGTTATTCACAAGTATATCACCCAAGTAGATAACAATACACTTGGTAATAAGGGGCTTCAAACCCTGATTCAACAATCTCATAATAGTAAAGAGAGCGTTAGTTAGACCACGAGGTGTGACTAACCATTCATAGAGTTCTTCTTTGGTTTTGATAGCAGTGTCCCTTTCTTGAATTTGAGTCTGGTTGTACCCACTTCTTAGATTAACCTTGGAGATGACTTGGGTACCAAATAGCTCGTTCACTTGATCTTCACTTCTAGGAAACCTGTACTTGGTAGTAACCTTGTTGGTGCACAGAGTTTGGCTTCCTTCCTTTGGGACCCAAAGGGTAGGGATGGCGCATGGACTGAGACTTTCCCTAACCATACTCTTTGCTTGAAGATCTTCATCATGCCCTTGAACCTCTTGGATGTCACTAGGGTTCATGTGATATATTGGCTCGTTGTGCACGGCAGACCTAGGAACATGATCGGTTTTGTGATGGATCTCACGCTGAGTGATGCATAATGGGACCAAGGGTTGATCACATTACACACAATCTAAGGATCTTTAAAAACGAAGATAGGAATCTCCCTTCTCAAAGTTCCAAAGAACAAAAAATGGAATAGAAATGGATGAAAAAGATGGAAAGAATTATGAAAGATGATTACCAAATGAATGGAAATGATGAACGAATGGGTGATGGATGAATGTAGGATGATTTAGAACGAAATGGATGATGAATGTATCATGTGAATTAACACTTTTGACGTTTGAATGTAAGGTAGAAACAACGAGAATGCAATTGAAGAATTCAAATGATTCAAAGGAAACTCACTAAGAATGATAAAATGATAATGGCTCTTTGAAGAATCTTGGCGGATACAGCCACACCACCTTCAAGAGACCTTCAATTCCTTCCTATCACCACCAAGGACGCCAACCTTGGATAGAAGAAGGGGATGGGTGTTTAGGCTTGATTAAGGTAATCGGTTCGTGTAAATGGGTTTTTCTCAAGTGCGGAAAGCGATAAATTATGTAAAGAAAGCATTTAAATCTAACCTAGACATGATAATAATAAAGAAAGCAATTAAAAGAAAGTAATAAAGAAAGCACTTAAAGATGAAGGCAATTAAAAGGCATGAATGAAGACAATGAATGAACAATGAAATTGGGAACGAGAAATTATACCTTTGATGACTAATCTTCAATAAACCATCAATCTACACTTGAATTTCCCCCGAACAAACAAGAAATTGTGGTTTGGATTACCAAGAATCCCCCAAATTCTCACTAGTAAGTAGAATTGGAGTTCCTTGACCCTCCTCCCCACTAAAAATGGAGTTGATTGTGGCTAACACTATAAAGCTTGGAAAACAAGTCAACAATGGAAATTAGAGAGAGAGAAGAGAGAAGAGAGAGAAAGCTTTGTAAAACTTCAATGGAAACTTGCTTGAATTGAGAAAGCTTGAGAAAGTTTGAATACAAATGCTAGAAATCAATGAAAGCTTGAAGAACAATGAAGAACAATTGAAAACTTGAAGAACAATTAAGAGAGATTAAAGCAAATAAAGGAAAGCAATTAAATCTAATTCTACTCCTAAACTACCTAGGCTAATTGATAATTTAGATTAATACAAGTGGGTATTTATAGAAGAAGGAAAAATACAACCCAAAACCCTAGGACAAATCGCAGCACGCGCGTCTGCAGATAGAGTGGCTCGGGCGAGCCACCCTTTGGCTCGGGCGAGCAAGCGTTCTGACTGGTGTTTTTGTTGCTCCAGAAGCCTGGCTCGGGCGAGCCAGCAGATGGCTTGGGCGAGCAAGCGTTCTGGGCAATTTTTGTCCCTGCCGACTTCAAACACGCATAACTTCTTCATCCGAACTCCGTTTTAGGCCCGTAAGATATCGATGGAAAGCGCTCGGTGTGTACTTTAAGCTCCCAAAATTTCAGAGCTATCGTAGTTGTAACGAAGGAGTTATGACCCAAAGGGTGAAGGCACACGTATTTCAAACCTTTAAGTTTGTACCGTTCCCCTGTTTTGCGCCAATCTTGATATGGAATTTCCGACTTCGGTTTCGCCTCGGCTCTCGGCTCGGGTTGACTTGGTTTGACTTGGATCTCGGCTCGGGTTGACTTAGTTTGACTTGGATCTCGGCTCGGGTTGACTTGGTTTGACTCGGGAAATAGCTGGATTCCTAAAACCTTCAATTAAGCCCAAACTTCTTCTAACTCCTTATTTTCCTACAAAACACCAAATCATTATATCTAAAATATAAATAGGGGTTAAAACAAGCAAATATACCCTATAAAAGAGAAGAAATTCGGCTCGAAACGAGGCTGAACACCACTCCAACACAAGGGTTTGCTCGCCCCTAGCAAACTAAAAACGAAGAAAAGGACTAAAAAGAAAAACTAAAAACCTAACTCACTTTCGCAGGAATTGCGGATGCATTTAGCACATGCATCAAGCCCTTTAAACCCCCCGGTAGCCCGGGTGGACGAGGTAGGTCTCGTTAGGGTTTATAGCAACTAGACCCACAAAAGCCATAGAAAAAGGAAAGAGGGAAAGAAAAAGAAATGAAAAACGAAAAACGAAACGAAACAAAAGCTGAGAAGATATTCCCGTCCCCAATGATGCACCTAGTTCCCCATCCCGCCTCAACAATCAATTGGAAGAAGTAAGTATAAACAAATTGAGACACGAAGGTTGGAAAACTGCCAATCTTTAAGATTTTGAACCAAAACACTTCCTGATGAGCAAAACACCTCGTGCATATGTGCAAGTGGGCTTTAGTCGGTCCTTCCTATCCTAAACCAGACAATCAGAGTTGTGCTCATGCTCAAGCTCGGGATTATCTATCCTACTTCACTCTTGGTTTTTCTTTTAACCTCTCTTTTCTTTCTTTTTCTTACTTTGCTCTCTTTTCTTTCTTTTTCTTACTTTGCTCTTTTCTTTTTTTACTTTTCTCTTTCTTACCATTCTTTTGCTCAACTCTTTTTTTTTTCCTTTTTCTTGCTTCGCTCTTTTCTTTCTTTTTCAAAACCTACGCTCTTTTCTTTACACTCAATCAGTTTTGTGTCTTTTAGAGCGTTTGTGTCGGGTTTCACGGGATTTAAGCACCGCCTTCGAGGGTTACCCTCCTGCGGGTTTCTCCATACGTGGGGCATAGGGTGCCGATCCACCCAAACCAAACCCATGAGTAGGCCGATGAGAATTATTTAATGCATTAATTAGAGCTTAAGCAATTGAACAACTAAAACCGTCTAACTTAGGTAAGAATTAACAGTCAAAGCGTGTAAGAATTGAGGATTCCGCTTTCCCATTCCATGTAAAGGTCTAATAGAGATAATTCATGGCAAAAATCCTTCCTAAGGCCCATCATTATTCATACCTACGCCTAACCGACTAAATCACCGATTAGACAACTATCTACACAACTGTGAACGGAAACATCTTCAAAAAGAAAAACAACTTTTGGGGATTTTCACAACATTTCTCCCCTTTTTGTTTTCTTTTCACACACAAAATTTTTTTAGATTTTAGACACAAACTACGAAAAACAAAAATAAAAGACTAAAAACTAGGTAATCTACCCTTGAACAATGAAAGATATCACCCCCACTCCAACACAAGACTTCACAATGTCTCCATCATGAGAAGGGTGTCTCAAGCAAGGTAGAAAACCAAGAAGAACATATATACAAAACACTTATCACATAAAAAGCGGTGGCGACCCGAGCCCACACGGCTCCAACAACAATATAATCCCAACATTCACATTCAAGGGGTTCGCCACCCAAAAAGAAAACCAAGCATGCAACATGGATCATCGATATATTCACATAAAGAGAGTGGAAAGAAGTTACCTCGAGGTCTTTAATCAAGCATATTCAATCCACGATCCAAGGAACATCACACCAAAGGTTAGAAATAAACAAGAAAAACATACTATGTGTGATGGTTCACATGCAAGATAAAAGGAAAAACAAACTATACAAGACGCTAGGGACTAAGAACTAAGAAAACAAACTAAAATATTTACAAAACGACTCTTTTTTTCTTTTCTTAGACTCAAAAAATGGAATGCATGCATGCCTTCCCACTCCCACACAAAGAGGTTGCCGTATACTCAAATGGAAACGGAAGTAGGTAAGCAAGCACCCCAAAATAAAAGAAAATGACACACACAAAAAGAAAATATAAGAAGAAAAGAAAGACCAACTCACTAATTATACAAAAAGGGTGAGGAAGGATATTACCTCAAAGGTATCTTATCAAGAAATTCACTCCTTCTCACCTCAAGATATCGGGCATCATGTCAGAACCATTCAACGCTCGGAGTAACAAATCATGCATCCTCTCATGCATCTCAGAATGGTGGTGGTAAGAACACACTCGCAATAGCACATAAACAAACATTAGTGCTCTTAACAATTTATCAAATGCCTTAGAAAAGTCATAGAACTGATGAAATTCATGAATATACAAGACTTTTCTAGGCACGGTGAAAGAAGACATGACAAATGGATCCTCCCATTGACTCGTAAATGGAGATTGGGTATACAAATCAACGAAAGGAGGCAATACAACACATTTATGGACATGCTCATGGCAAGACTTGGATGCAAATAACGACTCATAAAGCATATCACCATCAAAAATATCATTGTCACAAGCCAAGTCCAAACACTTAGGATCAATCCCCATAGACTCAAGTTCATCATCACAAGATTGCACATCAATGGATTTACAAGAAAGGGTAGCTAATGCCTCGCTAATGCAATAATTCTCAATGAAAGTGAACAAATCGGTGTCAAGCACACATTCAATCACCAAGGATTCAATTTCACTCTCAACAAGATCATGCTCAATTATATCACAAGCATCATAGCATTCAATAAACTCATTTTTTTCTTCACACAAAGGCATGGACAAGGGTGTGGACAATGGTTCATCATCTAGCATGTTTTCAACTAATTCTACATCATCACACACATAATCATCATGTTCCTCATGCTCACTAGGTGGAGCTAGAGCTAAGGAATCACTAAGTAGTCCAAGGCATGGTCGGTTATAATAGTCATCATCCTCATCATACACAGAAAAATCAACTTGCATTTCAGGACTAAAAGACGATGAATGACCTACTTCAACATTCGAATCAACCATTTGTGAAGACGGAGTTTCTACCCTATGATTACTCTCATGGACAAATTCACGCATATACTCATTCATGTTCACACATAATTTTTCTACTTCCGCCTCGAAGGAAGCCACTGTAGCTTGCAAACAAGAAATTGAACTATGATACGGCGAATCACACAAGGAGCACACGGAAGGAGACTCATCGGCACTTTGGGAAAGTTCATAACAGTTTTCCACATATTCTCCATTATAAGATTGATCATCAACATACACGGGGTATTCACATGATTGTTCAGTTTCGGTCCTAAAGGGTGGTGCATAAGGAGGTTGGAAGCTAGGACTAACATTTTGTTGTTCAAACTCATAGGAATCCCTAGACAACCATTCAAGTAACTCTCATGCTGGTTCTTCTCCTAAACTGGAAAACCCGTAATATTCTAAAAGGTTTCGGGTCTCATAATTCACACCCTCATTCACAATTCCCAAAAGATCTAAAGTATCATAGAAGACACCATATAATTCACATTGAGCACGATAATCATGTAATCTAGCAAAATACCTCCAAAATATTTCATGCTCAAATTGAGGGAACTGGGGACTATCCATAACTCTCTTTTTTCTATTTTTCTAATTTTCTATTTTTTTTCTTTTCTTTTCTCACTTTTTTTTTCGATATTCAATTTTTTTTTTCGCTACATTTTTTCTAGCATAATCAAGAAAGCAATAAACTACGTACACACAAACCAATAGCCTAATCTACCAAATAACGCCATCCCCGGCAACGGCGCCATTGTTCGGTTGTAATTTTTGTGGTTTTATAAGTAAGGATTGTCGATCCACAGGGATGGGTGTTTAGGCTTGATTAAGGTAATCGGTTCGTGTAAATTGGTTTTTCTCAAGTGCGGAAAGCGATAAATTATGTAAAGAAAGCATTTAAATCTAACCTAGACATGATAATAATAAAGAAAGCAATTAAAAGAAAGTAATAAAGAAAGCACTTAAAGATGAAGGCAATTAAAAGGCATGAATGAAGACAATGAATGAACAATGAAATTGGGAACGAGAAATTATACCTTTGATGACTAATCTTCAATAAACCTTCAATCTACACTTGAATTTCCCGAACAAGAAGAAATTGTGGTTTGGATTACAAGAATCCCAAATTCTCACTAGTAAGTAGAATTGGAGTTCCTTGACCCTCCTCCCCACTAAAAATGGAGTTGATTGTGGCTAACACTATAAAGCTTGGAAAACAAGTCAACAATGGAGATTAGAGAGAGAAAGAGAGAAGAGAGAAGAGAGAGAAAACTTTGTAAAACTTCAATGGAAACTTGCTTGAATTGAGAAAGTTTGAGAAAGTTTGAATACAAATGCTAGAAATCAATGAAAGCTTGAAGAACAATGAAGAACAATTGAAAACTTGAAGAACAATTAAGAGAGATTAAAGCAAATAAAGGAAAGCAATTAAATCTAATTCTACTCCTAAACTACCTAGGCTAATTGATAATTTGGATTAATACAAGTGGGTATTTATAGAAGAAGGAAAAATACAACCCAAAACCCTAGAAATAATTCTCAAGACGCGACAGATTTCTCCGCATGACAGTGGCTGGCGAGCCACCCTCTGCTCGGGCGAGCCAGCGTTCGCTGGTGTTTTTGTTGCTCCGAGCCTGGCTCGCAAGCCAGATGGCTCTCGGGCGCAAGCGTTAGGCGCTTTTCCTGCCGACTTCAAACGCGCATAACTTCTTCATCCGAACTCCGTTTTAGGCCCGTAAGATATCGATGGAAAGCTCTCGGTGTGTACTTTAAGCTCCCAAAATTTCAGAGCTATCGGAGTTGTAACGAAAGAGTTATGACCCAAAGGGTGAAGGCACACGTATTTCAAACCTTTAAGTTTGTACCGTTCCCCTGTTTTGCGCCAATCTTGATATGGAATTTCCGACTTCGGTTTCGCCTCGGCTCTCGGCTCGGGTTGACTTGGTTTGACTCGGATCTCGGCTCGGGTTGACTTGGTTTGACTCGGGAAATAGCTCGGGATTCCCTAAAAACCTTCAATTAAGCCCAAACTTCTTCTAACTCCTTATTTTCCTACAAAACACCAAATCATTATATCTAATATATAAATAGGGGTTAAAACAAGCAAATATACCCTATAAAAGAGAAGAAATTCGGCTCGAAACGAGGCCGAGCAATCATTAGGTTGAGGACTCGCCCTTGAACATTTGCGGGTCCGGGGCAAACTTTTTTAGCTCGGCCCGACCCAAAAACTTCATGGCAATGGCCTAATTATGGGTAGGTCTGGGTTAGCGATTCCTTGACTCGACCCGATGACCCAATCAATAAAAAAATATAACATAATTTTCATGGAAAAAGAATTAATTAGAAACCTTAATGTTAGTAATACGTTAGAAATTTGATTTTGAATTTTTGTCATTTTGTTTAAAATTTGAAATTTAGAATTTTATCGGTAGATCTATGTGCTAAAAAGTTAAATGTCGAATTTTCCCCAATTAAAATAGATAAAAATGATAAAGATTAAAATCCATATTTTAGGGTCAGTCGACCCGATGACTTGACTCGCGGCCCGTTTGGTGAAGGTCATGGTTAGGAAATCCACTCACTTTTTAAATTAATTTGAATCAAACTTATACTTATCATTGGCGAGCAAACTAGGTAAATATAGAGACAAACTTTAACTTTCTTATTGGGAGCTCGCATATTCCCATTGTTCAGTGACCAAATTAACTCAAGCCTATGGGTGCTCAATGTATTCACAATTTTAGGGTATTTTTAAATCAAGGCACAAGTACATTATATATGAACGCTCAGGTATTTATTTTTAAGTTCGGGGCAACGCCCGGGTATTTGCTAGTATATATACATATATATATATATAATGATTTTCAACGAGATAATATTTTTACAGTACAAAAGTTTTTAATATTAGATAGCATGAGATGGTCAATTTCATGTGAAAGGTCCTTAATTACAAACAATAAATCAATCTAAACCCAATTAACCCAATTAATGAGTTGATCATAACCCTGATATATGTATGGGTTTTAAAACTTTGTCCCAAACCCAAAATTTTTACTACCTCCGTCCCAAAATATTTGTCCATTGACTAAATTTTGACCGTTGATTACTCAAAAATTATAATAAGTTACAATATAAACTTACCATCATTGTAATCTTTAGCAAATTATATTTCTAATGGTGGTGATTTCATATTTTAATTCATTATAATTTGTGAGTAATTAACAGTCAAAACTTAGTCAACGGATAAATATTTTGGGATAGAGGTAGTATTTTTTTTAGTGTGGGTGCGTTAAAGTCAAATTATCAAATTAGGCTACATATCCAACAAGGAAGACACGCCAGCATATTACTTGAACTAGAGTATTATGATTAAAAATTTAAGAGCAGTACCCATAAAAAAACGTGGAACATTAAAAGATTATAAACCATTTGTAATTTTAGCAAAAGAATATTATTTTTACCCACTAGCCCAATGTTATATTTCTAAATAGGAATAACGTGGAACATTAAAAGATTAAAATTTGAGTCTAATAATTCCTATTGGGTCATGGAAAGAGTGATAATAAACTTTTGCAACGTGATATTTTTCAAGTATCTTATTCTTCGTCAAATCAGTATTTTAATTATTTTCTACACAAATTTTTTAACAATAAGTATAAATTATTAGTTATAAGAAGTTTTGACTACGTTTGCTATATCAATAAGCACAAATTATGTCTTAATCAAATAAACCCCGTTTGTTAGATTTATTTCATGCGTTTTTAGAAAATACAAAAATAATTGATAAAAATATAATTTTATACAATTTATATATAATATCATAATTATATAATTCAATCAAATCATTTTCATTCAACTTAATGTATAATAACATAATTTTAATGACAGGTCAAGACAATTAAAACGTGTCTTGCCCTGAAACTCATAATATTTTTGTTATGGAAAATTTCATAAAGACTGAAAGTGGAATAAGTGATAATGAAGGGACTAGGAAAGCATTGGCGACATGGAAACCGTAGCAAATGAAACTGTACCTAAATTACATGAATGAAAGGGTTGGCCATACGAAGCTTCATGTGGCACAGCGCATATGCATCAATTTCAATGACAAGGAAATAACATGAATTTGGGGAATGGTCCTTTCTATGTTGTCTAAGCTCTATTGTTTGCTTCAGTTTCCCTTTTCATCTCTCGAGTCTTGATTTGTTGGGCTAACATGGCATGTAGCCTTCTAGAGGAGGCTACTTACTATGCCCTTGTTGCTTTGACGTTGAAGTGTTGAACATTGAACAATGAAACAAAACCATGAATTGGGGATGCAATGCATGGCATACGACATACCCAACAACTATGGCCGCTTAATAACATATACACCCAGAATGCTGTATTTAATAGCAGATGTACGCTTTTATAACTGGGCAGAAACTGTACTAACCCTGAACAGTATAGGCAGCCCCTTTACAACCCTACATACGTAATGAAATGGGGAAGAAGATGAACAAGACTGTTGAATGAGGAAGGAGAAGACTTTATAACCAAGTCAGATACATTAGAGGGATATCGTTGGGGTAGATTAGTAATTTTCATCTAATAATTATTCCCGCCAAATCAGTTCCACCGAAAAAATGTTATTTAGCCATCGGAATGTATCCAAATACCAGTGTCCCAAAAACATAAAAGGACTTCTATTACAAATTAGAACTGCAGAGCCCTAATACTTGTTTCCCCAAAACATAAGGGGCCTAAAAGAAGCTTTATAGCATTTGACTGTTGAAGAAAATAGGATTTCAGATGTAAACACTGGAAGAAAATAGTAAACTAGTGCCCAAGGATTCAACACGAGAATGGAATTAATCAACACCTTGAATAAGAGCATTCAAGAATTTGCAAAACTGAAATTGAAAATAGAGTATGACCAGTCTTGAATTCTAGAACCTTAATTACAAATACTAATGCAGACCAAACCTCAAAAAAACCAAAAATTAATAAAAATGTTTATATTGACTCATTGTGACTTGTAAATGAGTTTTTACCAAAGATAATACAGTGTATGACTGTATGTTGAATGCGCACACCGGAAAAAAAAATTAAAAATAATAATGAAACAATTGACTTGAGGAATTTTGTAGTCACCTCCAATGCAACATATTGTAATGGCACAGCTTCAGGCTGATACTGATTACTAAATATGCTTCAAGAACTTCAAACCCTAAGACAACTATTTTCTCATTGCTTGTCTCCTCATTAATTATTATCATATGTACGGAAGTTTATGCCCACATGAATACAGTGGGAGAAAAGCTGGAGAGATTCTTATCTTTGCGTTGTTGCTGGACCAGAAAATGGTTGAATATGGAAATTCAATGCTCATGGTTTCAAGTCGTGTTTTCCAGGCTCATGGAAACGTCCCTCAAGCTGCTCAATCTTGTTTATTTTGAACCCTCTTATCCTTATTTCTTCAGGAAGGGAAGTATCCTTGTGATCAACATTTTCAAGGACCCAACCCTTGTTCTGTACCGAACCTTCCACCTTCACCTGTGTCATAGTATCAATGAGGAGATTACTATAGGAAGTTAATGCATTATGCACATTCTTGTAGTTATCTTTTGCCCTTGCAGAAATGCATGTCAGTTAAACCAGATGGATCAACTTTCCCATCAATTGTGTGATATAAATTTTTCTCTATTATCAAAGCTTATTTTATGAAAAAAGTTATGAAAGGAGGTGGATGGCATAAGGTAGTGAAGCATAGGGCTTTCAAATCCCTACATGATATGTGTAAAGATAGGATGTGCATAATATTAGTGTCATCGCGTGAATGAAAGCAGGAGTTGACATGAGGCATGTCATACAAAAACAACTGAGACATTAGGTTTTGTAGCACTGCCCACAAGCTAGTCTAGGCAGGCTGGGGTCATGCAGACAGGCTTGGACGGTTCAAAACCAATTCAACAGGCTCACCTCTTCAAAGAACTACTTTGTCCCCTCCCCTTCTCTGTTGGGGTTAACTTGTGGGCTGAACCTGGGACCTGTCCCATGGACATGAACTGAACTAAACCCCAGTTGACTCATTTGATGCACTAGGCTCAGCCCAAATTTGCAAAAAAAGTTTCAAAATAATTTGGGTCCATACCTCTGCATCATCAGTGCATTCAACAACTAGGGCTCCATCCAATGAAAGTCCCTCAATAGAAATATTGCCGCCATTAAGAACCATGGTAGACCCCTGAGAAATGGAGCAGTTTCCTCCAATCTTTCTTTTTACATCTGAAAATGTTGACGCCCATTTGGGTTTCCATACAATTCGAGGCCACACCTCAACTTCTTGTCCATTGAACACTTGCTTTACTGGCTCACCAATTTGGACACCCGCCTAAAACAACAAAGATGCATATCGTAAGTACAAGATCTTAGAAGGGAGACAGTCATGCAAAATATTTCTCCACTTGACTCAAGATTAACCAGACCAAATGAAAAGTCCAGTTCATGAGCTATTAGCAAAATAACCACCTTTCTTAGAATGAGACTGTGTGCTCTGTAGATGGCCATTTCGCCAGAAGTTGCACTGTGATATGGATTGCCCGTTGGAACCTACAAGCAATAACAGAACAATTGAAACTTCGCTAGAGTTCACGAGGATAGATAGAGATCTGAAGGCACTATGGTAGGGATTGCCATTTAGAACTTAACCAATAATAAAACAATTGAACATTTGTCAGAGTTCACAATTATATATGTATGTGGATCGGGGCTTAGCCGCTCTTCTGCACCCAAAAAAAAAAATGAAAAGATATGCATAGAGATTTGAATGGTTCAGAAACTAAAAAATGTGAAGCAGCTTAGAAACAAGAACAGTACAATAAACAGACAAAAGGCAGCTAAATACATACGCACAACCTGTGTCACACTCTGTAGATATCAGTTTCAGAGAGAATGAGAGCAAGATAAAAAAAATAATAAAAAAAAGATATTAGCCCCCGAGCAGCTAAGGCATACATATATAATAAAATATTGGGGCTTGGTTGAGAGTCCAATGCATCTGTTAGAAATTTTAATGGTGCCAACAGGATCATGCATTGTCTTCTAGTTACGGCCACAAATTCTCGTCTGGTAAACTTGATGTTTAGTTCCACCATTCCCATGACCTCCCTAAAGGTTTTGGACACCAAGGGCAAAGGCGATGTCAGGATTTGTGTGCTCTGCTTTGAATCTCAAAGTCACCTTTGAAAAACTAATACAGATTAAATTATTATCCATATGTCAACATGGTTTAGACACTTGAAACACTTGAATTTTGACCAAAATCATTCTGCTTTTTCCCCCTTTTTTTCCCTTTTGGGAGCTAGGAGAGAGGGTGTTGACAAAGAGCAACTTTGAACTGTTGGCATGGCAGAACTTAAGGCTAATATGCTTGAATCAGGCCAAAAGTATTTGATGTCAGTCCAAGGTGGCTGAGTCAGACATGCTGACTCATGTCAGAGGAATGTCCCCAATGTCTTTACTAGACAGGCACTTCAGTATAAACGCATTTACCTTTGCAGCATCCTCAGGATTGTTCTTCACAGGTGCATATGCAAGCCATATATCTGTGACCTGGCCACATAAAGACAGTCCACTGATCACCATAGGTAAATAATTCCCAAAGCAGCAAAACAGCAAGAATATCTGTTTCCCTCACTGTGAATCCAACTCTTGCCGTTGGAGGCAAAGTCTTTGGGTAATCTTGCATCATACACTCTAATCGGGTTGAAGACTTAAATGAAGTCTTGCTAGCATCCTTATACCTAAAAATAGAGGCATGGATTTCGTCATAAATTTGTTCCCCATGTCAAATAGAAACTAAAACATTGTATATTGATTGAAGACAAGTGGATTTTATGTGATTTCAGTGTTATCAGACAGGTCACGCCATGCAGATGTACTGAGCTGTAACAATAAGTGAAGACATGAAGCGTGCAACTTTATTATTACTCTATTCTGAGAACGACAGACACTAGGATAGAGAAGTTACTTTGGGTTAACAAATTCTTTAATGGCACCTCCTGTTTTCTTGAGCTCTTCAATGTATGATTCAAGTTCAAAAATTAACTGCAAAATGGTCAAATAATTTTAGGTTAAATCCTGGAAAAGACAAACATTATGGGAATCCAATTCCAAACTATTGATCGAAACTCTGGCAAATGCCATTTACAATTGTCAAAAGAATGGGGTATTAGGCTGATGATATGTGACTCTGTAAAAACATCTGCCACAAACTTAGGAACTCATACCTCCCACAGATGAGAAGAATGAAACATTCATGCTCAAAAAAGTACTCACAATTTCATCCCTTTTATAAAGCGAGAATGGAGGTTATTATCATTATTTTATTTACTTAAAATAGGAGTAATATACTTTGAATAAAACTCTAAATTTACCCTTTCATTGCACCTGATTTGAATCTAATGAGCTATTATTTCTAAGTTGCTAGGTTGAGAGTTCATTGTCAACTTCAAAGTTTGGAGCAACTTAACCTTTAGGTTATTCAGTTCTTCTCTCCATCTGTTTTAACTATAAATTTGATGGATATAAGTTAATATTGACAATTGATGTGATGTTTTATTCAGATTGAGTCTTATGGAACTTTTTTGTGAGTTGGACTTCACATAAATTTTAATTTCTACCTCCAAACAAAAAGAATAAATGAAAGTTGATATAGACCAATTTATAAAGCATCTAACAAATAACATAATAAGAAATAAGCATCAAATGGATTGATATAAATTGAAAATAAATAATGAATCAATATTACATCTTGCCAGTTTCATCATATATGTCATTATCAGCAGTAATTGAAAATAAATAAAAATAAATAATGAATCAATAAGAAATGGTGAGAAGGATGCAAAATGACAGCTTATTCCATCATATATCTCATTATCAGCAGTAAGTTCCATCTTGCCAGTTTCATATGCAACTCATGAAGAAAATTAACAGCCTGGATAAATTCCAGCTGGCAAAACAAGGATTCCACATTTCCAACAGGTCGGATTATGAAGGTAAATTTTCTGACAAAGAAATATCAAGCAGGGAACTAGGGAAAGACCCCACTCAAACTTCCAGAAAAGTGCTGCATGAAGTATGATACATACTGTGATTTACGAGTGATGTTTGCACACTATAAATTTCATCATATAAATTAAATTAAAAAAATAAACCATACAGAATAGACTCATCTGTTTCAAGTCCATTCGAAGCAACATCCATTATATCCATGTGCTCTCCACTATTGTTGTCGTAACAATCAATTCCACCTTTTTTTTTGGCAAATAATAGATAGCTTCCTTTAGAATCAAGTGAAACATTGAGGGGAAAGAGATGCACTTAAGATCACTCAATAGAGTCATAAACACCAATCTGACGCAAGAGGCTGCAAAGAAAAATACAGAAGGGGTTCACATCCCCCCCCCCCCCCCCAAAAAAATGGTGGTGGGTCGTGAGCCACCGAACATGAAGCCATATAAGAAGAATAGAGTATTAGGGAGTACAGTTCAAAATCACCTGGTTAATATTTCCAGGAAAAGGTGAAAATCCTGTCTCACAATTGACATCACCTTCATAATTAATGGTTGCTTGAAGCAGAGGATCAAGTTGATTGTACTCCACGTTTATGACCATTGACCTCCCTAGTATCCAATTTACTAGTCAGATAAATGAAAGGGAGAGAAGCAAATATGAATTTCTACTTAAAGGAAAGCAAGAAGAGGAACTAATAATCATGAAAAACAAAAATCAGGCTTACTATGAAGGAAAGATGAGGGCACATTCCAGCCATCGGTTCACAAAATACATACAATTTTCTTTGGCCATGATCCAATTCCAATTACATAACCCCAATTCCCCACCTCCTCCCCCAACAGACACCTGCCCCAACAAACCAAGCCTAAACACCTTGAACTTTATGGAACACATCAGAAACAAGAAAATAAAAGGAAACATGTACGGTCTTGCTGGATACAAATGACTAAATGAGCACTGAAAATGGATGAATATAGTTCGATGTAAGATGCAAGGATTTAGAATGTCAATAATTTCATTTACCTCGAGAAAAAAAAAATAATAAAAATAAGCCAAGACAATGACAATGACAGCAGAAATGAAATTTCAACTATGTTATTTGTGTACCATCAGCATGTGTGAGCCTAGCAATGCCTCCAATTGCTTCTTTCGCTTTGCGTGGAACCGCAAGAGAATTAACTTGGTATTGTTTGGTAGCACTCACACCCAGTGATGCTGGAATTGCCTGCGCAGCAAGAACCCTCTCAGGTGGGAAAAATGATTTTTAAAATTAAAAATCAAGCGGAAATTGACGGTTGCATATCGCCACCCAGCTTTTTGCAGAGCTGGGAACTGAATCAGGCATGGTCAATACAGTTAATCACTGAATCAAATTCTAAACTTAGTTCCGGAACTGCTCACAAGATTACAAAAAACTCATTCAACATGTATAAAGCACTAGATCAGACTACATAGAAAGCTGTTGCTGGGAGCAATATAATCCTGGATTGTGATGATCTCTCAAAGGACCAGAAATGAACATCTTTCCTTAACCCCAAACCCAAGTCTGACCAAAATAAAATCCTCATTTTAAAAAACTATGATCCTTGCAACCATTCCACGAATTGTCAGGAAATAGTTGACAGAGTTCCACCACTATTCAGCTCATTAATACAGTATATTCAAAGGCCATGGCCACAGTGACACCTTATAGCCTGAACCAAGATTGTGTAGACAATGCCAGAGTAGAACAGATAACCCCACCCCCCACCCTTTTTTTTTCTCAATTGGACGGATGCAGAGCAGCTTGATCACAATGCAAAGATCATGTTAAGATGCCCCCATATTCACAGGTGGGCACATCAAAAGTAATTGGAAGGTATCAAATAATCTTATCCACAAAATCAAAAAAGCTAACCTTTGTACCGTGATGAAAACCTTGACAACACTCAGAAAATAAAGCTTTGAAGTAAATTAGCACTAGCCTTATCCTAAAAAATCTAAGGAATTACTTTCCTTCCAAGTACACCGGATCGTCAAAGGTATCAAATTCCAACACAAAGAATCCAACTTCTTCAATCTTCTTCTCAATGCCACTAGGACATCTCTTAAACCTTGAGGATGCATCCAACTAACCCCATAAAGTGCATTACGATAAAGTTCATAAGTAACAAATTTAACAATGTGGGTCAAACAATCAACTAGAGCGAGATAGAGTTCACTACATTTTGACAGAATAAAGTTCCACACAGACAGCGTAGCAGTCCAAGATAAATAGAGAACCGACAAACCTTGAAGAGAAGCCCATTAGTGTCTTGGAAGAACAAAACCCATTTAACACCAGCATCATGCCTGACCAAAAAGGAGACATTCCTCTCAATATGTTCAATGAGAAATTTTTATATGGAGAAACTATAAGTAGATATAAAAAGCAGTATCTGGTAAAAGCATGTCAAAATAGAAGTCCCATCTTGTAGTAGGTTGAAAGCCAGTCATGTAGGAAATCAAACAGGCAGCCATATGCCCAGAAGGATAAATACAGCTTTATTAATTGAGTGTTTCACAGAAACTTGTCCATGGAAGCTTAGATGGCTGCCATACAAGCAAGAATCCATTTCATGTACAACTAAGCATTTGGGCAATCTGGTAAGAGAGGATTGTAGTATATTAAACCAAAATCCTCACACTAAACTCTTTACTGTTTTTCCCCTTCAACAAGATAGTAAGCACTCAAAGATTTTAAACTATAATTCAGCAGAGGTAGCCTCCCCACCCTTTGAACAGGCAGGATACAAATTTGAATTGCTGTATTCCAAGAAAATTAGAGTATGTTATATTGCATCAGGCATACCATTTGCTCAAAAGGCCACTTGAATATAAAAGTGAATGCACATCACCATGACCATGAGGCTTTGTCTGCACGTTGACCAAGCAAAAAGGTTTACCTCAGGGGAAAAAGATCATGTTAAAGAGGATTCTTTTTTTTTTAATGCCACTTATTTGTATTGATGCGAATTTTTCACCTGAATCCTGTATTTATTCTGTGGGTCCACTGCAAGCTTAGCATCATTGTCTGCCAAGCACGCAACCTTTTCCTGAATAGATTGATGATAAAGTTTATCATAATAAGAAAATTGAAGTTACAATGCATGAATATTCAAGAAAAAGCTATATGGTAATACCTGCTTTAGAAGTGTAACCTGAGAGGGTTTCATCCCAAAATAGCCATTTGACTCCAAAAGCGCCAATGTACGTGCATGAGTGTCATCAGAAGTCATAATTGCAAAAGGGATTTCCTTTTGGGATGCACCTACAAGTTTAAGGAAATTATACTACTTACATAAGAGAAAGGAGCAGCTAAATCATCTCACTACATAATCATCATATAAGAGCCACATCTACAGTAAGAACATAAAACATCTTCATCTGTCACATCTGAGGGATCCAAGAGCTGTGTTGAATTCACTTTTCACCTCATGTCTGAAGCACATGCCTTAATAACAAGGGTTTTTCTATTTGACAAACTAAAAAACATATGTACTAGCTATTTCTTTAAAAGCAATATGTCATTTGCTAATACCTGGTTTAGGAAGATCTATTTTGCCCTTTCTTTTTCGAGCTCAAGACAAACTCTTGTGTTCAGTAAACCAGTTGAAGATTATACAACATAAACCAGGTTTCAAAGAGGATGCTCTATTAACCTTGATCAGAAAGAACAAAGGAATATACAGTGCTTCACAAAACAATATTTTCCTCAAATAGTTAGCAACCTTGCAATGGAGTTGTCATTATTTCCACTGCAACGATAGACATGTATGCACACAACTAATTTCGGCCATTCAGGATGCAACCGGCTATAAGGCCAGCATGTCACAGTGTATGTGACCAAATTGTTGAATCTACCAACTGATTGATTAGAGCACGGACCAGAATTCCCATGAGGGAGGGGTAATGTCCACCTTTTTTGAAAGTGAGCCGAGTAGGCTGTCAACTGTGCCAGAAATCAGGTAATACTGACCTTCAGCCAAACTACAGCTAGCCTCTTGAAGAGCAAGAATTGATTCTATGTACAGCTGCAAGAAGCATGTCCACGTGCAGGTTTCTGAAGGAAGAGCAACCTGTGAGATGTTCAAGACAGATGAGCCAGAGAATGTAGCCATTTCCAATCACCCACATGCCACAAGAAGATCCAAAGCAACACAGAAAATAAATATGCTTCAGTCAAATTGCATTCCACGATTCCAGTAAAGCTCACGACTCACCTACTCCAAAGCAAGCTTGTATTCTCATAATGGATATAAACATTCACGCTTTCTCTTTGTTAGATTTAACATGCTCAACTTCCAAATGCATATAGCAGAACACATCTAGAAGTGGATGGACATCTGTGCAAAACAGTGTAAAACAGAGGAACAGCTAACAAAAGCAGCCTTAGATGGCAGGTGTACGCGTGTGCCACAGGCAGAGGAGAAAAGTTGAACAAACAATTGCTGAAGAAAGAAAAAGATGCAGTTGGAGTAAAGAATTACATTGCAAAGAGGAATCAAATCATCTTTTCAAAAGAATGTGTAAACTAAGACCTTCAAGGAAGACTTTTCACATTGCGCACCAGAGATCAACAACAAGAGGAGTTTTGAAATGGACGGGAATAGATGGAGGAATTTTGTGCAATTGGATTTATGTTTTATCACCCGTGATTGCTTTATAATTTCCCCATGAGGGGTCCAAAAGGGGGCATAAAGAACAGACAAACCTTGTGTTCTTACTTCTTAGAATCTCACTTCTATTAGTTTGCATGGACAGGACATCAAATACTAAGTTCTTATGAGGTTACCAGATATTGTAATAGGTCCATCACCTTGATCCCATTGTAGCCAAGACGCTCTCCAAGTCCACCAGCTACAAGAACAAAGGCAGCATTTTTAGCCTCCCTAATGCCTGCCTCTTCATATTTGATGAAAGCGTCATCACCAAAGGTCAAATTTTCACCTGCTGGTACCTAAACCAAAACTAACACAACATCAACCAATGTTACACTATCCGGAGAAGAAATAAAATCCACAACACAATTGTGGTTTCCATTATATCTTTCTTGACAAACAAAAAATCTAGGCCATCAATCCCATTGTTTTTGCAAATACACAAATTTGTGACAATTCTCAGGAGGCAGCACATTGAATTAGGCCAAAATAGCTTGCTTCAATAATCTGGACAGTTATGACATAACTGGTTTCTCATTGAATACTTAACCAAGTCAAAATTGTCCTAGCAGCAAATAAGGACCCAAGAACAGGAGTTACAGGACAATATGCATTGAAGATGTGAAAAGGTTCAAAAGGTTCACTTTTAGCATCCTTACAAACAAACCACATGGCTAAGGATAAGGGAAGCGCATATGACAGTTGTGCAAAGTTTAGACATGGTTAACGTGGTTTTCCCATCAAGCTTGCCAAACAAAAATAGAAATTAATGAGTCTTCCAAATAATAATCTAATCGCCATCCCACAGTTTCTTGAGTGCCATTTTATTGCAAGCAATCCTAAAGGGTATAAGATTTTCCAGGGATAAATGATGCAGTTGATCAAAGGCCCCAAGCAGACCAAGTCAACAGTGCAAGATGATATGAGGCATAAACAAGCCTTGATGTCATGTCGAAACAGAAATAACAGAAACGGAAGCAAGCGTACACAACACTAAGACAAATGCGAAAGAGCACCAGAGATCTATTAAATATTGATGTATATTTGCCTAGCTATATACATCAAGGTCTAGCTACAAGGACCTTAATCCAGTTTGAAGCTACAAATGTCGTCTTGGGTTTATCAAGGTAGAAGGCGTAAAGGACCTTGAAGGTACTCTAAGCTTAGTCCTCACACTTCTAAGCTTATATGGAGTTACTCTCACATTTGGAGGACATCAATGAGCTTAAATCATTCTCAAGTCCTTATCGAGAAGTCATCTCTCACGGCAGCAAAAGACTCCATCAAGTAGAGTTCGATATTTTGCTCTATAATTCTAGATCCATACGTCTATTGAGGAAATCATCAAAAGACAGATTGGAGCTCTTTCAATAAGCTTTCCAATGGTTTTTGAATCATTGAAAACGGACAAGTATTGAAGGAGTTAGAGCATTTTCTTTCTAGAGTTGTATTTTAGAGTTTATGATGTCATAAATAGGATATATGATGTAATAGTTGATTCTTGGTTTCTTGAACCCTAGGTACACGTCCAAGGGGTCCTAGAGTAGTATAAATAGACCCCCTAGGGTGCCATTGTATTCATTCATTACATCTCATATCAAATACAAATCAAATTTAAACACATTGTGTTTTCTCTCTAGCTTGTGTGCTAGAATTGGTTCTCTTGAGGGAGAGTCTTTGAATCTCTTCTTCTATTCTAAGATTGGCTTTCTTAGATGGTGATAGGAAGAGTTGGAGGATTCTAGGAGTGGTGAATCTGTATCTCCTTAGAAGATCCCAAGCCATTATCATTCTAATCATCGATTCAACACCATTGTAAGTTCAATCATCAATTCGTTTGAATCTTTGAATGTCAATTGCATTTTCGTTTCATCAAACTTCATTCCAACCAGAATACATTCATACATCCATCCTTACATTTGTCCATATCATCCACCCTTTCGTTTATCATCCATTATTCATCCAATTACATGTCGTTCCATCGTTCTTATGGTTCCTATCCTAGAGAATCAATCTAGATCCGTTCTACATTTCATGTGTAATGTGATCTTTGATCCCATTATACATCAAATATCAATTTTCATATACCAAGAAGCTCACGACTTACAGAAGGTGTGAAACCATCATAAGGATTCATTCCAGCTTTTGAATCAGCTAAGAGTTCTCTTGCATTTTTAATGTATTTTGCCAGACCTCCAGGGTAGCTTTCATTAAGCCGTGCAACCTGGAAAAATCAACCAATATGACATGAAGAGACTGTTGAAGAGAAATGAATCAAAAGGAGTACAAGAGATAACAACTTTCTGTCCTTTCTGACTCATGGGAAAAATAAAGGGAAAAGAGAAAGAAAAGAAATAAAGATCGGTAACAGTGAATAAGCTCCAAACAAGCACAGCCTTCACAGAAGATGGCCTTGCAAAAAAGCCCCAATGCGGACATACAGCATACAGGGAAGATCTCATTTTTTATCTTTCGATGAAAAATAATACAGGGAAAACTTCATACCAAGTTTGGTAACTGTATCACCTTCTTTAATACCCCAGCAGCCCAGCTAAAGTGCTCAGTAGGAAGAAGAAGATGCTTTCACACTATCTTTATCACACCATTATAAAGCTAACAAAGCAAAGAACTCACCCAACCACATAATAGCATAATCCACATACCGGAAAAGGGCACAAGAGGATCGACCAAACATTCAAACAATCGCCATTTTTTTGGTAAGTGAACCAAACAATCACTTACCCCAGCATCTAAAGGATGACTAGAAATGACTATGGGTTTATAAGGAGAATACTGCCACTAATATAAGTCCAACTGTGCAAGTAATGGTTTTAATAGTAAACACTGTTCACTAGGCTTTTTAAATGTGTTCATTGAGCATCATTCTAAACAACCATAGGGCTCAAGTGTACATGTTCAGAAGTAATTATCATAGTTCTTCAGAAGATGAGTAAAAGGAAATGAATATACCAGTAAGAGTAGGACAATATCCCATCCCCATCCAGACCTTGAACACATATTTTGCAAGGATGAAAGATCCAATAACGGTCTGTTTATTCGGACTCAGCCACACCCATTCAAAAATACCAACAGTCCAATAGGGTGCTGTGGTCGTATTTTGAAATTTTTGTTCATTTTTGGTTAAAAGTGGAGTCAAGTGTCCATACCCATGACTAACTGTTGGGTGACATGGGTTCCTACAGAAAAAATAAAGAGTCTAACTAGCATATGGGTAGTTGTATGATACGCAGCCTAGCAGCCAACAACAACAATACAACAAAAACAGAAATTTCCAATGCACGCCCCACTTATGTAGGATGTAGATCAAGATATACACAACCTTACGTTGGCAAACATCAATTCTTGCGTTGTGTAACCTAACAATGCTAAAGCCAAAGGAAGATTGATAATTAAAGAAAAGTTAGAGCCAAAATGTGTAGACAGGATTGGTTGGCAACAGTGGATAAGTGATTCCATTCAGTTCCATTCATCTCTCCACATGGATCAACAAAGACTGAAACTTTCCAGGTTCATTTATGTACTGCTCACCCAACCCCTCCACAGACCACTGTGCTGTGTCTATGGGTGTCCATGTTTGATTACAATAAGAGTCCCTCTACCTATGCAAAGTGCAAGCACCAGTCCATACGCAACTAAGATTTTCACTAATAATATGAAATCAAGAGGATAAATGGTCAACACAAATCAGTTGGATCACAAATTCTAATGCTAGAGTAGTAACAATCAACAGAAAATGTCAGGTGATAAACTAATCTCCAAATACAACCCGAAACGTCATAATTAATACCTGATCAAAGAAGGCTCTTTTCTCATCATCATCGACACCAGGCTCAGGCCACTCATCAAACAAATGGTTTTGCCCCATCTCAACCAACATTTTCGCCAACTCCACCTAAATTTCACATGCGTAAACACCAACCAATTTTAGGGAGAAAATCGCCAATCACAAACATAAACATCATATTAACAGAAAAACAAGCCAAATTAACGACAAGCGAAACGGAACGAAACGTACATGATCAGAAGAAAGAATTTCGAGATTCTTTCGAAGGTTATCGACAATGTTGAGGTTGGAAAGCATATCAGCGGCAGACTCGACGGTGTTCGCCATGGCAACGAATCGACTCAGTGAGATCTCCTAATTCAGGAGTTGGGTGATCCTTTTCCTGCGTTGTTAATGGGAGGAAAACATTACAATTCAGGAGGTGATGATATGAGTCTTGCAACAAGACCTTTTTTTTTTTTTTTTAATCGGTACGTTTTACAACTTTTGATTTTGACACTATCTAACATTAATACATATCACATGCACCTATAAATTGTAATATGTACTCCGAGTAAATATGAGTGAATAATTATACTATCGATAGTAAATAATGAATAGGTAAAAATGAACAATTATATTATTAACAGTGAACAATAACTACATTTGAAGCATGTGCTCCAGAAGCATGTAATAATTTAATAGTAAATATTAATTAGCATTGTATATTTTATGTGATGCATGTAAAATCTTTTAATATTTATATATGATTTGTTTTTTAGAATAATTTTAATATTTTATAACAATTATCAATTCAAATAGTAATTAGAAATTAATAACAAAATTATAAAACAATTGTACTATCATTATATTTTCTTTGTACAAATTGTCTTCAAAATTAATTTAGATATAATAGTGAAGGATACTAAAATCTATTTTTTTTTCCAATATTTTCTTAATCACATATGATATAGAGCAATAGTATTTTTTTTTATTAGTCAATTTGAATAAAGTTATTTTTTCCAATATTGTCTTAATCACATATGATATAGAGCAATAGTACTTTTTTTATTAGTCAATTTGAATAAAGTGCTTGTTTAGCCTAGTTTTTGAGAGTGTTTTTTCCAAAGAAAATGGTTTTCCATATTCAATTTTCCTTTGTTTGGTAGGAGACAAATCGTTATCGACATAATAGCGATATATGTTTCAAATGAAAATATTTAGAGCTCCAAATCGTTATCGACATAATAGCGATATATGCTTCTTTGTGGAAAAAAGTGGTACAAGATAAGATTGGTTCTATAAGGGAAAACAGTGTTTGGATATTGGTTGATCTTTCTCTGGGTAGTAAACTAATTACCTGTAAATGGATCTTTAAAAGGAAAAAGAGAGTAGGTCGTACCGTTAAGAGATATAAAGCCCGATTGGTTGAAGCTAGGATAGCTTCAATACATGTATTGTTGGTTTTGGCTGCTATTCATAAGCTAGTAATCCATCAAATGGATGTCAAGACGACATTCTTAAATGGAAAATCATAAGAGGAGGTGTATATGGAACAACCCCAAGGGTTTGTTGTTGAAGGTCAAGAAAAGAAAGTTTGTAAACTTAATTATAAGGTCTTTATATGGACTTAAGCAAGCACCTAATTAAGCAACACGTCAAAAGTTTGATGATGTAGTGTGTAACAGTCTGATGCATAATGGATTAATACAAATCCATTATACACGAAATGCTAAGGATCTTTCCACAAGTGAAAACTTGCAATAGTTGAATTTCTCAAAAACTAGTTTCAAACGAAAGAATGGGATGAATTAGATTGAAAATGGATGAATGGAAAAAGGCTAAACGAGAGTTCTAAATGTGATGAATTGAATGACAATCAAAAGAATCAAAACAATGGCAAAAACGTACCAATTGTAAAAGAACTCGTTGAATTGATGTAGAAACTTGATAGATTTTGGCAATGGAAATCTCCTTGATTGATACAGACACACCACAATCAATTTGATATCCAACTCCTCCTTTGCACCATCCAAGATTGCTCCCTCTTGGAATAGAAGAGAAGATTCAAAGGATTCTCCCTCAAGAGAACTAGATTCTAACACAAAGGTTAGAGAGAAAACAAAGCATGAGCTCTTGTTTGATTATGTGTTTAATATTGAATGTGAATCAATACAAAGGCACCCTAGGGGGTTTATTTATACTACTCCGAGACCCCCTTGGACGTGCACTTAGGGTTCAAGAAACCAAGAATCAACTATTACATCATATATCCTATTTATGACATCATAAAACTCTAAAATACAACTCTAGAAAGAAATTGCTATAACTCCTTCAATACTTGTCCGTTTTCAATGATTCAAAAACCATTGGAAAGCTCTTTAAATGTACTCCAATCTGTCTTTTGATGACTTCCTCAATAGATGCTTGGATTTAGGGTTATAGAGCAAAATATCGAACTATACACGATAAGGTCCTCCATTGCCGCGAATTCAATAAGGACTCTTATTGCCGAGAGTATTTTGAGCTCATTGATGACTTCCATATATGAGAGTAACTTCATGTAAGCTAGAATAACATCAAGGTCCTTCATGCTTGCTTCCTTGATGTATAGAGCTTAATAAACCATTGTAATTGATGATGTCGTTGATGTCTTTTGTAACTTGAAGCTAGATCAAGGTCCTCTTAGCTAACCTTGATGTATATAGCTAGGCTATTATGCATCATTCTCCCCCGGTTGAAAAAGTTTGTCCTCAAACTTTAGACAAGACTTTCTTTAAAAAAAAACACCATATAACTTCAATCACAAAACTTCTTTGATTCGTACTCACAAGTGATCATATAAACTTCTTCTTCAAAGCCCTTCTTCCTTCTTTGTAAGATGTCTTTCCATATGTGTTGTTCCCGTCAACTTGCTTCTTCCTCTTACGTTTCTTGAAGAGACTACAAACTCTCTTCTTAAACGCTTTGAAATCATCATATATTCCTTTGATGCTTGACTTGAACTTCCACTTTCTTCCAAATTTTCTCATAACTAATCCAATGACATCATGGAACTTCAAATCTCGTTTCTTCATAGAGAATGTAGAAACCTCATATAACTTCTCAACTTGAAAGTATAAATTCACAAGCTTGTAACTCATGATGAAGACAATAGTAAGACTTCCTTGACTCCATGGTACTTCAACCTTAGAATTCAAGTTTTCATCTCCATATAGTATAGAAGGATTGCAATTATCACAACATTGTAACGTTTGCTCAATGTCAACGATCATGCTAGGCCAGAAATAATACTCCTTCATCTTGTAATACATATTGAGAAGACCCAAATGATCAAAAGAACTTCCATGTACTTCCATGATTAAGATGTCACGAATTCCACTCCTTGGAATACACAATTGATTCCCTTTGAAAAGAAATCCATGAGTAATATGAAAGGGTTGTTGATGATGCTTCTCACATACCTTGAATACTTCTTTAAAATCATCATCATCTTCATATAACTCCTTGATATATCCAAGCTCGAGTAATTTTGAATCAAACATGTATCTCCTTGTTAGAAAACTTCCTTTAGTCAAAGGACTTGCTTCCTCCAAGTGACTTGATTTTGATGAACAAATCAAGTACTTCATCTCAAAGTATAACGATGGCTTGATCTCCTTATCATATGAAGCATACTCCAATACTTTGTAAGAATCACAAAGCTTAAGGATGAATCCTCCATGATAACAACTTTTGCTCAAATATCCTCATGATAACAACAAGTATGAATGTAAAGCCATAAGCATGAAGCTTCTCCTTTCTCCAATTAGTATATCACCAAAATAATCCATGGGACAACTTCCTTGAGATAGGACTTCACCTTTCTCAACTCCATTTATAATGAACAAATATGATGCGAGAATAGGAAATAAAAGAATATGATGATCTTTAGCATCCTTTAAGAGACATAGTACCTCAAGTATAGATGCAAGTATGGATCCTTCTTGAATATTTCCTTTCTTCCTTTTGTCCACTTGAATTACTCCATTTGATGAGATATGTTGAGATAGCTCATTCTCGACGAGGTAAGGACAATTCTCCAAGTACTTCTCCAATTCTCCTTGTGGCTCCTCATGCTTTGTCATGATCAAGACTAACTCCAAAGGATTTACATACTCCTTTCTACTTCTACTACATACAAAAATGTTATCAAAGTATACAAATACAATCTTTTTACATTGTAATGATACATACTCTTTCAAAATATGTTGTATACTATGAGAATCAAAACCGTTGATGTAGTTATCCACGAATTGAGCTTGATCCCAAAGAGATAAGTGAGAGAAGTCACTTGTCGATGGTGCTTGTCTCTCATCCAAATATTCACAAATGAGAACAAGTGATGGCATAGGATCTTGATCCTTTATAGGCTTACGGTTTCCAACCTCCATTGGTGTAAGAATGAGACTCCTTGGTTCTTCAAATTCATGATACTTATTCTCCATAAGTGTCATAAGAATGCTTTGATCCTCCGTGGGCCATGAGTTACAAGAGGGTAATAAGGACGTCTCTTGGAGCATGATACTCCAATCATACAACTTTGATTTTCCGTACAAAGTATAACAAGAATCCATAGAAGTAATATTACAATACAATGAATCTTTGCAAATATTGTAAAAACAAAGACTTACTAAACTTCTTGGAACAAGGTGTATGTTGTTGTCATAAACGTGTAGAGTAGGAAGTGAATAGCTCTCCAAATCCTTCATTTTGATCCTCTTTGTAGAAACGTCAATGTCAAGATCAATGCCCTCGTCAATACTACAATGGGAAGTACAATCTTCTCCTTCTTGATTCAATGGACATACTTCTTTTTGAATGGTATATTGAGAGTAAGAAATAGGCTCTCTTTGTTGTAGATCATTTGATACACTAGCCTCTTTCAAGACTCTACTTACAACAAGCAACTCTTCTCCACTTAATTCTTCTACATACATCGTTTCTAGTACAATATCCTCTTCTTTTTCTTCCTCGTGTACTTCATGAGGCACGCTACATACCTCATTCATGCCAAGTTTATGAACATCCTCATGCTCGTCAAATACATCCAATACCACACTTTCAATTTCTGTTGCATGCTTAATGATGTTTGACAATTAACCAAAGATACTTCTTTCTCCTTAGGACATGCACTTTCAATATGATCAAAACTTTGGCAATGTAGACATGTACTTGTAACAATGATTTCCTTTCTTGGACAATAGGAGTGGGACGGTTTTGGGCTGATTTGAGGAGTTTTGGCGTAGGTATAGAGAGGTCTAAGGCTTGTTTTGTGGAGCTATGGATAGGATGTTGTAGGGGCTGTTTTGTAGGTTTTGAACCGTAGGTTTAGGAGATCTTTGTGTTTTGTAGGTCTTTGGACGTGAGGTTTGAGATTGATTTGGGGCTGTTTTGGGATGTTCTTGGCGTGGGGTTTTGTGGTTGGTATGTTTGGTTTTAGTTGTAGATGGTTCTCTCCCCAAGGTTCTTTCATCTTTGCCTCCATCTCAACATTAAAAGCCAAAGAACTTAACTCTTCCAAGTTTGAATAAAATTGACATACAACAATATCTCCAATGTAATCATTAAGACCACTTAAGTAACATACCAAGACTTGGGGGTCATCCTCCTCAAGAGCATACTTCCATAGTTGCATTCTGAATTGTATCGTGTATGGAACCACGTCCATGCTCCCTTGCTTCATTCTTGCAAGTTTGATGATGTGGTCTCTTTTGATTGGCGAAAATTCTTCTTGGACATGATATCCCTTCTTCTTATTCAAACGTGTACTCCATTCGTAAGGAGCTTCATATTCATCATCATAAGGACTCCTTTCATATGAACCAAACGTGCTTCTTAATCCTTCCTTTTGAAGGTTCCCAAATTTTTCCATTTGATTCAGATTTGATGTCAAATTAGAACTCACGTTGGGTAAAGGATGGAATTAGGCTAGGCTTGTGTTTAGTCTTAGGGTTTTTTGTGGAGCTTAGGGTTCTTGATGAATTCTTGATGAATTCTTGATGAGTTCTTGGAGAAAACCCCAAGATGGCGTGTGAATGGTGGTGAATGGCATGTATATGGGTGATGTTTTGATGAAAACAAGGTAAAAGAAACTAGAGAAATCAACTAGCAAGGCTCTGATACCAATTTTGATGCATAATGGATCAATACAAATCCATTATACACAAAATGCTAAGGATCTTTCCACAAGTGAAAACTTGCAATAGTTGAATTTCTCAAAAACTAGTTTCAAACGAAAGAATAGGATGAATTAGATTGAAAATGGATGAATGGAAAAAGGCTAAACGAGAGTTCTAAATGTGATGAATTGAATGACAATCAAAAGAATCAAAACAATGGCAAAAACGTACCAATTGTAAAAGAACTCGTTGAATTGATGTAGAAACTTGATAGATTTTGGCAATGGAAATCTCCTTGATTGATACAGACACACCACAATCAATTTGATATCCAACTCCTCCTTTGCACCATCCAAGATTGCTCCCTCTTGGAATAGAAGAGAAGATTCAAAGGATTCTCCCTCAAGAGAACCAGATTCTAACACAAAGGTTAGAGAGAAAACAAAGCATGAGCTCTTGTTTGATTATGTGTTTAATATTGAATGTGAATCAATACAAAGGCACCCTAGGGGGTTTATTTATACTATTCCAAGACCCCCTTGGACGTGCACTTAGGGTTCAAGAAACCAAGAATCAACTATTACATCATATATCCTATTTATGACATCATAAAACTCTAAAATACAACTCTAGAAAGAAATTGCTATAACTCCTTCAATACTTGTCTGTTTTCAATGATTCAAAAACCATTGGAAAGCTCTTTAAATGTACTCCAATCTGTCTTTTGATGACTTCCTCAATAGATGCTTGGATTTAGGGTTATAGAGCAAAATATCGAACTATACACGATAAGGTCCTCCATTGCCGCGAATTCAATAAGGACTCTTATTGCCGAGAGTATTTTGAGCTCATTGATGACTTCCATATATGAGAGTAACTCCATGTAAGCTAGAATAACATCAAGGTCCTTCATGCTTGCTTCCTTGATGTATAGAGCTTAATAAACCATTGTAATTGATGATGTCGTTGATGTCTTTTGTAACTTGAAGCTAGATCAAGGTCCTCTTAGCTAACCTTGATGTATATAGCTAGGCTATTATGCATCACAGTCCCAAGTTGTTAACCACTAGATTAAGCTAATGATCTACTTAACCCAATGATTAGCGCAGCGGATTATCACCTAAGGGCATTACCGTCGTCCATGGAAGAGGACAAGGCTAAACACAACCCAAACACCTATAACTACAACAACCCAACACATGGTTATATCAAACAAACCACACAACACAGCCCATAACATCAATTATCGTCAACCATAAATGCTTAAAACTACTCTTAAACACAAATTTAAACCCAACATTATACATGGATTTATGTACGGCTCCAAGCCGGTAAGTGAGCAACTCCCAGATCACTTGTTCTTATGTTTGCTTAGGGGTTCGTCCGGTTGGTACTTTCTCTTTACCCTTCGCAGAATTTCCTAAAACGAAAACAGAAAACTTCGCAAAGTGAGATAAACTCAGTACATATACCTAAGTGTAAGAAACAAATCGAAATTAACTTTAGGTATTTAGCGCGATTCCAAATTCATATAAAACAACGATAAAAAGTAAACCAATAAATCATAACTAGACTTATACATCAAATTATAACTTACCGGAAAAACAAAACCCCTGACTTAACCTTCACATTAAACATAAGATCAACAAAATATGAATATAATTTAGGAATATAACATAACTCATAAATGAAACTTGTCATAAATCACACTTATTTATAACATAAGCTTGACTTTGAAACCTATAGAAATAGAACAAGAACTATAGTCCTTGACATATAATCCAAACCCCCTACTTTCCAACCAAAAAGCTTGAATAATTTAACTACTTTAAAAACTTGGTTGTTGTATTATAATTTTGAAGGTCCCCTACTAGCGATCATCGACTAAGCCTCCGTATGCGTATACCCAAATTGATCGAGAGATCCGAATGGTATCCTGAATTGGCTAGATTTCCATGGGGCGCACTTATGGCACGATAACATAAGCGGGGCCTTTAGTTGTGTTGGAAAAACATGAAAACCTTACTTGTTTTAATCTTGTTATAACAAGTTCCTTAAACAACTTGTTCATGCCATAACTTATTTAAAACGTATTCTTGGACTAAACGTGCACTCATATAGACCTTTACTCAAGAAGACCTTAATAGCAAAAGTACTTATGGAATGCTAATTTACTTAATAAATCATACTTTGGTACCTAGAAACCACATGAAAACTTGCTTACACTTGCATATGATACATAAGATTAGTATAAATGACAAGAATCTTCAAATAGACTTAATATGTATGGCATAAATAAATTATAAGGTTAAACCATAAAAATTACAGGCAATACAACTGCAAACTTACACTCCCACTTAAACCCGCAGGGATTTGAACAGGTGAGTGCAACGACCTCTTAGGAACACTTGAGAAAGAACAAGAATCGTCAATTAGAGCCTAATCTTATTGAAGTTAACGAAGAATTTCCTAGTAAAATCCTAGGATTTACTTGATAATTGGTCATGCTTTCTAAGGTTCACTCAAAAGGTCATAACTCCTCCCATAAGACACGAATGGTTATGATTAAGGACTTTCAAGAAATCTGAGCTCATGTGCTACAGCTTTCTAGTTGATCATGAAGATGAAAATGTGGTTAAGGAGGGTAAAAACCCTTAACGCAGCAAGCTGTCCAGAATGTAGATGCATGAACACCAATTTTTCGGAGAGTCATAACTCGGGTTATAGACATCGGTTTGGGACGTGCAAGCTATCTACGAAAAGCTTGAAGATCATGCTAAAACTTTCAGGTTGATCATAAACTGATTTGGATGTGGGAAAGGGCCGAAATTTGGCCATGAACACAGGACAGTCGTATTAACTTTTCTGGGTAACTCATGTTTACTGACCAAGGTTCGGTGACTCATAACTTTCATTTCTGACATCTTATAGCTATGAAATTTACCTTCCTAGAAAGATTGATAAACACTCTACAACTTTCATGTTGAACACTTAAATCAATGAAGTCTACAACCAGGCGTACAACATGCATTTTCATACCCATCTCAGAAATCGTATATAATTACACCTCTTTACGGTTTTGGTCATAACTTGTGATATAAATATCGGAATCATGAATTTCAAAAGTCGGGTATTATCTAACATCTTATGCTACCTTCTTATGCAATAATTTGGGCCAAACTCATATTTTACATCCTCTGAAAAATTCAGATTACAACCAGCATTGAAAATACATGTCATCTTTGGCTTTGCATGCACTTTAAACTCCATCAATCTACACTAATCTTTCATAAAGCACTCCTTAAACATACTTACTAAATTCTCAGAATTAAAACATCAGAAATCTTCCATCTAAGATCATCTTTCAGACATGAAAAGTATAATTTCAACATATAACAACACTCTAATCATAATCTTTACGAATGCACCACCAAACTTCACATTATTCACTAACATACCTTATAATCTTCAATAACCAACCCTTAAACTTATCTCCAACAAAATTATCATGTGTAAAAACATGGAAATTACCATCAATTCAGATTGCATGCATGCTTTAACGCTTGAAAGATAGAGTGTGAATGATAGGAGTGATTACCATACAAGAGAAATGGAAGGAGGAAAAAGAACGTGGCACAGTGGCGCTCGTGGTGGCCGGCGACGGAGGCCGGGGTATTACTTAACAACATTTTAATCCACTTAATCTTGATTTAGCGGAAACTCATAAAGCCAAGAGTGTTACCGCCACTTTCCCAATTAATGAGAAAGCAAGACTTTTGCTGCGCACCCTGATAAATAAAATAATTAAGATAACCAAGAAATTAAAAGATGAGCCATTTCTAATTAAATCAATAATATTTATGTACTCCCTAATAATTCCTATATGAACAAAATGTTCAATCTAACTAATACAATTGGTTCGAGTAGTTACTTTAACCCCAGTGGTTCCTCTCTTCCGCGATGTATATCTCCATGAGTACCTGCCATCAAACCAAAACATAAAACATGAGTTTTGACCTTAGTACAATTCAATCCTATCACGTAAAATTCATTTTATTTCGATCATTTAAATTCATTTTGCAATAGGCAGAGAGGGAAATAATGCAAGTAAAACATGGTATTTGCTGGTGAAACATAACTATAGTTTTGGTGTATATTGTTGGGGGTGGAACCCTCTTTATATTATTATTGAATCAGGCTATATAACCTTAGGATCATGTCCTTCGCTATGCGCACAGCTGAGTCGGTTATTAACTCAGACACCGGTACCGGAAATGCTGTTAAGGGTCCACTAAAACTGAGGCAAGAAGATAATTCGAAGTATATAACAATATTGGTTCTTGGCTTCGCACATGCATGATTTAAATATTTGGGCATAAAATTGATATTGTATAATTGTGATAAAAATGAATAGCAATTGCATGTACCTTTTCTTCCGGGACTCTGATTAATTCTGACGGACATAAAAAAATACTCCACCTTTTGAATATGAAATATTGTAATAAGTTATAAGAAATAATAATTAGTAATTATTATAATTAGGAAATATTGATTAATTAAATAGTTAGGAAATAGAGACAATTAAAAGAGAATTACCAAAATGAGTGATTTGGGCTAGTGAAAGAATTGGGCCACCTCTAATGATTGGAATTTGGGTTTAGAAATTAAAAGAGGGGGCTCACCTCATCTCTTTCCTCACACTCTTTCTAACAGAGGGGTACGGTCGGCGGTGAACAGGCGGTCAAAGGGTGACTATGGGGAGGTTTGTAGGTGGTGCAAGCGGCGGAAGGTCCGGTCAAAGGCCGGAGGAGTCACCGACGGCGGCCATGGTGGCCGACTTCGGCCCTATTTTGGCACGAGATAGAGGTGAGAAGGTCGATGTTTTGGGTGCGATTTTGGGGCGATTTTGGGGCCAAGATTAAGAGGATTGGCCGAGGATTTTGGTGGTTGGTGGGTGAAGTTGGTTGAAGGTGGTCTAGACGGTCGCCAGAGGTGATCGACGGCGGCCGAGGGGGCTGGTTTCAAGCTTGGTTCTGGTACAAAAGCAGGGGTGGAATGTTGGTGTTTTGTGGGTCGGTTTTTGGGGTATTTTCTGGCATATTTTAGGTGGTTGTGGATGATTGTGATGGTGGTTGTGTGGTGTGGGTACTGACACGGTGGTGACGTCGAGTGCTGGTGGTTGTGGTGGTGGGGAACCCACGAGATAGGAAGAGGAAGAGAATGGATTGTGTTGTGATTAGGGATGGCAATGGGGTGGATCGGGGACGGGGGAGTATATCCCCGTCCCCATCCCCGCTCTCAAAACTCGTCCCCATCCCCGTCCCCATCCCCGCTTCGGGGAATGATTCTTGCCCCATCCCATCCCCAATAGGTATCCAACGAGGATTTTTTAAAGCTATCCAAAATCTAACCAAATATTAATTGGATCCGATTTTTAATCGGACCCGATTTTTAACATGTTCAAAATACAACGTCTTTAACTTGCTCAAGCAATAATACATCAAAATCAAACAATAATACATCAACAAGTGTTGTTCGGAAAAAAAAATACAATAATACATCAACAAGTGAGTTTAGGTTAGGGTTTCTGACTTAAAATTCGAAAATTACTACTTTATCCTTGCTATTAATATATATATATATATATATATATATATATTGAATTAGAATAAAGGTTATTTGGTAATTTTAAAATTTTGGGGACGGGGATTCGGGGATGGGGACGGGGAACTTTCCCCAGCGGGGAAAATGGGGACGGGGATGGGCAAAATTTTGTCCCCATCCCCACCCCGTCCCCGAGCGGATTTTGAAAAATCGTTCCCATCCCTGTCCCCGTCCCCAATGGGGGTGGGGATTTTTCCCCAGAGCGAGGCGGGGCCCCAGTGAGCTTGGGGATTTCCCACCCCATTGTCACCCCTAGTTGTGATTCTTGGGTTGCAGAATAATCTAATTTTATAGATTAGGCTATAGATGGGGTGAGTCATATCTAATGTGTGTTGTCAAGAGGAGAAAGAAGAAGGAATTTAATTTGTTAATAATCTTGACTTGGTGCCATGGAAGAAGGTCAAAAACTTAAAGAAAAAGGAAGAAGAAAGTAAGGATGGGGAATGGTAGTTTGTACAAAACATTTTGCTGGCCTTTGTGGTACCAAAAGGTAGGAACACCATAGTATTTTCTTATTATTAATAATATTATGGAGAAGAAATAAGGAATGATTTGAAAAATGAAAGATTTTAATAAATAAGATTAGAATATCTTGGATCTTAAATAAAATAAGAATTTATTAATGTCCAAAACTAACCATTTTAGATAAAGAATTTTAATGATATATATTTTTATTAAGAAGAATTGTTTGGACAAACTACTTGAATAATTAACTATTAAATAAAATTAGTGCATATATAATACAATAAATCATAGTTTTGAAAATATTAAAATTTCAGGCTGTTACAAGGGCTCTGGCCGGCGGCGAGAGGCATGGCGGCAACAGGTAGAGAGGGGGGGTCGGGAGAGATGAAAGGCAGAGAGAGAGAGAGAGAGAGAGAGAGAGAGAGAGAGAGAGAGAGAGAGAGGGATGAGTTTGTATTGTGAGATTCAAATGGGATTAAATCCCTCCTAAGGTTTTGCATTTAAAAACAAGAGAGAGGCCCAAAGGAATGACCCAAACCCAAATTATCAAATTTAATCTCTTCCGTATACTTATATTTCCCTAAACCTAATTTACTTAAACTCATTATACCGAAAGAAAATTATCCGGAATGTATGGAACCCAAATAAATATATATCTCTCAAGTACTCTCATAATTATTTTTAATTCGACTTGGGTAAAAGAATAAAATCAAATGACGGAACCCGTAAAAGAATATTTGAATATCCATGATAACCACAAATTAAACCGGGAGAAAGAACTTGACAAAAACTTTTCTAATCTGAGATCTTGATTGTTGTTGCAATGTTCAAGTCCTGCAAAACACACACTAGTTAGATGAATTGGAACACACACTTTAATTATTAATCATTTAATTCTAACTTTGAATAATTATGTTAATAAACACGTGTTAAGGGGTAGTGAACATTTCTAACTTTAATTAATTATGTTAATAAACACGTATTAAGGGGTAGTTAACGCTGGGTTGTTACATAGTGCTTTCAAGTGGGTATAAGATCAATGAATTGGATAATTGCATATACTATAAGTTTGAGAATGGTAAATGGGTCATCATTTGCCTATACGTTGATGACATGTTGATCTTCGGTATCGACATGGAACAAGTTAATAAGACCAAAGAATTTATATCCTCTAAGTTCTCTATAAAGGACATGGGTGAAGTGGATGTAATTCTTGGTATTAATATCATTAGAAATAATGATGAAATTAGTTTATCTCAAGAGCATTACATTGAGAAAATTTTAGACAAGTTTGGAGGTAAGAGTGTAGCTCCAATAAGTACACCTTATGATTCAAGTAAGAAACTAGAGAAGAACTTGGGTTCTTCGGTTCATCAACTTGAATACGCTAAGGTAATAGGAAGTCTCATGTATGCTATGACAAGTACAAGGCCAAACATTGCTTATGCAATTGGCAAGTTAAGTAGATATACAAGTAATCCGGGCAAAATGCAATAATTGGTTTGTTGTTCGGAGAATACTAAAATATCTAGCTGGTACTACAAGTTACAAACTAACGTATAGGAGAGCCTTCGGTAGTAGAAGGTTGCTTGAGTGCGAGTTAGATAAGTGATAAAGAAGATTATTCTTCTACTATCGTGTGGGTGTTCCTATTAGGAGGTGGAGTGATTTCTTGGAGATCTAATAAACAAGCTAGTATAATAGACTCCACTATGGCTTTGGAACTGATAGTATTATACGTTGCATGTAAAGAAGCAGAATGGTTAAAGAACTTATTATTGGAAATACCTCTTAGGTATAAACCAATGACACCTATCACAATTCATTATGATAGCAAGTCTACTCTTAATGTTGTGTATAGTCATGTCTACAATGGCAAGTCATGACATATTGGTTTAAAACATGCTTATATTCATCAATTAATAAGAGATGGAGTAGTAACTTCAAGGTTTATCAAGTAAAAAAATAATAATAATTTAGTTGATCCTTTAACTAAAGGATTATCTAAAGTGTTGATACTAAGTACTTCAAAAGGGATGAGTTTAAGTATAGCTCAAGTTTCTACTAATTACAACGAAGACTCAACTTTACAAATCGATATAACTCTCATTTCTAAAGTTCAAATAAGTAAGAAGTTATTAAATTAGTAGGAAGCATCAATCTTTGAAATCCCAATGTCAAGTGATGCTTAGAATTTGTAATGGCAAGAGGTTAAGTAGTGATACTCTCAATGGACTTTGTGGAAACCAAATTACAGGGGTTGTATATTACAAAGTCTACCTGAAGTATCCTGGGGTGGGACCCACCAAAACCAAATCATTAGTGACTCACCCTTCCAAGATTCCGAAGACGTGGACGAGTCTTTTCCTTTCAAGATGGGGTACGGGAGACACTTCAAAGGATCTCAAACCAAGGGATGTTTCTTATGGTCCTCAACGGGACAATTCCCGAGCCTCATGAGGTTCATAGGATTCATACAACACAAATAAGGCAACGAAGTCAAACTTGACTTCCTTTTGAGCTCCTAACAGTCAAAGTTAACCTCTAGGGTATTTTGGGAATTTCCTCACCAAGGAAGGTCGACCCGGGTTCGACTCGGAGGTATTTTGAGACCCTAATGCTTATCCAGAAGTGAGATAGAGATCAACAAAGGAATGAACATGGAAGTGTCAGAAAGCAGAGGCGTCACGACCGTGACATAGCTTGTTACGCCTGTGACATGGCTCGACAGTCAAGGTCACACCCGTGGCATCTCACGTCACAATCGTGACATTTCTCCTAGAGGATTGAAGCTGAAGGCAGCATCGCGCCTGCCACGTGTCGTGTCACGACTGCAATAAGATGACAAGGAGAATTCATTGCTTAAGAATCGCCATGAGTCGTGCCCGTGACAAATCTCTGTCGCGCCGGCGACTTCCCCTCCTAGCAATCTTTGACGCAGTTTCCCGAGAAGCGTCACGCTCGTGACATTGAAGTCGCGCCCGTGACGGTCTAGGAATTTGGATGTGTCCGTCGCGCCCTCGACGACCCTGGAAAATCATATTTCAGCCAATATTCTCCATTTTTATTCCCATCCTTTTTTTGAGTTTCCTCTTTCGCCCCTTCCCTTATGAATTGTAATGTTCCTCATTTAAGAGACCCTTTTGTAATTTCACCCCAAGTCTTCTTCCACCTCAATGCCTCCATAAATACGTGGCATTTAGAAGGAAGAAGGGGTTGGTTGTTTATGAATGAATGAAGAAGTTCTTTGCTTTCTCCCCCTCCCTCAAAATCTTATTTATGTTATCCATTTGATCAATGGTGGTGTTGCAAGTCCTACATTTATGGAGTTTATGGTGGCCTAGCTTTTAACAAATTCTTAGTGGGTTGCAGTTCTTAGGTGGTGAATTTCCTTTATCCCAAGTTCATATCAGGTTCAAGGTTATTTATTCAGGTTTGAATTCATCACCCCACATCTTCTCCAACTCAAGCATCACCAAACCCCACCCCGGTATCCTTCACTACCTATGTAAGTGTTATGTGTGGCCACATAAAGGAACTTTGAGCTAGAGTTGCAAAACACTTACGAAAGATAAGGACACGAGACCGGATAACAATGTCAGGTATGAACACTTAAGAATAATGTCGTATGTGTGTTGTCAGCATAGTTGATCAGTATAAACACAAAGTTCAATGACTTGTCTACTTTGTGAATTTAGATCCAATTCCTGGGCAAATACACTAATTGAAAATTCCAAAGAGCAATCTACTTTTCATTAGGCATATGCTTTGTGTGTTTCTCAGGTGATTACAAGTATTACTCAAATGACGGGGGTGTTAGCTCCTTAAGTTATAATCCAAGTTTATTTCAAGGGTTTTTATACTTTTGAAATGGCGGGGGGTCGTTGGGATTATTTCAAGAGTATAAGAAGATCATATAACATGAGAAGTCGTGTGGAACAAGTATAAGAGTCATATATAGGATAAACAAAAGAAATATGACCAACACGGTTGGATACAATATCAGCGTGGGTCGTGCGAGTCTCTAGAGAGCTAAAATAAGCTCCCTGGGCTCACATGGACCGTGGAGCTCCAACGCGGACCATGGTGATCTCACCATGGATCGTGTTGATGTCCAGGAGATTTTTTAATGCTCGAACGAGTATATGATCTTCTCCATTAAGTCATAATCTCAATTTTATATTAGATTTAAGTACCCAACAACTATATCCTCATTATACCACATGGTCAATATACTTAATTAAGGTCAAGATACTCATTAAGGACCTTAATTAAGTCCTTTGACTGTGGGTATGAAGAGGGGGAGAAGTCTTCTATAAATAGGAGACATTCTCTAGCCATTTTGAGCACACCATCCTTATCTAGACAACTATACTAGAGTGATTCAAATGAGAGACAAAATTCTTGAGTGTGTTAAGTGCTAAGATTTATCCCTTTAAACATTTACGGTATAGTAAATAGTTCTTAAAGAAAGTTAGTGTAAAACCCCGAAAAATCTAAATGCGTTGACTGTGACGTCGTTAATAATTTAGGTTGACTCCGTTAATTTTTGAGAAATTATGGATGATTATTTCTGCTAACACTTGAGCTCGTAGGATCGTTGAGGGACTAACAAGGTTATTTTAGTATCTTTTTCTATGTGCATTGGGGTTGCATGAGAGCAAGGGTATGTTGGTAACTTTATGTATGTTATTGGATGAGTTATGTGTTTACTTTTAATTTAATTATGTGTCTATTATTATTATTCATGTGAGTATTTTTCTAGTTAATTATAAGGTATTTTGGAGATTTTGAAAAATCTAGTATTATAAATATTTAATTACTTTCAGCTGGGTTAATTTTCTATTTTTTTTGAATTTTTCGTTGTTATAAATTATTGGTATAAATACCCCTCTTTGTTAAACCCTAGGTTTTATTAAATAAACCACACCGTCCCTCCTTTTCTTTTTTCTTCTGCGTCACGCGCTGCGAACTCGAGCACGACCCGTCTCCCCTCATTCTTAAACCCTCCACCACCCTCTCTTCTCCCTTTCCCCCACCGACAACCACCGGATCCCAGGCCACCCTGCCACCGTCGGACGCCTCCCTGCACCACCCTCGACGACCTCCAGCCACCAACCGCAGCCGTCGACCACCAGAACAGCGGTGGGAGGCTCCCGAAGTAGGGCTGCCACTATCGTGCTGCTGTGTTGCCGCCCCTGTTCGGCCACCTACCATCTCCTCTCCGGACATCGTCGACAACCACCAACACCACCAGGAGGTCGCCTGCAGTCCCACCTTCGACCAACGCTCACCACCTGGGCCATCGGAACCGCCATCGTGGCTCGAGGAACCCCCGAAATAGGCTCGTTGCCCTGACGTTATTGCCGGTGCCGCTGCCGCTACAGTTGCTTCGTACGTGATTATTCGTATGCTTCTTTAATTATTATTATTATTATTATTATTATTATTATATTTATTATTATTATTATTATTTGTGTTTTAATCTCGTTTGGATTCATATTCATAAGTATACTGTTTAACTACAGTTTTATTTTATGATTTATTAGTTTTAAATTAAGTATTCGTTTTATACGTTAAAGTTATGTGTTGTAATTATTCAAAAGGTGTTCTAAACTCTCTCCTTCTGTTTTCCTTAATTTTATAATATATTATATTTATTAAAGTTTCAAAATTTACGTAGTTATGTTATTACTATTTGATTATTACGTATATATTGTTAATAAGTTACTATCCAGTTTTCTTTATGAAAATTTATGTTGTAAGTACCTAAAGAGAATTCTAAAACTCCTTTGTTTGTTTTTAGTTTATAATGTTTATGTGTAGTAAAGTTTTAAACTTTATGTATTTATATTATTACTAGTCTTTTTACCCGTGTTATGCACGGGTTACTTTGTTTTATTTATTGTTTTTAATATTAAATTAAAGTGATTTAGATAAATTCAATCTGCGATTAAATTAGATAAAATTAAATTGGTTTGATATTTCACCTATCTCTTTTTATTAGTTCTTTTTCTATATTTTTGACTATTTTGCTCTTTTATTTAATATTTTTAATTTATTCTCATTTTACATTGAAAAAAGTCAATAACCATGAACATTTTACATTGCTCTTTTTCTATATCTTTTACCATTTTTACATTGAATTAGATAATTTTTCACGTTGTTTCCTGTTTATAATATTTGATTTTACATTGAAAAAAAAATCAATGGCTCATATGCTTTCTTGCATAAGATCTCAAGATGGAAGGAGGGAAGGGATATGGGTAAATATCAATAACCATATATACGTGTGTTGTGCGGGGCGTAGGTTCTATACTTTATATTTTTCATCATTAAACTAATTAATAGGATTTATATGAAATCATTTTACTACATAATATTTTATTATGAGTTTTTTATAAAATTATTTTATTACTTAATATATATTACTTTATAATTTAGTACTTAATAAAAATTATCAATGAGCTTTTTAAAAGGGAGGAGGGAAAACCTTTGAACTCTACTGTAAAACCCCGAAAAATCCAAAGGTGTTGACCGTGACGTTGTTAGTAAATTAGGTTTGACTTTGTTATTTATTATTATTCGTTTGTGTTTATTTTTGCTAACACTTGAGCTCGTAGAATCGTTGAGGGACTAACAAGGGTATATCGGTAATTTCATGGGTATTAGTATTATTAGTATTACTCTCATTATTATTAGTATTACTATTAATATTATGTGATTATTATAATTGTTATATGAATTATTTGTTATGTGAATATTATTTGTTATGAGATTATCAATATCTTAAATATTATTAATATTAATAATATTATTATTATTATTAGTATTTTCTTTTTCCAGAAAATCAGTTTTTAATTATAATAGTGTTGGGTTGGGTTAGGATTAATAGTGTTTTAATTGGGCCTTAACTATTAGGTTAATATAAAAGATAATTCCCTCTCAAAACCCTAATGGGAAACCCTAACCCTAGCCTCTCATCCTCTCCTCTCCCCCTCTCTTTCTCTCTCCCTGTGCGTCTGCCGCGCCACCAGCCGCCGGCCGCCGCACCGCCGTCCACACCACACAACACCTGCACCCCCTGCTTTTCCTCTTCTCTCTTCGTGCCTTCATCTCTCCCTCTCCCTCTGCCGGAAATCCCCAACCGCCGGGAGCGTCGCCCGACCTCCGCCAGAACTTCGTCCAGAACACCGCCGGATTTCCCCTTCTTCTTCTTCCCCAGCCCTCTCCTTTCTTTCTTCTCCCGCTCGTCTGTTTTCGCACTCCCTACCCCTGTTCAATTCCGGTCTCTGACGCACCATCACCGCGCCACCGTCGCTGCTGCTGCTTCGCCGGCGTCAAGAGCCGACACACCGACCACCACAACGCGGTCGCTGCCTACCGGAGTCATGACGCCGCCCAGTCGAGTGTTGCTCTGTTCGCCGCTGCGGTGCCCTGTTCGCGCTGCTGCCACTCGTGTTACTGCTCGACTGTTCGTACCACCATCACCGCCAAGCTCGAGACCGCCCCTAACCACGGAAATCCCTCACATAACCCCCTGTTTCTTTCACGCCTCTTGTTCTTGGTTGAAGTACTTATATTATGTTTTCTTGTTCTTGATAACCTGATATTAGTATAGGATATGTATGTATAGAAAAGTAAAGGTACAATGTTAAGATACCCTAAGATAGGTATTTATATGTTTCTACTTGTTGATGTTAGCTACGTAGCATGCATGACGTTCATAAAGCATGTGTTTTGGTTGGAGGAAGTTCATGCTGATTATGTTAGGTGTGGATGGTGTAAGTTTTTGTACGTGAATGGAAAGAGTATGTTTCAATTTTTTATGAGTTCTTGTCTGATGGGTTAATAGTGATTTTTTTTGTTAATGAATTAGAGTTAATTTACCTTATTATAAATCTAAATTTTTTTTTGGTTATAATTGATTGATTATTAATACGCGTGATAGTTTAAGTAAGGTTGATTATAGTCTCGAAGAGTATTAGTTTATATTTATTACTATGTTATAATTTTTTTTAATGAGCTTTTAAAATCTTTCCTACTGTTTTACAATTTTTAACAATGTATTATGTATATTAAAGTTCAAATATTTTGGAGTTATGTTACTATTATGCGACTATTATATATTTATATCATTATTACGTTATTATCAAGTTCTCTACCTAAAATGGTTTAATTTATTGACCAGAAGTGGTAGCTTGTAGACCTTGGTTGGCTTAAGGTAGATACTTTAACCTTAGACACTGTTTAGTGTCAAATTAGGACCCCGGGATCGAATGGTGAAAGTTAGAACCGATTTTGCAAATTTAATCGAAACCGGTAACGGGACAGTTTTGATGGGTCTAAAGATCGGGTCACCACGGTTAGTGTAGTTGTCTATTGATCGAACCCTTTGGACTAGAGCTTCCCTTAGATGTTAGATTTAATAGGAATTTTACGGACCGGACTTTGGAATTTTATAAGTCGAGTTATACCCCGATTACCAGACCTAGGTTAGGTCTGGACAGTTTTGGAAGATGACGGTTTTTGAGGACCATAAAGCGTGTGTTGGGTCTCGAGCTCAACTTAAGAGTTTTAGTAGACATCCCGAGGTTTCCGAAAAGTCCAAAACCACACCCATAGGATGTCGGGAAGTCAAGTTACGACCCTTTTTGTGTGGATGCTGTAATCTGTCTTGTTATGTGAAATTGTTAATAAATGTGTTGTTGATTGAAAAGGTTTACTTGGTATTATTATGCGATTACTTGGAATGTGTTAGGTAATTTAAAGTGTAAATTCATGATTGATAGGAACCTATAGGGTTCCTAGGGGAAGGTTAGTTAGAAGGTAGTTAATACTAACTTCGAAGGGCGCGTTTTGATTAGAATAATTATTCTATTTTAGGCCCAAGCTAACTCGCGTCGTTAGTGAGCTCAAGTGTGTTCGTTTTGTTGTGAAGTGAAGTTAACCAGGTAATGTCTATGCCCTAATTCCCCACTGGGATGCTCTTTAGATGTGTTTTAATGCTTTCTAATCTATTTTTTTTGAGAATTGCATCCCGAAAGGGGACTTTATGTTGAAATGTGACCATCTGTTTTGGATAACTGTTTGTAATTTTGTGTTCTTTGATTTATGAGTTGAGGAAATTGAGATGGTCTTTTATTAGTGGTTTTATTATTGATTTTGATAAACTTGGGTTGGGTTTGACTTGAGAGTTGTGAGATGAGATTGCGTAAGATACTAATAATTCAAGTGAAACATTAAGCGAGTTTAATTGGTCGTAGTCTGTGGTAGGCAAAGGGTCAGGGACCCTGGTCGTAGCCTGTGGTAGGCGGAAATGTGAACTCTTGATTTTGGTCGTAGCCTGTGGTAGGAAAAAGGGTCCGGGACCCTGGTCGTAGCCTGTGGTAGGCAAAGGGTCTGAGACCTTGGTCGTAGCCTGTGGTAGGCAAAGGGTCTGAGACCTTGGTCGTAGCCTGTGGTAGGCGGAAATGTGAACTTTTGATAATTCTAGTCGTAGCCTGTGGTAGGCAAAGGGTCTGGGACCCTGGTCGTAGCCTTTGGTAGGCAGAAATGTGAATTTTTGATAATTCTAATCGTAGCCTGTGGTAGGCAGAGGATCTGGGATCCGGTCTGATATTCGTTACTTTAAGGGATATGGCATCCCGCCCGCATAATAAAATGGATTGGTTGGGTTGAGGAGAATAGTTAAGGGTTAAAGGTTTTGTAGAATGGTTTGAGTGTTTTCCCCCTTTCCCTTAAATGAGTTGAAATGAATTTGAATTGTTTGTAACGGTTAGGGGTAGATATTATTATTGAGTTTTCCCACTCATTTTTGTAATTTTTTGTTTTTAGATGAAGAGCTATATGTTGGGGATGGGAATTAGAAGTGAGGATGGCGTACCTAGTAGTTGTCTTTCATTTTGTTTTTCAATTGAGAAAGTTTTGGAGTTAAGTTGAGTTGTTTTGTTTCCGGATTTGAAGTTGATAGTTTGGTTGTAATTTGAAGAGCGGTTGCTAGTTTCCTTCTTGCCTTGTATTCCTTCGGGTATACGGCAGTAACGCCCAAATAAAAGGAAAAAAAAATGAGACTTCCGCTAAGTTTTGTCTGTTAACGTTAGTTTGACTTTTACTTTTCTATAATTGAATTTTCGGGGCGTTACATCTACCTATATAAAATCATTAAAATGAGCTTTTTTATAAGGGGAAGGGAAAATATAGACACAACTGAATATAATCTTTCCTAAGACTCAACTAATAAAATATCCCCAATCATTGAAATGAGCTTTTTATAAGGGGAAGGAAAAAAATTACCTTAAAAGTGTGATGTGAAGCGATAGTAGTATATATATGTAGGAACAATGGAATAGAATATGCATTAATAATGGTATAATTATTGATTATATAACAGATAACAACGAAGAAAGAATAAGGAAGATTTAGGTGTTTATAATGAGCAATGAGTGAAAAAGAACTTATTCTTTTGGACTTTTGGTATTTCTTTAACTGAATGTCAAGTTGAATATAATAAATCATATTTACATTTTACGTAAAATAAATTGGAGTAATTGTTGATTTTTACAATCTTTTGTTTTTGCACAATAAACTCCTTGGAAAATATGAGGAACTTAAAGGTCCAATTGCAATTGGATAATGATTTTTCAAAGTTTAATTAAAAATTGATGTAATGATTCTTGTAACATATTAAATTGTAATTGTTCTTCCATCTTAAGCTACATACTAATTGATGACACAGGAAATTTGATAGGTTGGGATATGATTTACATGTGGCATCATTTGGTGTTGCCGCCCCTGTTCGGCCACTTCCCATCTCCTCTCCGGACATCGTCGACAACCACCAACACCACCAAGAGGTCGCCTGCAGTCCCACCTTCGACCAACGCTCACCACCTAGGCCATCGGAACCGCCATCGTGGCTCGAGGAACCCCCGAAATAGGCTCGTTGCCCTGACGTTATTGCCGGTGCCGCTGCCGCTACAGTTGCTTCGTACGTGATTATTCGTATGCTTCTTTAATTATTATTATTATTATTATTATTATATTTATTATTATTATTATTTGTGTTTTAATCTCGTTTGGATTCATATTCATAAGTATATTGTTTAACTACAGTTTTATTTTATGATTTATTAGTTTTAAATTAAGTATACGTTTTATACGTTAAAGTTATGTGTTGTAATTATTCAAAAGGTGTTCTAAACTCTCTCCTTCTGTTTTCCTTAATTTTATAATGTATTATATTTATTAAAGTTTCAAAATTTACGTTGTTATGTTATTACTATTTGATTATTACGTACATATTGTTAGTAAGTTACTATTCCGTTTTCTTTATGAAAATTTATGTTGTAAGTACCTAAAGAGAATTCTAAAACTCCTTTGTTTGTTTTTATAAGTTTATAATGTTTATGTGTAGTAAAGTTTTAAACTTTATGTATTTATATTATTACTAGTCTTTTTACCCGTGTTATGCACGGGTTACTTTGTTTTATTTATTGTTTTTAATATTAAATTGAAGTGATTTAGATAAATTCAATCTGCGATTAAATTAGATAAAATTAAATTGGTTTGATACTTCACATATCTCTTTTTATTAGTTCTTTTTCTATATTTTTGACTATTTTGCTCTTTTATTTAATATTTTTAATTTATTCTCATTTTACATTGAAAAAAGTCAATAACCATGAACATTTTACATTGCTCTTTTTCTATATCTTTTACCATTTTACATTGAATTAGATAATTTTTCACGTTGTTTCCTGTTTATAATATTTGATTTTACATTGAAAAAAAAATCAATGGCTCATATGCTTTCTTGCATAAGATCTCAAGATGGAAGGAGGGAAGAGATATGGGTAAATATCAATAACCATATATACGTGTGTTGTGCGGGGCGTAAGTTCTATACTTTATATTTTTCATCATTAAACTAATTAATAGGATTTATATGAAATCATTTTACTACGTAATATTTTATTATGAGTTTTTTATAAAATTATTTTATTACTTAATATATATTACTTTACAATTTAGTACTTAATAAAAATTATCAATGAGCTTTTTAAAAAGGGAGGAGGGAAAACCTTTGAACTCTACCTATATAAAATCATTACAATGAGCTTTTTTATAAGGGGAAAGGAAAATATAGACACAACTGAATATAATCTTTCCTAAGACTCAACTAATAAAATATCCCCAATCATTAAAATGAGCTTTTTATAAGGGGAAGGAAAAAAATTACCTTAAAAGTGTGATGTGGAGCGATAGTAGTATATATATGTAGGAACAATGGAATAGAATATGCATTAATAATGGTATAATTATTGATTATATAACAGATAACAACGAAGAGAGAATAAGGAAGATTTAGGTGTTTATAATGAGCAATGAGTGAAAAGAACTTATTCTTTTGGACTTTTGGTATTTCAGAATCGAATGTCAAGTTGAATATAATAAATCATATTTACATTTTACATACAATAAATTGGAGTAATTGTTGATTTTACAATCTTTTGTTTTTGTACAATAAACTTCCTAGAAAATATGAGGAACTTAAAGGTCCAATTGCAATTGGATAATGATTTTCAAAGTTTAATTTAAAATTGATGTAATGATTCTTGTAACATATTAAATTGTAATTGTTCTTCCATCTTAAGCTACATACTAATTGATGACACAGGAAATTTGATAGGTTGGGATATGATTTACATGTGGCATCATTTGGTGTTGCCGCCTGTCGCCACTTCCCATCTCCTCTCCGACATCGCCGACAACCACCAACACCACGGAGGTCACTGCGATCCACCTTCGACCAACGCTCACCACAGGCCATCGGAACCGCCATCGTGGCTCGAGGAACCCTGAAATAGGCTCGTTGCCACGTTATTGCGGTGCCGCCGCTACAGTTGCTTAAATGCGTGATTATTCGTATGCTTCTTTAATTATTATTATTATTATTACATTTATTATTATTATTATTATTATTATTATTTGTGTTTTAATCTCGTTTGGATTCATATTCATAAGTATATTGTTTAACTACAGTTTTATTTTATGATTTATTAGTTTGAAATTATGTATTTGTTTTATATGTTAAAGTTATGTGTTGTAATTATTCAAAAGGTGTTCTAAACTCTCTCCTTCTGTTTTCCTTAATTTTATAATGTATTATATTTATTAAAGTTTCAAAATTTACGTTGTTATGTTATTACTATTTGATTATTACGTACATATTGTTAGTAAGTTACTATTCCGTTTTCTTTATGAAAATTTATGTTGTAAGTACCTAAAGAGAATTCTAAAACTCCTTTGTTTGTTTTTATAAGTTTATAATGTTTATGTGTAGTAAAGTTTTAAACTTTATGTATTTATATTATTACTAGTCTTTTTACCCGTGTTATGCACGGGTTACTTTGTTTTATTTATTGTTTTTAATATTAAATTGAAGTGATTTAGATAAATTCAATCTGCGATTAAATTAGATAAAATTAAATTGGTTTGATACTTCACATATCTCTTTTTATTAGTTCTTTTTCTATATTTTTGACTATTTTGCTCTTTTATTTAATATTTTTAATTTATTCTCATTTTACATTGAAAAAAGTCAATAACCATGAACATTTTACATTGCTCTTTTTCTATATCTTTTACCATTTTACATTGAATTAGATAATTTTTCACGTTGTTTCCTGTTTATAATATTTGATTTTACATTGAAAAAAAAATCAATGGCTCATATGCTTTCTTGCATAAGATCTCAAGATGGAAGGAGGGAAGAGATATGGGTAAATATCAATAACCATATATACGTGTGTTGTGCGGGGCGTAAGTTCTATACTTTATATTTTTCATCATTAAACTAATTAATAGGATTTATATGAAATCATTTTACTACGTAATATTTTATTATGAGTTTTTTATAAAATTATTTTATTACTTAATATATATTACTTTACAATTTAGTACTTAATAAAAATTATCAATGAGCTTTTTAAAAAGGGAGGAGGGAAAACCTTTGAACTCTACCTATATAAAATCATTACAATGAGCTTTTTTATAAGGGGAAAGGAAAATATAGACACAACTGAATATAATCTTTCCTAAGACTCAACTAATAAAATATCCCCAATCATTAAAATGAGCTTTTTATAAGGGGAAGGAAAAAAATTACCTTAAAAGTGTGATGTGGAGCGATAGTAGTATATATATGTAGGAACAATGGAATAGAATATGCATTAATAATGGTATAATTATTGATTATATAACAGATAACAACGAAGAGAGAATAAGGAAGATTTAGGTGTTTATAATGAGCAATGAGTGAAAAAGAACTTATTCTTTTGGACTTTTGGTATTTCTGTAACTGAATGTCAAGTTGAATATAATAAATCATATTTACATTTTACATACAATAAATTGGAGTAATTGTTGATTTTTACAATCTTTTGTTTTTGTACAATAAACTTCCTAGAAAATATGAGGAACTTAAAGGTCCAATTGCAATTGGATAATGATTTTTCAAAGTTTAATTTAAAATTGATGTAATGATTCTTGTAACATATTAAATTGTAATTGTTCTTCCATCTTAAGCTACATACTAATTGATGACACAGGAAATTTGATAGGTTGGGATATGATTTACATGTGGCATCATTTGGTGTTGCCGCCCCTGTTCGGCCACTTCCCATCTCCTCTCCGGACATCGTCGACAACCACCAACACCACCAGGAGGTCACCTGCAGTCCCACCTTCGACCAACGCTCACCACCTGGGCCATCGGAACCGCCATCGTGGCTCGAGGAACCCCTGAAATAGGCTCGTTGCCCTGACGTTATTGCCGGTGCCGCTGCCGCTACAGTTGCTTCGTACGTGATTATTCGTATGCTTCTTTAATTATTATTATTATTATTATTACATTTATTATTATTATTATTATTATTATTATTTGTGTTTTAATCTCGTTTGGATTCATATTCATAAGTATATTGTTTAACTACAGTTTTATTTTATGATTTATTAGTTTGAAATTATGTATTTGTTTTATATGTTAAAGTTATGTGTTGTAATTATTCAAAAGGTGTTCTAAACTCTCTCCTTCTGTTTTCCTTAATTTTATAATGTATTATATTTATTAAAGTTTCAAAATTTACGTTGTTATGTTATTACTATTTGATTATTACGTACATATTGTTAGTAAGTTACTATTCCGTTTTCTTTATGAAAATTTATGTTGTAAGTACCTAAAGAGAATTCTAAAACTCCTTTGTTTGTTTTTATAAGTTTATAATGTTTATGTGTAGTAAAGTTTTAAACTTTATGTATTTATATTATTACTAGTCTTTTTACCCGTGTTATGCACGGGTTACTTTGTTTTATTTATTGTTTTTAATATTAAATTGAAGTGATTTAGATAAATTCAATCTGCGATTAAATTAGATAAAATTAAATTGGTTTGATACTTCACATATCTCTTTTTATTAGTTCTTTTTCTATATTTTTGACTATTTTGCTCTTTTATTTAATATTTTTAATTTATTCTCATTTTACATTGAAAAAAGTCAATAACCATGAACATTTTACATTGCTCTTTTTCTATATCTTTTACCATTTTACATTGAATTAGATAATTTTTCACGTTGTTTCCTGTTTATAATATTTGATTTTACATTGAAAAAAAAATCAATGGCTCATATGCTTTCTTGCATAAGATCTCAAGATGGAAGGAGGGAAGAGATATGGGTAAATATCAATAACCATATATACGTGTGTTGTGCGGGGCGTAAGTTCTATACTTTATATTTTTCATCATTAAACTAATTAATAGGATTTATATGAAATCATTTTACTACGTAATATTTTATTATGAGTTTTTTATAAAATTATTTTATTACTTAATATATATTACTTTACAATTTAGTACTTAATAAAAATTATCAATGAGCTTTTTAAAAAGGGAGGAGGGAAAACCTTTGAACTCTACCTATATAAAATCATTACAATGAGCTTTTTTATAAGGGGAAAGGAAAATATAGACACAACTGAATATAATCTTTCCTAAGACTCAACTAATAAAATATCCCCAATCATTAAAATGAGCTTTTTATAAGGGGAAGGAAAAAAATTACCTTAAAAGTGTGATGTGGAGCGATAGTAGTATATATATGTAGGAACAATGGAATAGAATATGCATTAATAATGGTATAATTATTGATTATATAACAGATAACAACGAAGAGAGAATAAGGAAGATTTAGGTGTTTATAATGAGCAATGAGTGAAAAAGAACTTATTCTTTTGGACTTTTGGTATTTCTGTAACTGAATGTCAAGTTGAATATAATAAATCATATTTACATTTTACATACAATAAATTGGAGTAATTGTTGATTTTTACAATCTTTTGTTTTTGTACAATAAACTTCCTAGAAAATATGAGGAACTTAAAGGTCCAATTGCAATTGGATAATGATTTTTCAAAGTTTAATTTAAAATTGATGTAATGATTCTTGTAACATATTAAATTGTAATTGTTCTTCCATCTTAAGCTACATACTAATTGATGACACAGGAAATTTGATAGGTTGGGATATGATTTACATGTGGCATCATTTGGTGTTGCCGCCCCTGTTCGGCCACTTCCCATCTCCTCTCCGGACATCGTCGACAACCACCAACACCACCAGGAGGTCACCTGCAGTCCCACCTTCGACCAACGCTCACCACCTGGGCCATCGGAACCGCCATCGTGGCTCGAGGAACCCCTGAAATAGGCTCGTTGCCCTGACGTTATTGCCGGTGCCGCTGCCGCTACAGTTGCTTCGTACGTGATTATTCGTATGCTTCTTTAATTATTATTATTATTATTATTACATTTATTATTATTATTATTATTATTATTATTATTATTATTATTATTATTATTATTATTTGTGTTTTAATCTCGTTTGGATTCATATTCATAAGTATATTGTTTAACTACAGTTTTATTTTATGATTTATTAGTTTGAAATTATGTATTTGTTTTATATGTTAAAGTTATGTGTTGTAATTATTCAAAAGGTGTTCTAAACTCTCTCCTTCTGTTTTCCTTAATTTTATAATGTATTATATTTATTAAAGTTTCAAAATTTACGTAGTTATGTTATTACTATTTGATTATTACGTATATATTGTTAGTAAGTTACTATCCGGTTTTCTTTATGAAAATTTATGTTGTAAGTACCTAAAGAGAATTCTAAAACTCCTTTGTTTGTTTTTATAAGTTTATAATGTCATGTGAAGTAAAGTTTTAAACTTTATGTATTTATATTATTACTAGTCTTTTTGCCCGTGCTATGCACGGGTTACTTTGTTTTATTTATTTTTATAATATTAAATTAAAGTGATTTAGATAAATTAAATCTGCGATTAAATTAGATAAAATTAAATTGGTTTGATACTTCACCTATCTCTTTTTATTTGTTCTTTTTCTATATTTTTGACTATTTTGCTCTTTTATTTAATATTTTTAATTTATTCTCATTTTACATTGAAAAAAATCAATAACCATGAACATTTTACATTGCTCTTTTTCTATATCTTTTACCATTTTACATTGAATTAGACAATTTTTCACGTTGTTTCCTGTTTATAATATTTGATTTTACATTGAAAGAAAAAATCAATGGCTCATATGCTTTCTTGCATAAGATCTCAAGATGGAAGGAGGGAAGGGATATGGGTAAATATCAATAACCATATATACGTGTGTTGTGCAGGGCGTAAGTTCTATACTTTATATTTTTCATCATTAAACTAATTAATAGGATTTTTATGAAATTATTTTACTACATAATATTTTATTATGAGTTTTTTATAAAATTATTTTATTACTTAATATTTATTACTTTACAATTTAGTACTTAATAAAAATTATCAATGAGCTTTTTGAAAAGGGAGGAGGGAAAACCTTTGAACTCTACCTATATAAAATCATTAAAATGAGTTTTTTTTATAAGGGGAAGGGAAAATATAGACACAACTGAATATAATCTTTCCTAAGACTCAACTAATAAAATATTCCCAATCATTAAAATGAGCTTTTTATAAGGGAAGGAAAAAAATTACCTTAAAAGTGTGATGTGAAGCGATAGTAGTATATATATATGTAGGAACAATGGAATAGAATATGCATTAATAATGGTATATGTAAAACTCCGAAAAATCCAAAGATGTTGACCGTGACGTCGTTAGTAAATTAGGTTTGACTCCGTTGCTTATTATTATTCGTTTGTGTTTTATTTTGCTAACACTTGAGCTCATAGGATCGTGAGAGACTGACAAGGGTATATCGGTAATTTCATGAGTTTAGTATTATTAGTTTTACTCTTTTTATTATTAGTATTACTATTAATATTATTGAGTTATGTGATTAATTACGTGAATATTATTTGCTATGTGATTATATTATTATTAGTATTATTATTATTATTACTATTATTATTATTATTAGCTTATTCTTAGAAAAATCAGTTTGTTTTAATTGTTTTAGTGTTGGATTGGGCTAAGAGTTAGGATTAGACTAATTGGGCCTAAATTGTTGGATCATATAAAACCCCTCTCTCTCTCCCTCAAACCCTAATAATATTCAAACCCTAAACCCTAACCCTAGCCTTCCCCTCTCTCTCTCTCTCCCTGCGCGTCTGCCGTCCCCCAGCCACCACCGCGCTGCGCCGCCACCGCCGGGAGTCGCCGGAAACCGCCGCTCCTTCCCTCTGTCGTTCTTTCTCTTTTTCTCTCTCCCTCTCGATCTCCCTGTCTCTCTCGCCTCCTGCCACCGCGACGCCACCACCAATCGCCACCTTGGTCGTCGTCGTCGACTACCGACCACCGCGCGACCCTCGTCATCACCAGAAACCGCCGCACGCCCGCTCAGACACGAAGAAACGAAGTGTCGTTGTTGGGTTCGACTCTGACCACCACCGATCGTCTCCACCACCGCGACTCTCGACAACCTAGACACCCTCCGCCGCCGCCGACGTCACCGGAGTCTCGCCTGACGCCACCGCCTCGACCAGTCGCACGCCCAGTCGCCGGAACCCGTGCCCTAACCCTAAACGCCCAAGCTAACTCGCGTCGTTAGTGAGCTCAAATGTGTTCGTTTTGCTGTGAAGTGAAGTTAACCAGGTAATGTCTCAACTCTAATCCCCACCGGGATGCTCTTTATAAATGTGTTTTAATGCTTTCTAATCTGTTTTGATAATTGTATCTCGAAAGGGGACTTTTGTGGAAATATGACCATCTGTTTTGGAGAACTATTTGTATTTTTTTGTGCTTTGATTTTATTGAGTTGAGAAATTGGATGGTCTTTTAGTAGTGGTTTTATTATTGGTTTGATAACCTGGGTTGGGTTTGACTTGAGAGTTGTGAGCTGAGTTTGAATAATATACTAATAACTCAAGTGAAACATTAAGCGGGTTTGTTCTGTTGATGCCTTTGGTAGGCGGTTACTTAAATGCCTTTGGTAGGAGGTTACTTTAATGCCTTTGGTAGGCGGTTACTTTGATGCCTTTGGTAGGCGATTACTATATTTATGCCTTTGGTAGGCGGTTACCTTGATGCCTTTGGTAGGCGATTGTTTTGATGCCTTTGGTAGGCGATGTTACTATATGGGATTTGATATCCCGCCCGCATTATAAAATGAATGGGTTGGGTTGAGGAAAATAGTTGTATGGGTTAAACGGTTTATTAAAAGGTTTGACTTGTTTCCCCTTCCTCAAATGAATTGAAATGAACTTAACCTGTTTTTAACGTTAGGGGTAGACATTATTGAGTTTTCCCCCTCATTTTTGAAATGTTTTGTTTTCAGGTGCTGATCAATATGCTGGGGAAGGGAATTAGAAGTGAGGACGACATGTCTAGGAGTCGTTACTTTTGTTATGCTTCTTTTTGAAAGACTTGAAGTCAGTTTGAGGTTTATTTCTAAGTATGAGTTTGTTAGTTGGTTGCCGTTGACAGACAGTCGTTGTTTTTCCTTCTTGCCTTGTGTTCCTTCGGGGATACGGCAGTGACGCCCAATAAGAGTTTAAGTCTTCCGCTAAATTTTGTCTGTTAACGTTAGTTTGACTTTGACTTTTCGATAATTGAATTTCGGGGCATTACAGAATGGTATAAGAGCTCTGGGTTGCGACCTAGTAGCTCCTCAGAGTCCTATAAGTTTAGTTGGACCCTAGGAAGCTAAGTCGGAGTGATGAGCGTAGGATGGGAAAAGGGTTTATGCTTTCCTATTACTACATGATTATGTCTTTAATTTCTGTGTTGCTAATATGTTCTAACCCTGTAGGATGGCACAACGCACACACTGTTATCGTCATCCCACCCCGTGTTTTTATCGTTATACTCCCATTCTCCCCAAGGAGAAATTGGGAACTCATATGATAAACTTCTACGACGAGATTGACAAGTACACTAAAGACGTTCCGAACTCATGCCTTCGTGGTAACGATGAGAGTCAGGCGAATGCATTTTTGCTCACGCTTCGGGACGACCCTTGGTAGAGCCATACTGTACCATTATTGCTACCACCCCCTCTTCCGGTCGAGGAGTATCCCCACCCGTGTTGTTGGTGTAAGAGGTACCGAATGGGGCCGGAGCAATGAATTCCGGAAGTCTTCGATGAGATTGCCAAGATTTGGAAGCGTGATGTGGAAGAAGTTCAAGTGAACCCCGCCCCAGCACCTGTCATGGACATGGATCCCGAGAGTGACCTAGAGGAAGATCCAGAGGAGGATTCTGAGCCCGAGGTGACCTCTGGAGTTACAGCTGCACCTGCTGATGAGCCTGAACAGGAGACCGAACCCGAGGATGAGGTTATGGTGGACAGGGAGATCGAGAGGGAGAGAGAAAAAGAGAAAGAACGAGAGAGGGAAAGAGCGGCGGTTTCCGGCGACTCCCGGCGGTGGCGGCGCAGCGCGGTGGTGGCTGAGGGACGGCAGACGCGCAGGGAGAGAGAGAGAGGGGGGAAGGCTAGGGTTAGGGTTTAGGGTTTGAAGATTATTAGGATTTTAGGGAGAGAGAGAGGGGTTTTATATCATCCAACAATTTAGGCCCAATTAGTCTAATTCTAACTCTTAGCCCAACCCAACACTAAAACAATTAAAACAAACTGATTTTTCTAAGAATAAGCTAATAATAATAATAATAGTAATAATAATAATAATAATACTAATAATAATAATATAATCACATAGCAAATAATATTCACGTAATTAATCACATAACTCAATAATATTAATAGTAATACTAATAATAAAAAGAGTAAAACTAATAATACTAATCCCATGAAATTACCGATATACCCTTGTTAGTCTCTCACGATCCTACGAGCTCAAGTGTTAGCAAAATAAAACACAAACGAATAATAATAAGCAACGAAGTAAACCTAATTTACTAACGATGTCACGGTCAACATCTTTGGATTTTTCGGGATCTTACATCATTACCTCCTTAAAAGAAGTTTCGTCCTCGAAACTTAAACTTAAGCCTAACGATTCGGTAACAATCCTAACGGTTCCGTTCTCCCTAAAACTCGAGGTGGACTGGGAGATAGGAGAAGACCCCGAAGAGAACTCAGGGGATGAGTCTGATGATCCAGATTGGACTCCGATCGCAGCTAGGAAGAACCCTCTGTGTAGGAGGATCATATGAGTGGGATAGTAATATTAGTATTAGGATTTTTTGCTGTAACTTAATTATGCATGGTTAGCTTGATTGAGCTTGATTGTGATATATCTCTAAGTGTGGTGTGCTGTTTCTTTGCGTGATAACACCAATATAGGGGATAGATTTACATACTACGACGCTGGTGTGCAAGTATTATAAATAATAGTCTTGATTTAGAGGTGATAGTATATATCTTCTTCTTCCCTTTTTAAATGGTGCGCGATGAAAGAGTATGTGGAATATGATGCTATTATCTGGGCCTATCTGTTGAAATATGTTGCAGTTTTGTATCTGCTTAGAACTTTTATGAGGTAGTTTGATTGGATAGTCCCTCCTTAGAATTGGTGATTTACGCTGTGAGATTAAACCCTAAGTAGTCTAAATCGACCCTTTGAACCAGGATGTCGGACGTGAACGGTTCTCAACCCAACCACGTGTCGGAGCGCCCTCAAGCCGCGGCCAAGACTGCGTCAGCGTCTTCCTCACTTGATATCCGGGCCGAGTACAACAACACCAGGGAATGACCTTGCTAGCCTGCTGATGATTGAGATTCTTAACAAGCACGAGGATCTACTGAAGAGAGTGGTGGATCGACAAGGAGGAGAAAGGGAAAATGACCCCTCTGCTCTTCTCCGAAGGTTTAATAGCTTTAACCCGCCCGCTTATACAGGGGTAGCTGACCCCAAAGTCTTTGAAGATTGGGTTAGGGAGATTGAAAAGATCTTCGACACAACCCGTTGTCGCGAGGAGCTACGGGTGGATTTTGCTGCATACCACCTGAAGGAGGAGGCCGATCTATGGTGGGCCAGTGTAAAGGAGATACGAACTGAACCGGGTTTTGATTGGAACCATTTTAAGGCTGTGCTGAAAGATCGGTTCTATCCTATGTCCCTTCAAAAGACGAAGGAAAAGGAATTCATGGAATTACGCCAAGGAGAGCGAAGCGTACTCGCTTACTCTACTAAGTTCACCGAACTATCTCGGTTTGCACCTGCCCTTGTGTCTAGTGAGCAATTGAGGATGGATCGTTTCTGGGATGGATTGAACTGCAGGATTCAGGATCGTATGTCATCACGAGACTTCACTTCCTACCAGAACATGCTTAATGTTGCTCTCACTGTGGAGAGAGTAATGCTCGATATGGAACGACAACTTGGCATACAGGGGCATAAGAGAAAGGAGCAACCCCGATTCAACCCACCTCAACCCTACCAAGAGAAGAGATTCCGCCCTAATAATTGGCAGGGAAATCAGTCTTCGGGGCGTAGGCCACCGTATGTCCCGATATGCAAAGTGCAGTAGGGCCATTACCCTCTGGATTGTAAAGCAAGAAATGTGCGAGGAGGATGCTTTAAGCGTGGAAGCCTCCAACATCATGTATGCATGTGCCCTCAGCGACCTTGGGGGCGCAATGGTGGAAACAATAGAAATGGCGGGAACAATGGAAACAATGGGAACTGGAGAGCCCCGCAGTCAACATATCAAAATCGGGGAGGCTATAATGGAAACCCAAGGCCGCAACAACAAAACCGGGGTGGTCCCGGTGGGAATCAGATCAACCAAGGAGGCGGCAGAACCCGCCTCGTCGTCAAAGGCAACCACCGCGTAACGCAGGAGGACGAGTGTATGTGATGAAGAAGGATGAGGCTGAGAATGAAGTAGACGTCGTGACGGGTACCTTCTCTCTCCACCTCTACAATGTGTCTGTTTTATTTGATTCTGGTGCTAGTCATTCTTTTGTTGGACGAGCTATAGTAGAGAAGGCTAAGATGAAACCCTCGGAGAATAGTAAGCCTATGTCAGTAGCCCTACCCACCGGGGATACCATTAGTTGTGGAGAGTTATATGGTGGATGTCCTATAGTGATAGCAGGTCACGAATTTGAGGCAGACCTCTATATGTTTGTTCTAATGGAGTTTGATGTTATTTTGGGGATGGATTGGTTAGCAAAATATAGAGCTCAGATAGATTGCTACAAGTAAAAGGTGACCTTAGTAGGACCGAATGGGAAGAAGGTAGTGCATTGGAGCGATAGACATCTTCAAGGTGTAAGGATTATCTCTGCCCTTAAGGCTCAGAAGTTGTTGGGCCAAGGTTGTGAAGGGTTTTTGTGTAATGTAATCGACATCAAGGCGGCGGAGCCTACGATTGAGAGTATTCCGATAGTTCAGAAATTTCCTGATGTCTTCCCGGAGGAGATTCCGGGAATGCCTCCACTCAGGGAGGTGGATTTCTGCATCGATTTGGAGCCCGGGGCAGCACCTGTTTCAAAAGCCCCATATCGAATGGCGCCCGCAGAGCTAAAGGAATTGAAGACCCAACTGGATGAGCTGCTAGAAAAGGGGTACATACGACCAAGCACGTCACCATGGGGAGCACCTGTACTATTCGTGAAGAAGAAGGATGGTAGCATGAGGTTATGCATCGATTACCGGGAGTTGAACAAGATTACCATCAAAAATCGGTACCCTCTGCCTCGCATTGATGATCTCTTTGACCAGTTGCGGGGCGCAACAATGTTTTCGAAGATAGACCTGAGATCAGGATATCACCAGCTAAGAATCCGAGAGGAGGACATCTCTAAAACCGCCTTCTGAACTCGATATGGTCATTATGAGTTCGTAGTAATGTCGTTCGGGCTCACAAATGCCCCAGCTGCTTTCATGGACTTAATGAACCGAGTGTTCAAGCCCTTTCTGGACAAGTTTGTGGTGGTGTTCATCGATGATATATTGGTGTACTCAGGAACACGGGAGGAGCATGCGAACCACCTGAAAGAAGTACTGACGACTTTGCGTAGTAACGAACTTTATGCGAAGTTTAAGAAATGTGAATTTTGGTTGGAGCGAGTAGCGTTCTTAGGACACGTGGTGTCTAAGGAAGGAGTAGCAGTAGACCCTCAAAAGGTGGAGGCTATCACCAAGTGGCCGACGCCGAAGAATGCCACTGAGGTTAGGAGTTTTCTGGGTTTGGCGGGCTATTATAGGAAATTTGTTCAAGATTTCTCGAAAATCGCCACCCCTTTGACCAATTTGACTCGAAAGTCAATCAAGTTCACGTGGTCGGAAAAATGTGAGCAAGCATTTCAGGAGCTGAAGAAGAGGCTTACCTTGGCCCCTATTCTCGCTCTACCTTAAGGGAACGAAGGTTTCATTATCTACAGTGATGCATCACATGGTGGATTGGGTTGTGTACTCATGCAGAATGGGAAAGTGATTGTGTATGCATCCAGACAACTGAAGACACATGAGAAGAACTACCCCACTCATGACTTGGAGTTGGCAGCAGTGGTTTTTGCACTTAAGATTTGGAGACACTACCTTTATGGAGTACACTGCGAGGTATTCACCGACCATCAAAGTTTGAAATACCTTTTTACACGGAAGGAGCTAAACCTTAGGCAGACTCGATGGTTAGAATTTCTGAAGGACTATGATGTGAACTTCCAATATCATCCCGAAAAAGCAAATGTAGTGGCTGATGCCCTGAGTAGAAGACCCTATCTTGCTGTAAATCACTTGATGATGATGCCGCACGAGCTGTGCGAGGAGTTTAGGAGGCTGGAAATTAACGTGGTGACACCTGGAAGGAAAGCTGTATTGAATGTCATGGAGTTGCAACCTACTCTCATGGAAGAGATCAAGAGGACTCAAGAGCTGGATTTACAGCTTGTCAAGATACGGGAGGAGGTTTTGCAAGGGAAGGCCCCTGGTTTCGTGATTCACGAGGATGGTACATTACGGTTCCATAACCACGTCTGTGTACCTAACATGGAGGAGTTAAAGAGGAAGATTTTAGAAGAAGGGCACAATACACCATATTCTGTGCACCCAGGGGGAAATAAGGTTTACAAGGATCTAAAACAGATGTTCTGGTGGAGTAATATGAAACAAGAAGTGGCGGACTTTGTGGCGAAATGCCTCACTTGCCAACGAGTCAAGGCAGAACATCAACGACCTGCCGGACTTCTGCAGCCACTAGACGTTCCCGAACGGAAGTGGGACTCAATATCAATGGACTTCGTAGTGGGTCTGCCAAGGACCAGGAGGAAACACAATACAATATGGGTAATTGTGGATCGATTAACCAAGTCAGCTCATTTTCTAGCCATCGCAACAAGCGGTCCTGGACGGCTAGCTCAAGCCTATGTAAGAGAGATAGTAAGACTACATGGAGTCCCCAGTTCTATAGTCTCGGACAGAGATATCAGATTCCAGTCTGGATTTTGGAAGAAGTTGCAAGAGGCGTTTGGTACCAAACTCAAGTTTAGCACCGCTTTCCACCCAGCTACTGATGGGCAGACTGAGAGGACTATCCAAACCCTTGAAGTTATGCTGCGAGCATGCGCATTAGATTTCAAGGACTCGTGGGATGACGAGTTGACTCTCATTGAGTTCTCCTACAACAACAGTTATCATGCTAGCATTGGGATGTCACCATTCGAAGCTTTATATGGGAGGAGATGTAGGACTCCCCTCTGTTGGTAGGACATCGATGAAGCTCTAACGATAGGATCGGACCTAATACAGGCCACTACTCAGAACATTCAAGATAAAATGAAGGCGGCACAAAGTCGAAAAAAGAGCTATGCTGACAGGAGGAGGAGACCTTTGGAGTTCGAAGTAGGAGAATATGTGTTTTTACGGGTTTCACCCACGAAAGGAGTTATGAGGTTCGGTCAGTCGGGAAGTTGACACCAATGTTTATCGGGCCATATCCAATCTTAGAACACATCGGAGAAGTTGCCTACAAGCTGCAACTGCCAGGAGAACTTCCAAGAGTGCACAATGTCTTCCATGTGTCACAACTCAGGAAATATGTTCCAGACCCAACTCATGTGATTGATCCTGAGCCGCTTCAGCTACAAGAAGATCTGAGCTATGAAGAGCAGCCGCTGGAAATTTTGGATCGTAGGGAAAAACAACTTCGAAGGAAAGTGGTCCCCTTGGTGAAAGTGCGATGGGCAAATCATGCCACAACGGAAGCAACCTGGGAAACAGAAGAAGAGATGAGAACGAAATACCCTCACCTGTTTCACTCTTTAAGGTACGTCAAGTTTCGAGGACGAAACTTCTTTTAAGGAGGTAATGATGTAAAACCTCGAGTTTTAGGGAGAACGGAACTGTTAGGATTGTTACCGAATCGTTAGGCTTAAGTTTAAGTTTCGAGGACGAAACTTCTTTTAAGGAGGTAATGATGTAAAACCCCGAAAAATCCAAAGATATTGACCGTGACGTCGTTAGTAAATTAGGTTTGATTTCGTTGCTTATTATTATTCGTTTGTGTTTTATTTTGCTAACACTTGAGCTCGTAGGATCGTGAGAGACTAACAAGGGTATATCGGTAATTTCATGCGTTTAGTATTATTAGTTTTACTCTTTTTATTATTAGTATTACTATTAATATTATTGAGTTATGTGATTAATTAACGTGAATATTATTTGTTATGTGATTATATTATTATTAGTATTATTATTATTATTACTATTATTATTATTATTATTAGCTTATTCTTAGAAAAATCAGTTTGCTTTAATTGTTTTAGTGTTGGGTTGGGCTAAGAGTTAGGATTAGACTAATTGGGCCTAAATTGTTGGATGATATAAAACCCCTCTCTCTCTCCCTCAAACCCTAATAATCTTCAAACCCTAAACCCTAACCCTAGCCTTCCCCTCTCTCTCTCTCTCTCCCTACGCGTCTGCCGTCCCCCAGCCACCGCCGCGCCGCGCCGCCACCGCCGGGAGTCGCCGGAAACCGCCGCTCTTTCCCTCTCTCGTTCTTTCTCTTTTTCTCTCTCCCTCTCGATCTCCCTGTCTCTCTCGCCTCCTGCCACCGCGACGCCACCACCAACCGCCACCTTGGTCGTCGTCGTCGACTCCCGACCACCGCGCGACCCTCATCATCACCAGAAACCGCCGCACGCCCGCTCACACACGAAGAAACGAAGTGTCGTTGTTGGGTTCGACTCTGACCACCACCGATCATCTCCACCACCGCGACTCTCGACCACCCAGACACCCTCCACCGCCGCCGACGTCACCGGAGTCTCGCCTGACGCCACCGCCTCGACCAGTCGCACGCCCAGTCGCCGGAACCCGTGCCCTAACCCTAAACGCCCAAGCTAACTCGCGTCGTAAGTGAGCTCAAGTGTGTTCGTTTTGCTGTGAAGTGAAGTTAACCAGGTAATATCTATGCTCTAATCCCCACCGGGATGCTCTTTAAATGTGTTTTAATGCTTTCTAATCTGTTTTGACAATTGCATCCCGAAAGGGGACTTTTGTGGAAATATGACCATCTGTTTTGGATAACTATTTGTATTTGTTTGTGCTTTGATTTTATTGAGTTGAGAAATTGGATGATCTTTTAGTAGTGGTTTTATTATTGGTTTGATAACCTGGGTTGGGTTTGACTTGAGAGTTGTGAGCTGAGTTTTAATAATATACTAATAACTCAAGTGAAACATTTAGCGGGTTTGTTCTGTTGATGCCTTTGGTAGGCGGTTACTTAAATGCCTTTGTTAGGCGGTTACTTTAATGCCTTTGGTAGGCGGTTACTTTGATGCCTTTGGTAGGTAATTACTATATTTATGCCTTTGGTAGGCGGTTACCTTGATGCCTTTGGTAGGCGATTGTTTTGATGCCTTTGGTAGGCGATGTTACTATATGGGATTTGATATCCCGCCCGCATAATAAAATGAATGGGTTGGGTTGAGGAAAACAGTTGTATTGGTTAAACGATTTATTAAAAGGTTTGACTTGTTTCCCCTTCCTCAAATGAATTGAAATGAACTTAACTTGTTTTTAACGTTAAGGGTAGACATTATTGAGTTTTCCCCCTCATTTTTGAAATGTTTTGTTTTCAGGTGCTAATCAATATGTTGGGGACGGGAATTAGAAGTGAGGACGACATGTCTAGGAGTCTTTACTTTTGTTATGCTTCTTTTTGAAAGACTTGAAGTCAGTTTGAGGTTTATTTCTAAGTATGAGTTTGTTAGTTGGTTGCCGTTGACAGACAGTCGTTGTTTTTCCTTCTTGCCTTGTGTTCCTTCGGGGATACGGCAGTGACGCCTAATAACAGTTTAAGTCTTCCGCTAAATTTTGTCTGTTAACGTTAGTTTGACTTTGACTTTTCGATAATTGAATTTTCGGGGCGTTACAGTATAATTATTGATTATATAACAGATAACAACGAAGAGAGAATAAGGAAGATTTAGGTGTTTATAATGAGCAATGAGTGAAAAAGAACTTATTCTTTTGGACTTTTGGTATTTCTGTAACTGAATGTCAAGTTGAATATAATAAATCATATTTACATTTTACGTAAAATAAATTGGAGTAATTGTTGATTTTTACAATCTTTTGTTTTTGCACAATAAACTCCTTGGAAAATACGAGGAACTTAAAGGTCCAATTGCAATTGGATAATGATTTTTCAAAGTTTAATTAAAAATTGATGTAATGATTCTTATAACATATTAAATTGTAATTGTTCTTCCATCTTAAGCTACATACTAATTGATGACACAGAAAATTTGATAGGTTGGGATATGATTTACATGTGGCATCATTTGGTGATGGGTTGGGATTGACAGATGACATTTTCTTATTGTAGAGAGTTTTGTTTTAATATAGTTAATAGATAATTGTATAGGGAAATTGGATTCTAATAATCCCTACTATCACAAATTGTATGGCAATAATCCTTACTATCATTTTTGATTTTTGTGGTCTAAAAAAAAAAATTGTATTGTAATGGTACCAAATCCATCACCACAATCTTTTTATTTTTTCCATGCCTACCCCATATTGTTTTTGTTTTTTTGGTTCCTACCCCTAGATAGGTAACGAAGTGTAGTTACTAAAACATTTTTTAAATTATTTTTTTGAGATTCCGAGCAATTATTATGATTTTTTAAAATGAATAAAAACGTAAAAAATCATAAAAAATTGAAAAAATTTAGGAGAGATGCTGTAAATTCAATAAAAACCGTGGTAAAGTGTTATACAAAGTTTTGAATCAAATGCAACACAAAATCTATGATATTTAGCGTATACACTCGATTTTGCCCCACTACAATACAATTTATTTATTTTTTTGGACCACCAGAATCCAAAATGATAGTAGAGATTATTGCCATACAATTTGTGATAGTAGGGATTATTAGAATCCAATATCCCTAATTGTATATCCCGTGCGTTGCACGGGAAATTTTTCAGTATATATATGTAATTTACTTTTTTTAGAGTAGTTTAATAATAATTACCGATTCAAATAATAATTAGGAATTTATAAAAAAATTATACAATATTCGTACTATCACTATTTTTGTATTTGTTTCATATCAATTAATTGTCTTCAAAGTAAATTTAAATAATATAGTAGTGAATGATACTAAAATTTATATTAATTTTTAATATTGTCCTAATTACATATAACAAAGAACAATATTAATTTCTTTATTAGTTAATTTGAATGCCAACAACTCCATAATTCCCTTTAAATATTTGTCAATAACATGCAAAAAAAATATTTAAATCGTAAATATTGGAATAAATGATTAAGATAATAGAAACTATGTCCATACATTATAAACATAATGTTGTTGGAAACTTATTTCATTGAATAAATATAATGTTTTTTTATAAAATTGAATTAAAATAAAAATGGTTCAAGAAATTATAAATCATTATTATTTAGTAGCAAATAACTAATAGTTTTAAATTTTCTAATTCTAAAATTTTAGTATATATCAACAATTACAACATCAATCGAAACAAAGTTGCATTACTTATTGTTTTAACAAAGAGAGATGTATTTACATTTTTTGTCGTATTGTCAATAAAAATCTTACGAAGATTATTTTAATTGCATATTAATTATATGTTTATTTTTTGCATTATTAGGTTTGTATAATTAACTTAGGAGAATGTATCAAGAATCTTAGGATCTTTTTTTTTTATGAACATAATTTATGTATTTGGTGGTGATCATATTCGTATTTTGTTAACCATTTTTTCTGATAGGAAATAAAATTTTACTACAAATATTTTCTTAATTAATTATAGAATAATATTTTTATAAGTTGTTTTTACTACAAAAATTTAATATAAATTATATATAATAAATTATTGTATTTATTTAAAATTATGCTTTAATGATTCAAAAGTTAATATTATGTAAAAATTTTGGGCAAGTGAATGTTAAGAAATGGAGGAGAGCATTATTATGCATGTCATGACTTATGTTTATATCAACAACTTGTAAATGAATCACTTTTATTCGGCTTATTTTTTGAATCTTGAAACTGGTCTGAAGTCAAATTTTGTGACCTTTTTTCTTCCTATTATGGTTGGTTTGCCTATTTGACTAACTCATGATTAGTTTAATCTTTTGAAAGTAATCTCTTAGTAAAAGGGCACATGAAGCTATGAAATTAAAATGTTTACCCATCAAATGTCAAATAAAAGAATGCAAGTAAATTTGATAAGAATAGAATACCTGGTAATCTGAAGTGAAAGAAATCCACTTGTGAAAAGTGATGACTTTGTCTAGTTGCAAGAGGAAGTTGTGGCTGTCAAAAAGTAAGGTTGAGCATGGATTACAAATGAGTTATTTGAACTTGCAAAAATGATTATAAGCTGGAGCAAATTTAAGAGTAGTGAGATAATGGAATAAAACTACCTTCAAACATGCATTGTTTACTATGGAGAATTATGTGAGATTAAGGGATACATATGTAGGAACAGTGAGAATATATGTATCAATGATATAATTATTTATCATATAACTGAACATATGTGAGATTTGAGTATTTAATAAATAATCAATGAGTAATAGATATGTGACTATTGAATTTTTGTCCATTGATTTGTTCGATTTTTATTTTATATGTTTTTAGTTGTGTGTAATTTACAGAGCTGAAGGGTTACTTTGAAGAATATGAAGAGTTTTGAGCTTTTAGTTGTACAATTTAATTTAATTGTCATACTTTATTTAATTAGTTGATTTAATTGTTATTATACAATTTAATTGCCATTAAAATTAAATTAGGTAGAAGGGTTTTTTTTAAAAGTAAAATTTGAGCTTTTTTATATGAATGACACGTGGCGGATTTGTGGTGACTTTGGTTTTGTTTTAATATAATTAATAATAGATAATGGATTATGTTATTATTACGTGTTTGTAGTATTATTACGTTATTATTAAGTTCTTTACATAGAAAGGTTTAAATTGTCGGTTATAAGTGGTACATTTTAGACCCCGGTTGGTTTAAGGTAGAAACCTTACCCTTAGTCACTGTTTTAAGCCCAAATTAGGACCCTAGGATCGAATGGTGAACGTTAGAACCGAAATTACCAATTATATGGGAACCGGGAACAGAATAGTTTCGATAGGGTGTAAAGAACGGGTCACCACGAGAAGTATAGTCGTCCTTTGATCGAACCCTTTGAACTGGAGGTTCCCTTAGATGTTCGATTTCATAGGAGTTTTCCGGGTCGGACTTTGGAGTTGTATAAGTCGAGTTATACCCCGATTACCAGACCTAGGTCAGATCTGGACAGTTTGGATTGATAACGGTTTTTGAGGACTTTAGAGCGTGTCTTTGGTCTCGAGTTCAACATAAGAGTTTTAATAGACATCCTGAGGTTTCCGAAAAGTCCAAAATCAGATCCATGGAATGTCGGGAAGTCAAGTTATGACTTTTTTTATGTGTTTGTTGTAATCTGTCTTGTTGATGTTAATTATTAATGAATGTGTTGTTGAGTGAAAAAGTTGTTTGGTTTTGTTATGTGATTACTTGGAATGTTTGGGAAATTTAAAGTGTAAATTCATGAATGATGGGAACCTGTAGTGTTCCTAGGGGAGGGTTAGATAGAAGGTAATTAATGCTAACTTCGAAGGGCGCGTTTTGATTAGAGTAATTATTTCTATTTTAGGCCCGAGCTAGTTCGCGTCGTTAGTGAGCTCAAGTGTGTTCGTTTTTGCTGTGAAGTGAAGCTAATCAGGTAATGTCTATGCCCTAATTCCCACTGGGATGCTCTTTAAGTGTTTTATTGCTTTTCTAATCTGTTTTGAGATTTGCATCCCGAAGGGGACTTTATGTGGGAAATGTGACCATATATTTTGGATAACTGTTGTGCTTTGATTTATGAGTTGAGAAATTGAGATGGTCTTTTTTGAGTAGTTTCATTACTGGTTTTAATAACCCGGGTTGGGTCGACTTGAGAGCTGTGAGCTGAGATTTGCATAAGACACTAATAATTCAAAGTGAAACATTAAGCGATTATATTGTTTTGATGCCTTTGGTAGGTTAATATTTTTGCGGGCGATAACCCGGAGACCAGGATTTGGTATCCTGTAGGGCTATGTGTAAGGAGATCAGGGTTTCATCCCTGATATAGGATAGATGATTTTTGATGCCTTTGGTAGGCGATTGTTTTGATGTCTTTGGTAGGCGATTGTTTTGATGCTTTTGGTAGGCTAATGTTTTTGCGGGCGATAACCTGGAGACCAGGATTTGGTATCCTGTAGGGTTATGTGTTAGGAGATCAGAGTTTCATCCCTGATATAGGATAGATGATATGTATTGATGTCTTTGGTAGGCGATTGTTACTATAAGGGATTTGGTATCCCGCCCGCATAATAAAATATGGATTGGTTGGGTTGAGGAAAACGCTTAAGGGTTAAAGGTTTGTGAAATGGTTTGACTTGTTCCCTCTCCCCTAAATGAATTGAAATGAATTTGAATTGTTTTTAACGGTTAGAGGTAGACATTATTGAGTTTTCCCCCTCATTTTTGTAATGTTTTGTTTTCAGGTGAAAATCTATATGCTGGGGACGAGAATTAGAAGTGAGGACGGTGTGTTTAGAAGTTGTTAATTACATTGCGTTCCTTTTCTGAAAAAACTGAAGTTAGTTTTGAATTTTATTTCTAAGTATGAGTTTGTTAGTTGGTTTATCGTTGTCAGACAATTATAGTTTTCCTTCTCGCCTTGTATTCCTTTGGGGATACAACAGTGATGTCCAATAAGTTTGAGTCTTCCGTTAAACTTTCCTGTTAACGTTGGTTTGACTTTGACTTTTCTATAATTGAATTTCCGGGGCGTTACAGTTAGTTCGTTCACGACTCTTAGCGATATCCTAAGTGAGTTTACCATTATAATCTATACCAATACTCCCTTTCCTCCAACAATAAGTGGGAGAGAGATTAGAAATAACTATATACTAGCCTTTTGACCCGTGCGTTGCACATGACACAATCAAATTACATGTTTTATAAAAATTTAATTTATTTACCTTTTTTATGAAAGTATTTATGAATTTATTATTTATAAATATAATTTTTCTATTGAATATTTTCTTACTTATATCTATTCAAAGACATTTACATTAAGAGAAAACATGCCATAACTCACTACGTACAAACGTTTTACACCATCCATCGAACAAAAAGAAATTTACATTTAGAGAAAATGTTATGTGATGCTATTTATTCATTTTTTAAAATAAAAAATAACTTTTTCTGGTATACAATTTATTTATTATTTATCTAATACGTAATATATATCTTTTGTCATTGCAACATAATATATATCTTTTGATTGAGCTCTAATGTTTTTTTTAGAGTATATATAGTATGTTTGAGAATTTTACTTTTGAATATGAGCCATAATACTTACAACATGTTCTACAATATATTCAACAACCTACAATAAGATAACATTATAATTTCAAGCAACGAATCATCATACTCAAATTGTAATTGAGGTGCATTTAAAATTTGAAAACATCACATGTATGTCAAGTAGTTTCTTCACAAATTATGTATGAATAAAATTCGTTCTTACTAATATTCGACTTCAAAACTTTACAGGCAATTGAAAGCCTCTTTGATTGTTCCTGCAAGAATTACACAAACATTGATCAATATTCCGAAACAAAATAAAAATAAAGAGAGAAAAATTGACCAATAGAATTAACATAATCTCAAATAAAACTAAAAGTGAGACTAAATACACATCACCAATATATTATGCCACAAAACTAAATAGGTACAAACATATACCCATGATATTTATATTATTTGAAAAGCCTTTGGAATATGTTTATATATAGTTTGAAAAGTAAGTGGAATACCAATGTTATATGTGATTTATATTATTTTTGAAAAAAGAAATTGCATGTCACCATCAACTTCATATATATATGGATGGGAATAGATATAGTGAGAAGGGAACTTTTGTGAGAAGGTAAGAAGGGGAGATCTCAGCCATTGATTAAAATATCTATGGTTGGGATAAATGTGGTGTTTTATTTTTATTTCTAGTGGTGAAGTATAATAATAAGAGTTTTTTTTAATGTTCTCACGTGAGAACATACAGTATGCAGAAGTTTTTTTTTTTTTTTTTGTGATTGGAAGCCCGAGAAACATCCAGCAGCCAAATATACCTACGCTGGTTTTATGCATGCATTCCAAGCGACCCCCCGGCTTCCCCCCCACTTAATTCCCAACATTCCCCCATCATTTCAATAAATGCTTCCATCAAATATCAATTTGGTTGTCTTCTAAAATTCTCAGCATAAACCCTAACTGAACTGTCTCCTAAAAAACCCCTGTTTCGGTGGCATTTCAGTTGGACGATCGATTTTCTACTCCGGCAGACGCTTGCTGCATTTCCGATGGCCAAGAAATGGAAGGTGGCGGTGAAGGATCGAGGTAAGTTGAGTAGTGTTAATGGAATATGGGGTTTTGGTTGTATTTTTATTCGGTTTGTGCAGATTGTAGTTATCTAATTCTTGCATATTTTGACGAATGTCAGAATGGGTTTATAGTTTCATGAAAACCATGTCAGCCCTAATGCATATGGTATATGGCAATGTTGATTTTTTGTTGTTGTTGGTCATAATCGACAAAAAATGGATTTTTTGTATTAAATATCGTGTGTAGGATCATATGGGTTATGTGTTCTTATGAAAATTTCTGATTTCTGTGTTATATTATACGTCACTGTTCATCATTCACATCACCTAATGCTCATTTTACATGCACGTGGTGTTCATTCTAAGATTAGTTGATGTGCATTTAAATTTTAGTTTCTGTTCATACTATTATGTCTGATGTTCATTCTAAGATTAGATGATGTTCATAAATGGTATGGTTGATGTTCATTGTATAAAGTAGTTGATGATCATTCACGGAATACTTGTTGTTCATGACAATTTGGTTAATGTTCATTCATACAGAACTGGATGGACATACATATCAGTAGTTATTGTTATTGATTAAAGTTTGATGGATGTTCATTGTACAATTAAATGATGTTCATTCATGTAACAATTGATGTTCATGTCGTGTGGTGCAGAGTAGTAAGTAATACTTGTTGTTCATGGCAATTTGGTTAATGTTCATTCATACAGAACTTGATGGACATATATATCAGTAGTTATTGTTGTTGATTAAGGTTTGACTGATGTTCATTGTATAATTAGTTGATGTTCATTCATGTAACACTTGATGTTCATGTTGTGTGGTGCAGTGCTGCTGCTGACGCATTGCAAGTGGGAACAGAGTCCGCTGTGCTTCCACCGTCAGTGCCACATCACTACCAAATGAACGAGCACGGTGAATATGTTCCATTTTGTTCTGTCGAGTCATGGGTTCCAAGAAAAGGGCAGACATTCAATAACATTGAGGAGGAGAGGAAGTTCAATGAACGGTACGCACTTACCGTTGTTTTTAGCGTACGTAGTTATAGTTACACAAGAGACAGTAAGGGGACGGAATGGAAGCTATTTGTCTGTTCGAAAGAAGGGTGGACGCCCGGGACGAAGATGATGTTGACTATATACGATGGAGGCGCATTGGGTTAGATTCGGACAAATGCATGGCGTTCATTTCGGAGAAACCTGACGTTCTTTTTTCACAAGTATTTGATGTTCATCACCAGATAACTTGGGGCTAATTATATATTTTCAACATAAATGATTGTGAACATTTAGGTGGCAAAGACCGACTGAACTTAAATACTCGATGTCCATTACACAATAACTTGATGTTTTGTTCACAAAATTTAGATGCTCATTTTTTTAATTACTTTGGGCTTATTTGATGTATGCAGATGCTCATTTTTTTAATTACTTGATGTTCATCTCAAAAATAGCTTGGTGGTAATTGTCTAATCCAACTTGATGTCCATTTAAACTTAAATGATTGTCAACATCCTTGAGGGAAAAACCATATATGCTCAAACGACTTACCAATAATAAAATGGTGCATATTAACACCCATTAAGAACCTTGATGTTCATTAAAACAGACCTTAATGTTCATCTCAAAATTCGTTGTATGCTCAAAGTGACTCATCGATAATCACTGGATGCATTATACATGTACGATCATTTTCACAAATGTGATGCTCATTTTCTCATATGTACATGTTCATTTTCACACATATGATGTTTACAAAATGAACACAATTCCAGACTAATGTTCATTTTAAGCAAACATATATGATGTTTGCTCTCAATTCCGAGAAACGTGATGCTCATTTTCTCATATGTACATGTTCATTTTTACTGTATGCAGATGCTCATTCCACTACACCTGGTTGTTCATTTTGCCGTATGTAGATGCTCGTTTTTCTATATGCAGATGCTCATTTCCCCAAAAACACTCGACTTCCATTATATATTTACATGCTCATTCCAATGTATCTAGTTAGATGTTTTGCACAAATTCTCGATGTCCATTACACACATATTTGATATTCATTTTGTTCTTACGTGATGTTCATCTCACACTAAATGGTGCAAATGGCATCCATTAAGAGCATATAATGTATCATTTTACAAAATGAACACAATTCCAGAGTGATGTTCATTTTAAGCAAACAGATATGATGTTTGCTCTCAATTCCGTTTCAATTTCATTTCAATTTAGATGATGGTTTTCTCATTATATATATATATATTATCATTTTCAAAACCCTGACGCTCATTTTATTGTACATCGTTGTTCATCATTCACATCACCTGATGCTCATTTTACATGCACGTGATGTTCAATTGGGACTCATATGATGTTTATCTGACAATAACATGTCATTTATTCACAAGAAGTTCAAACCAAAACTCTAATGTGCATCTACAAATTGACGACCAATGTTCAATACAATATCCGAAATTTTTCCAAACAAAAAACATATAAAAGTAAAAAACACTTGGTGTTCATTTACCGAAAGTCACCACGAACACAACATGAGCTTATCAAAACCTGAAGTAGCTACAAGTCAAGGCGGTGCAATGGCGCCCGTCCTGTTCCAATGGCTTGCTCTCGTCTGGGCATCGTCCTTCACCTAGTTCGCATCATGCATGATCAATGTGTGGCAATATCGGCTTCTCAACACATCTAGCATCTCTTGCTGGAAAAAATAAAAAAGAATGATTGTTAAGCTAATATTATATGAAGTCAACAGATGCGGGTTTAGCATGATCACTTACATCGTCCTCTTCTAGACCGCATTCCTAGTTGGTGGGGTTGAAGAATGTTTCCAAATGACACATACAATAAACCCCACTGTCCACTTTGTTTGTTGTCGACCGCCAATGCACATTATGTATGAAAATGAGCACCCATTCAGTATGAAAATGAACATGAAAATGAATATCAGTATGAAAATGAGCACCCATTCAATATGAAAATGAACATGCAATTTGCGAAAATGAACATTCAGTATACATCAAATGAACATTCAGTATACATCAAATGAACATCAGGCAATATTGAAAATGAACAACAATAGATGAACACCATGCCATATATTATGAACATTAATTGACTTACTCTTCAACCCCTTCTTCGTTCACCACAACATCGCCAACCGGAACAGATGCCCTTCCCTCTGGTCCAACAGTCTCATTTACACTACAGTCCATAATACACCCCATTAGTGACCAAGTTATTATCAAACATGACCAACAACGGCAGTACATAAAAAATGAATATACAGATTGCAAAAAATGAACTTCCAGTATAACTCAAATGATCATCATGCTCAATTGAAATGAACATCATGCCAGGTCATATGATCATTAATTAACTTACTCTTCAACCCCTTCTTTGATCACCACAACATCACCAATGGCGGCATGTGCCCTTTCCTCTGGTCCAACAGTTTCATTTCCCCCTACAGTTCATAACACACCCGTTAGTGATCAAGTTATTATGGACTGTAAAAAATGAACGCCCAGTATAAAAAATAAATGACAGATTGCAAAAAATGAATGCGCAGTACAGTTCAAATGATCATCATGCACAATTGAAATGAACATCCAAAATGACCATCATGTAATGTCTTATGATCATTAAGTAATTTACTCTTCAGCCCCTTCTTCATTCACCACAACGTCACTAACCGGAGCAGGTGCCCTTTCCTCTGATCCAACAGTGGCATCTCCCCTATTGTCCATAATACACCCGTTAGCGATCAAGTTATTACCTTAAACATCAACGTGCAATGAAACTCATGACCTATCTCACGAACATCTATAAACTTACTCTTCGGTGCCTTTTTCGTTTACTACCGTATCACTACCAGCATCAGGCCCCCTTTCCTCTCGTACAACCAACTTGCCCCTCCTACAGTCCATTCTAAACAGTCAGTGATCAAGTTGGATCCGAAACGAACACCAACTGACTTCTATGAGATTAATGACAAATGACTCTCAACGCAACCAGTGTGAGCATCATGAGGTATAATGTGAACATCAAGTTAATCTGAAATGATTGTCAAGTTCAATTGAAATTAACAACAAAATCATTAACAATGTACATCATGTCATATCTTATAAACACAAACCAACATAAGAACATCAACCAACTTACTTTTGGTGTTGTCTTCGTGGACCCCACCATCATCGACTGCTGCTGGTTCACTCCCCCTTACTCCAATCAGCCAGTGTGCCCTACACCCAAACTACACCGTTAGCGCTCATCAATATAAAACCCGCCCGAAATTGTGTTATTGGTCGTTATATTTACGTTAGCCTTGGAGTTGGAACCATGACAATGGCTTTGTCATCAAAAGTCTGCATCGGCCCACTTGTCCCAACTGAATCTACTTCCCTCGAGCTACTGATCCAACAACAATGCTTATTTAAATCAGTTTTGTGGAAAATGTGCAGTAGGGAATGCATTAGGCCAAATGAACATCTAGTACACAACAAATGAACATCACGTTGGGTTGAAATGAACATTAAATGTCCAACATAAACCCAGAAATATGTCGACGTTGACATTAAGGTGCTATAAAATGAACATTAAGGTAATATGAAATGATCAACAAGATGAATTGAAGCAACATCAATTACACATTAAAGGGATCCTTTTATGTACTACATGATTAGTCATTGATAACTAAAATGGTCATCAAAGTAACACTGGACGGATTTTTATGTTATCTAACAACAACTAACATGAAACTCGTCATGAAAATGAGCACTTGTGTGCAAAACAGGTGCTGAAATGAACACCAAAAGCCATATATATACAATGACTTACATTTCCTCCTTCCTTTCTTCAACCTCCAATTCATTCACACCCTTCGATGCCATGCCAAATACTAAAAATATCTCCTTCCTCTGACAAAAAACACCCATCAATTGTTACTCTCACACCAAACACTTGTAGGATATCGCATTTTCCAAAAAACCCCGAACCACAAAACCCTAATTTTTGGAAATACTTACCGGGAAACCACCATGCCTCGAGTTCACTTCAAACGAGTCTCGCGGGGAAAACGCCGCCGGAATTTCGAACTACGCCAGAATTTCGCACGCTATGCTCTCACAATTCACCCTGAATTTTCTTTCACAACTTCACCTGGGGATTGCTTGCTGCTCCATCAGTAATGGCGCTTCTCCTCTCTCTCTAGAATGATTAACTTTGCTTGGGGAAACTGCCCTTCGTTATGGGCGTGCAAACACATCAGACCCCAAGCCATGCCTCTTCAACTCCCTCACACGTGAGAACAGAAAAAAAAACAAAAAAAACAAAATCAACCAATCATCTTTTACCATTATGTATTTAAAATAAAGATTAATCAAATATTTACCCCAACCATAGATCTTTCAATCAAGGGCTGAGATCTCCCTTTCTTACCTTCTCACAAAAGTTCCCTTCTCATTATATCAATTCCATATATGAGCATGTGATCATCAAAACATTTTCGGCGGACATCAAGTATTATTTTCATGGACATCAAATATGAATGGTGGACATCAAGTTGGATATTTGATGTCCATGAAAACAATACTTGACGTTCGCCAGAAATGCTTTGATGCTCACATGCTCATATAAGGTCTATGCTCTTGTGATCCATTCCCTATATATATATATATATATATATATATATATATATATATATATATATATATATATATATATATATGGGAATAGATAGGGTGAGAATGGAATTTGGGTGAGAATGTGAAAAGAGTGGCTAATAACCCTTGGATCTTAGATCAATGGCTAGCAAAAAAAGAGCAGTTGCCCTTTACTTTGGATCCCATCACGTGACCCCTTATTCAACAAAAAATAAAAAAAATAAAAAAGAATTGGAGATTGAAAAGGGAGGCTGAGCATTAATTTGAACGCCATTTTCAAAACGTAGGTTGGTGACTTCTAATCTCCTTGCCATCATCAAGTATCAAAGTAATCAAAAGCTTCAATTTTTGGTTTCTGTCGTTCAGAGAGAAAAGAAAAGAGTTGAGATATACTCAGGCGACGACATTTATCATCAACAACTGAACACCACATCCCAGTCAAATTTAGGGTTCAACATTTGGTTTCTATCGTTTGGAGAGAACCCTTTGTCGAAAAAATTGAGCATTCATCCACAGTCCGCGATTGATATTGGTGGAGAAGGTGCTGTGGGGATGTAAGAGAACATCGATTCAAGGTAATTGAAGAATTGTATCAATTGTAATTTTTTTTTTCTTTTTTTGATTGTTCATCCAAGGTGAGATTTCAATCCCCCAAGGTGAGAATTTTAGTCAAGGTGAAATCCAGTATGTATATGAATCAACAAAAATCATGAACAACAGTGATAAAAAATAGTGAATGTCTTGTAATGGTGATCGGAGGTATAACATGAATGTCCATTTGATTTGAACATGATGTCCATTTGGTTAGAGCATGATGTACTTTTGGTTTGATCATGATGTCCACAATGGTTCGTTTGCTTGGTTATTGGAACATGTGATTTTGCAATCTATATTTTAAATTAATGCCCTAATGGTTTCAACATAATAACCTTATTGTTCTTTTTATTATAACTTTATGTTCACTTTGTTATAATATCGGATGACATTGTATTGGTCAGATGTGTTTCTAATGTTTTGAATGTGATGTCCATTTAATGAAAAATGATGTCCATTTGGTTTGAACATGATGACTATTTTGAATTTAATACGATGTCGCTTTGATTTCAACTTGATGTCCATCTTGTTTGAACAAGAGTGTAAAGCATGGTGTCCATCTTGTTTGAACAAGATGTCCACTTGGTTTCAACATGATGTCTATTTGGTTTAAACATGATGTCTATCTTGGTTTAAAAACGATGTCAACTTGATTTGAACTTAATGTCCATTTGGTGAAAACATGATGCCCATTTGATTTGAGCATGATGTCCATTTGGTTTGAACATGATGCCCATTTGATTTAAACACGATGTCCATCTTCACTGAACATGATGTCAACTTGGTTTAAACATGATGTCCTTTTTGAATTTAATATGATGTAGATTTTGTTTGGTTTGAGCATGACATAGTCATTCGATTTGACCATGATTGTGTTTCATTTTCTATGTGCTTCTAGGTTCAATATAATGTAAATGATGGATGTGACAAGTCGGCGAGGTAGAAGCACCTAACAAATGAGGCTTGGAGGAGTTTTTATAAGTGCATGGACTTGGTCTGATTTTGATGTCTATTTGGTGAAAACAGGAACAACACGAAGAGCATTGTAGACCGTACTTATGGGGGGGCATCCAATGGGAAGCGCAAGGAACAACGTGGCTTGCCGGTGGGCCGGCCAGGATGCACATAAAAAAGGACAATGTATTCTCAAAGGCTACTCATTGAGACCGAACAAAGTCACCCCCCTGATCTGAAGATGTTGTTGGGATGTTTTTTTTTTTATTTTTTTAGAAATGTGATTATTAGAACATATAATGCCTATTTGGAGACTTAAACATGAATGAGTTTCTGTACATCGAACATGTAATGAGTTTGGTACATTGATCATTTTATAATTTGAACATACATGTTGATCATTTTATATTTTTGGACGTACATAATCAAGCTTTTTTTGGTATGTGATGTTGGGGGTACAATAGTGATGTTGATATGTGTTTAATAATTGATTGGGGATACAATTGTGATGTGCATTTGTTGGTACATGATGTCCATATGTGTTTATGGGGATGTTCATTTATAGGAAACTTAGTGTCCTACTATATAGTAAATTAAAATATATCCTCACCAAAATGGACATCCATAATTAGTAAAATGAACATCTAGTAAAATCAAAACGGACATCAAATGACAGCAAAAAGGACACCCATTAACAAATATTTTAATAATTCGTGCATAAAAGTCTATATAACCATCGTCAAAATGGATATCCAGTATTAGAAAACGAACATCTATTAAAAGGAAAATGGACATTGACTGAAAGTAAAATATATTTTACCTAAACCCCAATTAAACCAACATCGAAATGGACATACCAAAATGAACATCCACCAACATCAGAATTGGACATACAGTAACTGCTAAAGGAACATCCATCAATATAAAAATGAAAAACTCAATAAAGACAACAATAAGACATTCAGAAATGAACATTTGCTATAACAGAAGAGGACATCAAAAACAGCTGACGATGAATGTCACATGGTAGATGAGTTTTGCCACTCATATTAGGTATGAAAATATCACAAAAAGTACATGACAATATGTTACTTGTTTTACAAAATTTCGATCCTACAAAATGCCATATAACTAAAGACAATGAGGAAGATTGCCTAAAAATCTAATCATCAATGTATGGCAAAGCACCAGCATCAGAGGGGGTGAGTGTCCTTGTTCGGTTCAAATTAGCAGTCTTTGAAAATACGATGGCCTTAAGCTTATTGTGGGGTCGAAAATGGAGATTTCATCTCAACATCCATCTCGGGCGTGGCTTCACCTATTTGATTGACAGTGTTTGACATCTCATTTACAATTGCAGTGAGAACATGAAATGCATCATGTTGGGCAGTGGTATCGTCATCGAGGCCCTGACATCCACCCCTACATGACCAATAATACATCATCAGTTTTTCATGATCGATCCCATAAAATCCATCAAGTTGAAAATTTTGTTTCATATATACAATAATATTTTTAATAGGCCATGTAATAACAGTGTTAAGAACATACAAGAACAACCAATGTGGACATCCAATACATCATATAACACTCAAGTTAAACTCCAATACACTTACATCAAAATAAACACTAATTTTCAGTTAAAAGAACATCTAGTAACATCAAAATGGACATCGACCCAACATCAAAATTAGCATCCAGTAACAACATGATGAACATCTGGTTACAACAAGATGAACATCCACATATATTATACACATTTCAGACCTATAATGACATCATCATGGAATAATATATTGAATGTACATCAAGTTATGATAAAATAGACATCATGTTCAAACCAAATGGACATCATGTTTTCACCAATTGGACCTCAAGTTCAAAACACTAGAATCACATCTGACCAATACAATGTCATCCGATATTATAACAAAGTGAACATACAGTTATAATAAAAAGAACAACAAGGCCATAATGTTGAAACCATTAGAGCATTAATTAAAAACATAGATTGCAAACTCACATGTTCAAATAACCAAGCAAATGAACCATTATGGACATCATGGTCAAACCAAAAGTACATCATACTAGCTCTAACCAAATGGACATTCCTGTTCAAGCCCAAATGAACATTCATGTTATACCTCCGATAACCATTACAAGACATTCACTATTTTCTATCACAATTGTTCATGATTTTTGTTGATTCATATACATATGGATTTCTCCTTGACTAAAATCCTCACCTTGGGGGACTGAAATCTCATCACCTTGGATGAACAACCAAAAAAAGAAAAAAATTACTAATTGATACAATTCTTCAATTACCTTGAATCGATGTTCTGTTACATCCCTACAGCACCTTCTCCACAAATATCCATGGACGACTGTGGATGAATGATCAATTTTTTCGACAAAGGGTTTTGTCCAAACGATAGAAACCAAATGTTGAACCCTAAATTTGACTGGGATGTGGTGTTCAGCTGTTGACGATGAATGTCGTCGCCTGGGTGTATCTTTGCTATTTTCTTTTCTCAATGAACGACAAAAACCAAAAATTGAAGCTTTTGATTACTTTGATACTTTATGATGGCAAGGAGATTAGAAGTCACCAGCCTGCATTTTGAAAATGGCGTTCAAATTAATGCTCATCCTCCCTTTTCAATCTCTAACGCTTTCTGATTTTTTTTTTTTTTTTGTTGACTAAGGGGTCACATGATGAGACCCAAAATAAAGGGAAACTGCTATTTTTTTGCTAGCCATTGATCTAAGATCCAAGGGTTATTAGCCACTGTTCTCACATTCTCACCCAAACTCCATTCTCACCCTATCTATTCCCATATATATATATATATATAGGGAATAGATAGGGTGAGAATTACTTTTTGGTGAGAATGAGAGAAGAGTCATTATTGGCCATTGGATGCAAGATCAATGGCCAGCAAAAAAACACAATTTTCCATTATTTTTTGCCAAGCATCACGTGAGGGTGAAAGGGAAAAAAAGAAAAAGCAGATGGGGGCTGTGGAATTTGTGCAGGCGTGTTTCTCTTTGGCGGCTCATTCAGTGCATGGGGTTTGGGTTGTTCATCACAATCATCTGCAACCCATCCTTCTTCCTTCCCCCTTCCTCTTTCCAAGCATATTCAATTCTCCCATTTCAACTCCTTCATTCTTCCTCTTTCGAACTAGGAGATAGAAACAATCAACAATCAGATATGAGTTTGTCAATTTGCTCTTTTTCAAATTTGTAATCTCGATTTGCAACTGGATTCGAATAGACCATATATAATTTCAAGGTAAGTTGTAGATTTTCATTTTTCTGGGATGAAAAATTAGGTTTTTAAACGACTATTGAAATACATGGCAGAGGTGATGTGGGGTTTGAACAAACCAGCAACACAAGGTATGTTTGATGGTTGGGTTTGTGTTGGAAAAATTAGGGTTTTTTTTTTTTACTTGCAAGTAGTTCAGAATCGTATGGTAGTGATAGAAAGTTTTCTTTTTCTGTACATTGGGTTTTGGTGTTCATTATGATGTAACTGAATGCACTAACATGTTGCTATTGATGTTCATTTTTTTATAACTAGATGTTCGTTTTGTATGTTCATTACATGATGTGGATGTATTTTGATGTCAATATGAGTAAGAAACATGAAAAATACAAAATGAATGTTCAACTTGATATAACATGATGTTCGCCTTACTTTTAATGGATGTTAATATTGATGGTGGTTTGATGTTTATTTTGATACTAGCAAATGTGCATATAATTGATGATGGGTGTTCGTTACGATGTAGTTGAATGTAATCAAATGTTGTTATTGTTCATTTTATAGTATTTTGATGTCCATCTAATATATTATGACATGATGTCCATTTGGTGAACTTGATGTCCATTTGGTTTGAACTTGATGTCCATTTTGTTTGAACATGATGTCCACATGGTTCGAAGATGATGTTCATTTGGTGTAAACATCATGTCCGTTTGGTTTGACCATGTTGTCTATTTGGTTTGAACATATAATTGTGTTTCATTTTTTAACTGTTTCCAGGTTCAATATAATGTAAATGATATATATCACATGTTGCCAAGGAAGAAGTGTGAGAAAGATGGATACTGAGACAGAATCTCCATTTCCTACCCCGCAAGAAGTTTTATGAGCAATATGTAGTGAGTGTTTGATTTAGTGTGTGCAGTCACAACCATACTACTAATGACAAAGGGAATGAATGGAAGGTGTTCTTGTGCTCAAAATAAGGGTGGACGGCTAGGAAGAAGACATTATTACATGATTTTGATGTAGGTCTATTGGGTTCGAGCATAGACAAATCATATGAGCATGAACTTGATAATAGAGGTCGCCACTGAGAAGAAAGCAAGTACACATACATGTAATTGTTTTGGCAAATTAACAACACACGACATTAGGAACTGTCCGGAGCATTATTCATGACCTATTTCTTTTGTATTGATGCCCCAAATTGATACCAAGTTTTTATTACATTGGGTTGTAGCCGGAGTCAAATTTTATCAATGTTACAGGATGTTCATTTTAATTTTATAGCATGTTAGTTTTTATATTTTGTATCATATTGATGTCCTACTTTTGATATTCATTTTAATATTATAGGATGCTCATTTTAATGTTACAAGATCTTCATTTTAATAGTGTCAGATTTCTATCATTAGATGTTGGACTAAATCAATTCAACTTTGTTCATTTTAATGTAGATGGATGGTCATCTGGGTAATTTACATATGATACTCATTTTCATGTTATTTGATATTCATTTTAATAGTACTAGACGTCCATCTTTCATTTTAATAGCACCAACAAACTTTTGATGTTTATTTTAATATTACAAGATGTTCATTTATTGTTACAAGATGTTCATTTTAATAGTGCTAGAGATCCATCTTTTGATGTTTCACTAAATCAAGTCATTTTGTTCATTGTTGTTCATATTTGATGTCATACTTTTCATAGTGATGTCGTGGGGATAGGATGTCCTTTTTACTGTGAGTTACGATTTATGGTACCAAGTAATTGGACTATCTAACAAAATGGAATATTATCAGATGTTCATTTTGACATTACTCGATGTTCATTTCAGCACAATCGGTTGTTCATTTGCTTCTTTGTATAACATAAAACTCTAAATAACTGTAATGCCTTTATAAATGAACGTTGGACTCAACAAAAGTACATGATCAAATTCATCAAAAGGTAGATGGCTCCTGTCACGCAAAATATATCACAAAAGTAGAACTTCTTCCCTTCATAAATACTATGAAATATCATCCCCCTTTTTGGAACCAATGACTCATCATCACACAATGGAACATATTGCACATTATTGTTGGCCTGGTAACTCAATGGGATGGGGGGTGGCAGCAAAGTCGAGTCTTCACCTCCAGGTGTCCCCTCGCTACAATGTTGCACAACCGGATACAAAAGGAACCCGTCAGAAAATTACCTTAAGCAAAATTAGCATCAAGTGTCTCATAAATGAGAAATCACATACATACAAAATGCACATCAAATCCCAAACACAAGAACATAATCATGTTCACATCTATAAACATACACGACCTGGGATATAGGCATCATAAATGAGAAATCACATACATACAAAAATGCACATCAAGTCCCAAACACAAGAACATAATCATGCTCAGACACTGTGTACGTGATGTGCATTGAAATAAGATGGTCATATACATGCAACTTAACCTCAATGTACATCACAATGTCATGATAAAAAACACATTTCAATTACAAACTTTGTAATGAATGATCATCATGTTCCACACATTTGGACGTCTCGATTAACTTGTACACATCATTGCAGAATAAAAACATACAAAACTAACATGTACACAGCATAGTCATGTTCATTGCACAATATGATCAAACTCCATGTACAACACGATCCACATAGATGCGCATTGGGGTCTGCACTACAAATTATATACATAGCAAAACATTGTTTCTCATAGATACATGTCGGAATGCTCAGACACTGTGTACGTGATGTGCATTGGAATAAGATGGTCATATACATGCAACTTAACCTCAATGTACAACACAATGTCATGATCAAAAACACATTTCAATTAAAAAACTTTGTAATGAATGATCATCTGTTCCACGCATATGGACATCATGGTTAACTTGCATGCACATTTATTGTTTTATCATATAATAGACATCTACAGACCACATAAATCAACTGGACAACATGTAGCTCACAGATGTACACGACGGATGCATATATGTGAACATATCATATATTTCAGTTGAACATCATTTACAAGTCCACCGAACAACAGATTCATCTTTTTAATGTAGCCAACTGCGCACAAACATAACCTCTCCCAACTTCAAATTGCATAAAATTCAAATCAAATACCACTTCCTCATGATCCATATCGATTCAACCAACCCATAAACATGGTTCAATTTCAGGGTTTTCTCATCTTCTTCATCCAACACATTAAAAAAAATAATAAAATAAAGAAAACTTGACCATTGATGAACACGAAAACACAGGTCTGCCATGGACGACGATCTTCTGCATCTCACCTCACACCATCACTGTCGGTATATACCCCATCCATTGAAGAAGAAGTAACCCTCCGACTAGCTGCTAAAACAGAGCAAAAATTTTTGATTCAAACCCTTTTGTTTTTCACCTTTCTGTAACCCAGGGAAGCCAGAAGAAAAATAAATCCAGTCTTACCAGTTGTTTTTTCAATTAGGAAGATGGATGGGTTGCAAATGATTGTGATGAACAACCCAAACCCCATGCACTGCATGAGCCGCCAAAGAGAAACACGCCTGCACAAATTCCACTGCCCCATATGCTTTTTCTTTTTCTTTTTTTCCCTTTCACCCTCACGTGATGCTTGGCCAAAAATAATGGAAAATTGTGTTTTTTTGCTGGCCATTGATCTTGCATCCAATGGCCAATAATGACTCTTCTCTCATTCTCACCAAAAAGTAATTCTCACCCTATCTATTCCCATATATATATATATATATATATATATATATATATATATATATATATATATATATGTATATGTATATGTATAATTAGTATGATTGTTGAATATATTTATATTATGAAATATAATAATAATGATAGTATAATATCTTCACCGTTAAATAAGAATTAATATCAATAACTTACTCCATATGATTTTTTGAAGCTAAATATAATTAATTTTCCTCTTTTCACCTTTCATCTCCCCCCCCCCCCCAAAAGGACCATTATCTATCATATTTTAATGGTCTTATTGAATTTTCACAAACAATATTTTCCATTCATAAAACAAAAATTAACGTCTCTTTATCATGAAGAAAACTAATGCAACTATATATTCTGATTTATGTTGTGATTGTTTGACATTAAACTTTAGAATTAATAATTATTGAATATTTGTACACACATAGTTTCGATTTTCTTAATAGTTTATTATGATATTTAAGATTAAGTGTTTTTTAGATATGATATTGAGAAAGATTTAAAAAAATTATAGAATAGATTGCATTTATTCAAATTGAATAACAGAAAAATTAACTATTGTTTTTTTTTTTTTGTATGTTTTTATGACAAAATTATAACATATCTTTCTTGATTTTATTTTCATATTCATAGTAATATTTTTTTATCACCATATTCGTAGTAATATTTAAATCACTAAATTGAAAAATAAATCGTTTAATTAATATTTTCTAATATATAACTCATATGTGTGTGAAAAATATATATTTAAATTTTGATAAGTTTAACACACATATTTTATCACAAAAAAATAAATTAATTAACACACATAATTTTCAATCATTTAATAATTGATAATCTTCCTGTTCATGCATGCGATATATACGCTAGTTAACATTGATAACAAAAATCTGATAGTAATATTTGATATAATTGCAGAAAAAAATAATAATAAGGAGAATAATAACAACAACAATGAACATCAAACATAGCATCAAAAGGAAAAAGATAATTCCAAAAAAACATACTGAGTTGCAAATAAATTTCAACGTTAGTTTATGGATATTATACAATGGTTTAGAACAAACCATTTTTTATTTATGCATCATATTCAAAATGTGTTATGAAAAATTAAAACAATTAAAATTCTTTACTAATTTTGTAGCACATTTTTGCAAGGGGCAATATAACTTGCAAAAAGAAAAAAAATAAAAAAATGATAAATAAGGCAAAATAACCCGTGCATAGCGTGGGTACAAACAGTAGTTATTATTAACAAAGTTAGAAATTAATTTGATCCACAATTACTATGTAATATTGAAGTATACTTTCTCTGTTATTTTTTATCTGTCATTTATATTTTTCGAAAATTATCTTTAACCAATAATTTCTGACATTATATTTTTATACAAAAAAATACAATTTGATTTCCGAAAATGCAAATATTGATCTGTTTTCTAGCAGTGGGGGTGTTTGGCTACCCAGCTTTTTGCGTAGCTTTTAGCTTTTTTAACCAATGTTAAAAAGCTGTTTGAGATTTTTGGTAAGTAGTTTTTTATTTTAGCTTTTTGGACCCAATAACTAGTTTCCAAAAAGCTACTTGGTGAAACTTTTTGAGTTACCAAACATTTTTCCTACAATCAGCTAACCTAAACAGCTAAAGTCAAACAGTTAATCCAAACAATTTATCGCCTAATGTAATGCTTATTCTGTTAACAACTAATGTGCAAACATGGCCAATGTCTTTTTGCATTTGTGACTTGTGAGCAGGGACGAAGCTAGACCTAAACATTGAGGGGGGCAATTATTATAATACTTCTATTATATTAAAATATCTATACTTTGGATAGCTGAAAGAATTTAATTTTTCAACGTAGTTTGTAATGGAATAAAGTAAAATGTCTCATTAAACCCCATTTGCTTCTTTTCCATGGAATAGTAGGTGTGGAACGATTTCTAAATCTTAGGTCAATTGGAACCAATTTCTCTAAATTGCAAAATTCAGTGATAAGACTGCTACATCTAATATCTCCATATCCCACCTGGGTGGGACCAAATTAATTTCTACATTTCGAGTGATGCAAATTTACCATTATAAACAAAAAAAAATCCCACCTGGGTGGGACTTCGGAAGATTGATTTTGATTTTGGTTTTAGTTTTCTGTTATGTCCAAAAATATTACTAAATTGTAAATAATCTACAAAAAGACAAAAATGATACATTACTAAATTGTAAATAATGTAATTTATTTATTGATAAAACTATTTTTATTGATGTACTACCTTAACTATTCAAACATACTATATAATAAATAAATAAAATTTTATTTCATTTCCTTCACTTTAATAAATAAACAAATTATAGATTACTTTTCTTTTTATGGAATTAGATTACTTATTGAATACACTTACAAATGTATGACATGGCAAAGTAAATTGCAAATGAACTTGCAAAGTATTGAACCCCTAAACCCCCTCTTTTGTAAGTAAATACTCTGCCAATTGCTCCACAAACAAATTAAGCAATTAGAATGGGCAGAATCTGTATTAATTTGTTGAAGGTGGGGGGGGGGGGGGGGGATTGCTCCCAATGCCCCAGTGTAGGTCCGTCCCTGCTTGTGAATAGACACAATGTATATTAGATGCACCCGGAACATATGTTCCGGATATTTGAGAGTGAACAATTATGTAAATCAGAGTGAAGTAAATGCTAAGGAACACCTAATAAATTGCAGAGTAGACATTTGGTTTGCTACTGATTAACCAAGCTCTCTCTAGTCTTTAGAGTTTCCTTATGCAATTACTCCTTGTGTGTGGAGTCCTTCACTCTTGCTTCTCCATTCCGTCTCACTCCCTGCCCAGATATTTCTCTCTTTACTCCTCCTCACGTAAGTTACATGCTTCATTTTGTTTTCCTCTAAACCCTAATTTCTTTTCTTGTTACCAAATGCTGGGTTTGCCCTCTGTTTTTAGCTTTGGATGCAATTAATAAGGTTAGACATTGCTACTCTCAGGTTAGACATTGCTACTGTCATGTTAGGTAGGTTGATGATGAGTGTGATACCCCTAACTGTTGTTCATCCCTCGGTTGATTAATCAGTCTGAGAGTGAATGCATTTGGGATTGGCATTGGATCAGAACACAATGGATCCTACTGCCCAACACTTTTGGAGAGTTGTGGGAGTGAGGAGGCCAGAATTTGGGGTTCCCACTTGCGTCAGTTTTAATGTGTGTCTCGTGTTGATGCCCAGTTTGAGACACATCCATGCAATCACTTAATGTGCGTCAGTTTTAACTTCAATTGGGATAGATTCTAGATGCTTTTACGTTTTAACTTAGCTTACAATTCCAGAATATTACAAAAGCTAATATTTAGGTTATTGTTACTTGACTATTACTATTACATTTGTGTTCTTTTTTGTTAGATTAATTACTTCTTCTCAACAAAGGCCACGAATAAATAAGTGACTATTACTAAATAGGGCAAGTTGATTGAGGTTGGTCCAGAGGACTTGGAACTTCAATTGGGATAGTTTCATTTCAATTCAAGTCCTTGTAAAAGAACATTTCAGATCCAAACTTGTTTATTAATGAAATCAAAAATTGTATCTAAAAAATATTTGAAGATCCAAAAACATTTTTTGTAAATAATACTCAAGACATAAACATCATCAAATTATATAGGACTATTTGTATGGGTTCTACTACTTCATGTGGAGATTTTAAAGATATATATAATAATAGTGTGGGTTATTTTAATAAAATAGCGTACTGTTAACTAATAGTTTCCCTCCTTTTAAAAAGTTTTAAAAATCTTTTCTGAAAGCAAGCAGTCTTACTTTTGCAGAGTATAAAATTTTGATGCAAGGAAGGATCGTTCATTTTGTGCGACTCTATGCTTAGTATATGTTTACGAGGTTTGGTGTTTACATTTTGTTTTCTTTGTATGCAGGGCAACCTTGTGCTGGGGGGGGGGGGGGTTTACTCATAACTAGTAGGCTAAAGTTGAGGATCATGCCATCTTCATGGAGAAAAACATCAAATTTTGAAGGGGCAGATTATAGCTTGGATGTAGACCAAAAAGCCATGGGGTCAATGAAAAGGGAGTTGAAGACTATTTTAGGCAACAGGGATAAAGTCGATGAGACCTATATTGCAGTTGTTAGTGATTTGCTAGGATTTTGTCATAAGAAGAAAGAGCAAGATAAGGATGATGATCCTACGTATGCGTTGTTCTTGGAGAGCTTGGAGGAAGATAGCAATTCATATGTCCTGAATGTTGCATTGAGCCATGGCGTGTTCTTCCCTATAAAGTATGAAGTTAAGGATGACCGTTATGACAAGTCCGAGAGGCAAACCCCATCATCTTCCAGTAGTTCTTTTCTTCAGGGGAGTAGGAGCTTAGGTGTGGATAGTGACCAAGAATCAGACATGGAAAATTTTGGTTCTCTAAAGGAAGATATGTTGATTCATAAACGTAGTAGTTCATCTATGGGTGCAAGACTGAAATCAGGTCCAAAGCGTTGCTGTTCTGAGGAAAATAATGCTCAGATGAAGGCACAGGTGAAAAATCCTCTTAGTAAATCCGGTGAGGACATTGGCGATCCGTTAGATCGAGATCCTAAGGTGGACTCTGTCGCAGAGCCATACAGAGTTTTCATTAGTGGTCTCCAGGTGAAGGGGGAGTCAATTGTATATAAACGTGGTGATGGTAAGCAAGTGCAATTCGTGGAGAGTGATCGGCAGAAGTCAACCCTTGTTCAAAGTGAACCATCAAAGCGAGTTCATTGGGCACAGATTCCATCCTCAAGACCAACTGTCCCAGCTCCTCCTCCAAGGCTAGTTACTGCAACAACGAAGGCTCCTACTCCCATTTCAAAATTTTGTGACAAAGTTGGATTTAGGTCATCAACAGAAACATCAATTTCAACAAAACCACGGAACCTGTCTGCAACAACTACAACCCAAACTCCAAGAGCACCCACGCCAGCCTCCACTTTCTTTCCAAGGGTATCAGTTGGCTGCTCATCAGGCCAGGATCGTAGGTCTAAGTCAAGGGCTCTTACATCCAGCGAGTCAGTATTGGTTTTTGTTTGTGGACTTGAGGCTGATACAGAGGCAGTTTTACAAGGAGACTGGGATGGTAAGCGAGTGTATCATGAGGAGAGCCATAAGAAGAAGCCAACTGATGTTCGAAATGAGCCATTGGAGACTGTTTCTACGCTGAAAATTCCAACCTTAAGACCACCAATTCGAGGTTCAGTTTTAAGTGAACCAAATTCAATTCCGAATGCGAAGACACCTAATCCATTGAATTCTCCCACTCCTCGACCATCAGCTGAAAAAGGTCATCATACTGTGCGAATTGAATCATCAAAGACTGCTTCTAAAGCACAAATTCTAAACCCAAGACCGCCAATTCCAAGTCCAAGTCAACGAGTTGCTGATCCTAGTCCAACTTCAACCCCGAGAGCTCCCACTACTTCAACCCTCACTTCCGTTAGCAGAACTTCAATGCAAAATAATCGTTGTGATATGTTTGGAAACTTAGTAAGTTTTTTGTTTAGCCAGTCAGGTTTCATTTATCAAACATGCTGCGGAACTAATTGATTGGCACAGAGTAAGGCGCTCAAGAACAAGCGGAATGATGCTCGGAGAAGCAATCATAGCTTCTCTGAAGAACTAGAACGTATTTGTCAAGAGCCCTACAGGCAAAAGGAGTATGAGGATCTTATGGAGCAAATAAGTGTCCGCAAATGTAAGGTAATTCACAAGAACACGCGTGGTAAGGGGTATCCTGTGCCAGGAGAAATGGGCAAGTCTTACCTTGATAATTATACTGGTGAGTGTATCTTGCCTTTCTTGACTAGCCTGATTCCATTTTCTCATTTTCACTTGACATCTTTTTTAATTATTGTTGTGGCTGTAGAGTCAGCAAATAGGTAGGGCTTCTTTCATGTCTTCATGTTTGATGCAGCCAAATGAGAACTTGAGCGTATAAAAGTTAACTTGGCCCATATTTTTGTTGCTTGGCTCAGTTTCTGGGAATGAACTATTTTGTAAGTTATTGACTGGTGGTTTTTGGTCCGCTAAAATCAGCCTCCTCCTGCACTCCTGTGCATGGGGGGAAGGCTGCCTACATCTGGATCGCCCCACGTGTGGGTGTAGTGGGACTGGACTGGGGACTTCATGTTTTTGTATTTACTGGTTTTCCCGCTGGGGAACTTCATGTGGGTGTAGGTATGTCATGGATTCGTGGTTATCCTTGACTTGAAATTTGCATCTGGTTACCTTGTAGTTCAACAAAGTATCCAATTCTTTTCCACTTCTCACGTGTGCCCTACTCAATTATGATGGCCTTTGGAAAAATCAAAACATAGTGTTTTTCATCCCCCTCCCCCACCCCCCCAAAAAAAACCACCCTCAAGCAAACAAAAAAATTTTTGTTCATTCATTGCTAAGTGGGCGGTCAATGCCTTTTAAATCTATGGTCAAAGAAACAACCCTTTTGTAATTCAGCTATGTGGGTACTGGGTGCAGCTGTTTATATCTGATCCTCCATTCCAGGCAGGATTCTTGGGTGTTTCTTTGGTTACTGACTTTAATCAAGTTTGGTTTGATGTATCTTCAAGCATATGCCTATCAGCTGGATATTTATAGTGTTCAAGCTGCTATAGTAAAGGCCTTTACAGTGCCGTATTATTAAATTGCTAGACACTTCCAACAATTTTTACGATGGTGTCTATCTATGCTGCACGCAGACAGAGGATTACTGTCCCTAATGTCTCTGTGTCATGTGATTCTGTGTTCTGATCTCAGATTTGGATGAAGAAATCAAGAAAGTCAAATCTCATCCCAAGAAGGTTCTGAATCTTCTACGAGGGTTCTTCTTCTACTTGCAGGTAATAATACTCTATTTTGTATCTACATTTTCTGGTTGATAATGACATCAGTATTTCTCAAACGCAATCACAAATTCGAAACTCAATTCATTCCATAACAGTCCATTGTTTAAATAAGCTATTCCAAAGCACTTGCTGTGAAAAAGATGACCCTAGGGCCACAGCTCAAGTTCCCTCACATGTTACATGCTGAATGTGCTTGGCCATGTCCCCTTGGTATGGCATATGTGGATAAAGTGGAAAATTACAGGACACTGAAGGTTTTAGTTAATAGCAACCAATGCTTCAGGCCTGCAACTATAACACTTTGGTTCACTGATAGCCGTATTCATCTTCCCATTCTTCTTATGTAATGTTCCTGGTCTTGGAGTATCAAAATAATGTCGATAAAAATCAGTTACTTTTAGGTTTCATCGATGCTTCAGGACTGGCCCATCACTGAACTATCGGACTTGAATGACAAGAAAACAATTGGTTATCCTTCTTAATGGCTGTCTTTAAAGCAGTAAGTAAAAGCTGAATGGTCTTTTGTCTGTTCTGACAGCTCTTCTAAGCCATATTGCAAGAAGAATTGGCCTAAAATCTGTGAGGTAGAATCCATTACCTTTGGATTCAGTAAGTTAACCTGGCTGTGACACTTTAACATGTCAATCACTCAATCTCTAGTGGAGCTCTTTTAATTGTACTCCTCTTATTACTTTCTCTAAAAATATTTAGTTATCTTATAACTGTCTTCATCTTTGAACATCACTGTGTGGGGTGGTTTATTCTCAGTCACATTTGGCATGTTCTGTGTATCCTTTCAGCAGTTAGCTTACTAACAAGATTGTGTGTTATTTTTTTGGGGGGTACCCCAGCATTTGCCCCATGGAATTCCGATGCCTTGGAAATTTGCTCCTTGGATGAAGATTATGTTGGGATCTACGTAGCAGACTCCATCCAACTCTTATGCCGAGCTGCTTGGATATGGGGCTGGCTTAGATGCTAACATGTCATTACATTGGCTTCTCTGGTCTGGTGGGTATGGTATAACTGATGAAGGTGCTTAATTTAACCAACAAAAAAGAGCAGAATGGTAGTTGAAGATTGTGGAAGAAGCTGCAGGAAATGAGAGAGACATGCCTGTTTTAGGTCATCTGAACAAGTTTATAAATCATGATAGAATAACAAAGCCACATGTATTTTACAACCAGGTCCCATTGGGATATCATAGGAATGGGTCTTCCAGTTAGACCATCAACAATTCATGTAAGTAAAATTTCATCCCAATTGGCATTGACCAACTTCCAATCAAAGGGCTGCAAATCTCAGTAACATATTAATGACTACTTTACTAAATTACCTTGTAGCTGACTAGCTGTTGATGCATTGTCTGGGCATATCAATTAAGCAAAGACTCCAGCTTACTCACTTGGCAACGCTAAGGCTTAGGCCATGATTGCTCAGGAGTCAGGAAGAATTTAAGGGAACGGCAATCAGTTGATAATTACTTGAACAAATTCGAAGGTAAAAATACAGCTATATTATATAACAAAGTTAAAACGCCTGCTTTACTTGGTTGAGTTGCGTACTATCCTTCGTTTGTCAGAGAAATAGGGAGATACTAGAATCGCTACCTATCTTGATTCAAGAGATATACTGATTCCCCAATTAGGACAACAATTTAATTAAGGCCATGTTCTTTTTTCTAATTTGTTAAGTCGTTGTGTGAATAAATTCGTAAAGTGTGGAGAATGTGAATTAATATAAGTTTGGGAAAGCACGGATAGCGTCGATAAATGAGGAAAACTATTTATAATTTGTAATAAATATTCTGAGTAAGATATATCACGTCAATCACATTAGTTATTAAATATGTGAATTTTTAAATATATATTATATGTATGATGGATAAGGTGAGAATGAGTGGTGTGGTAAAATTGGTAAAGTTGAAAATGTGGGAAATTAAATCATGGTACTTTTACCAACATCCAACATTGGAAGAGAGTAACAAGATAGAAGAGTGAGAGTCAACAACAGACGAAAGTAATAAGTACTATCTTCGTCCCACGATACTTGTCATTTTAATTAATTTTTCCTGTTTCATAATACTTGTCACTTTAAATATCTCAATAATATATTAATGACTTACTAAGTTACCCTCATTATTAGTTGGCTTTCACGCTTTCTTTCTTTATATTTGAAGGGGTGTTCTCGTCTCTTGAAATTAAAGTAATCAAGAAAAGTACTTTTCTTAGTTTTTCTCAAAACATCTAAAATAACATCTATTATGGACGAAGATAGTACTAAATAAATGTTTATAAATTGTTAATGTGAGACTTTTACTCGCAAGGAATAATAGATAAGAATAAACTATACACATAATTGGAATAGTATGAAAAAGAGAGTAAAAAGAAATTTAATGAAACATATGTTCTTTCGCATTACAAAAGTGTTCGATTTCGTTTTGAGACGAATTGATGCCCTTAATAAAGCTTTTGGCTTGCTTTACCCCTTAGCTACTAGATAATTATTATGATTTTTGTGTTTTTGTACGTTGATAAGAAAATAACGAGAAAAGGAGCCAAACAAAGCAAAATCTGAACCAAAAAAAAAGCGAAGAAAATAATCATGCGCTGGCCGCGCATGACCAGACGCAGCCAACATCTGAATCAAAAACCAAGAAGCAGAGAAACGTCATAGGCGCCAACAACGCCTAAATAGTCGCCACCAGCGCCTATGTGAGACACTGCCTACGCCTACCAAACTCAACCGGTGCTTATGTGGGGCGCTGACCAGACACAGCTAGCATTTGATGGGAGACATGATCAACTCCCTCTCAGACGCTATCAGCACCTAGACCAAAGAGAAGGCTTAGATGAGACATATAGAGGCGCGACCAACGCTTAAACTGGCGCGACCTGTGCCTAGTTAATTTTCGCAACCGATGTTAAGTTAAACATTGTGTTTTGGTTTTCTTTAACCCCCCGAACCGTGTCGGGTTCAGACCCGAGCTTCCTTAGCTGGGCTTGGGGAAAATGACACGATAGAGAAAATCCCGACCGGGCATTCCCGCACTAAACTCGCTCACCCGTTCTTTTTGAAGAACCGATATACTTTCTCAAAGGGTGGGGTGGTGAGTATCGAACTAGCGTGGCATCGGCGAGTCACCCATCTTTGGAGCATGGAGAGGCTCGAAATTTTTCCTCGACCACGGAGGCCTCAGGACTGGGTTGAGCCGTCCCGAGATGAGGAGCTACGAGGCATCGAGGTTCGGGTCTGGACCCGGTTCAATAGGGTGCAAGAAGAAGCTGAACAAGTGCAACTCAGCATCACAGTAGCACCCGCCACCAACCACTGTAGCGTCCGTCACCGTCAAGGCAGGGCAGGCTACTGCCAGTGTAGCACCCGCTACGTTATGGGCTAGCATGGTAGCGCCCGCTACCATTGCCGTACCGCCCGCTACGGTCTGAGCGTGGCCTGGGAGCTGAACTCAAGCAGTTGGCCGTTGCCAGCGTCTAGCCAACCGCTGCTAGCGCTCATTCCCGAGAGCTCGGCTTTTCACTCTGAAACGACACGCTGCCAGCGCCTGAGAAAATGTTGCCAACGCCCCGTTCTAGCGCTTGGTAGTGCCCGCGATGACATCAGTGCTGCCCGTGACGACTTGTTGCTCGACTGCTGCAATTGCTGCGTTGCTGTCTAGTCACGCCTGCGACCTCTTGTCTGTTGCACGTGATTTTGAGTTAAAATGCTGTGTTTTAATGTTTTAATCCCCATTAGTATAAATACCCCCCCTGCACTGTTTTTTGCTGATTATGGTTGTGATGCTTATGCATTTTAGGGTTTTCCCTATTTCCTGTTAAACCTTGTTTACTTTATCCAAGTGATTTGGTGGTGTTTTCAAGTCATTTATTTAGGGAGTGTTTGGTAGGAACCTCAAGGGAAAAATTTCCCATAAAAATTTCCCATGGGAAAGTTTTCCATGGGAAATATTTCCCTGGGAAAAATTTCCCTTAGCCCTCCCTAAGGAAAATTTTCCCTAGTAAAATGGAGAAAATGGTGGGTCCATCGTGAAAACTTTCCTGAAGTCAACCCGCATTCAAACATGGGGAAAATAAGTCAACCCGGGAAAATTGACCATTTCCCCGGGGTTATTGACCAACCAAATGCACCCTTAGTGATTATTTGATGGTTTATCATTTATGATAATCCTGGTGGGGTGTTAGACCTAAGGTTGTGGACTCTCCTTGCTTCAAGGTCATATCCAAGTGTTCAAGCATTTGGTTTATAGTTCATCATCTACTTAAGCTAATCTTCATCCTCTCCATGCGATGAAACGCTCCACCCTCCCACATACACACATCCCTCGTAACCAGTAGGAGAGGAGCTTTTTATTTTTGATGGCATTAATTAGGTTCAGTTTGTAGTTCTTAGTTTTTTCTTAGATGTTCCTCAATTTTTCTATTGTAATCACATTCAGCTGAGTATAATTCAAGTAAACTTTTCTTTGAATCTTATGTTTTACATTCTACCTTCTTTCCTCGTTGTTTTTAATTATTGTTAGTTTAATATTATTGCCATTAGTTTTAGCCCCCAAAACCCGATTTCTAGTAAAAGAGGAGGATTAAGGGTTCACAAATTTTCCTTTTGAGTGAGGATTTGCGGAATCTTAGTAATATGAATCCCATATTTTTTATTTGTTTAGAAGAAATTGTTGATGCAATTGTTAGGGGAGGTAGAGTGAAGAGAAGACTGTCAGTATAATCACTTTGCCTTAACTTTAATTCATTCGCTAAATTTAGTTTACCTTGTTAGAATGTTAGGTTAGTTATTGCAATTGTCATTTAGTTAAATTAAATTAGTGTTATTGCTTGGATTAATTATTCGCTCAGTAATTGGTTCACTTGTTAGTTTGATTATTTGTTATTAGTGTCGGTTTATTTATTTGCTTTTAGTAAAGTTGATAGATTTAGCTTTAATAGTTTATGTTTGTTAAGTTAAATTAGTTGTTTATGCATATTTACTGTTTTGAACCATTTAAACCCTACCAAACTAAGTTCTTGTTGCTTAACATACTATCCATGTGGATACGACAACCCTACTCTTACCCCAATTCTACCCCGAACAAAGAGCAAGGATTTTAAAAACTATATATCCGTCCCAAAATAAATATTTCCTCTTTGGCTAATGGGATGACACTTTATAAATTTTGATTGTTAATTTATTAAATTATATGTTAACTTATTGTATAAGCTACAACCATTAGATTTATAATTAAAAGCTTTTCAATAAATATTATAAGTCTTGCTAAAGTAAAGTGTGAAAAATTAGTAGTTAAATTGCATATTGAAAAATCAAACATGACATTTACTTGGAGATGGATGAGTATTTTGGAAAATTAATATTTATATATATTCTATTAAAAAAAATTACTTCTTAGACTTCAAAGTGGATGTTAAGTAAATGGGAGAAATGAGAGTTGTCTCTATTATTAAGTGGCATAAGTACTCCTCTTTTTTTTTTTTTTTTTTTTCTCGAAAGGTGCAGGGCACAACCCAATTTTATTCGGAAGCAAAGAAAAGCATGCTCAACAGAGCAAACAACAGTCCATCACTGCTCAACATAACAAAAGCAGTTCACTCAACATCAGGAGGAGCTACAACAAAATGCTTCCAAGCCTAGGAAACCAGAACACACCAAAAAATACATGAAAATTCCGACTTAAAATTCTCATAACGTTCCCAGCAACTGTGATGCTCAGAACATATTGGGTGTCAGATTGAAGTTTCTGCATAATTGGTCAGCTGAGTATGGCATTTTCTCCTTCCAACATTCAGACCACATCGCTACTCTTCTCTTAATGAGTTCCAAGACCAAATCAATGTCCTGATTTTTCCTGTCGAAGACAACTTCATTCCTGTGCTTCCACAAGGACCAGACTGCCGCAAAACAACTGACAATCCAGAGCTTTTTATGCAATTTACTTCTGAAGCGTCTCTCGAGCCACTGATTGAACCATTCTTTGAATGTAGCGGCATCAGGGAGCTCACCCGCCATTCCTTGAGACAGTTCAGACCACACAGCTCTGACGAACTGACACTGTACGAACAGGTGCTCAATGGTTTCCTCAAATTCATTGCAGAATGGACATTGATCTTGATCCAGCTGCAGATATCCTCTTCTTCGCAGATATGACCTTGTGTTTAACTTTCCTACCAAAGCCATCCACATCATGACTTCAACCCGGGGGGGTGCTAACTTTAGCCATGCTTTAGTCACAATAGAATCCACCTGCACAACCCCTTTTGCTAATTCCTCGGCATTCCGAATGACTTCACTGACCTTATACTGATCAGTGGTTGCCCAGCTGACCTTGTCCTTCTCATCTCTGATAGGGTGATTATTCCGTACTAAAAGCATCAGCTGCTGCTCTCTTTGCTTTTCCAGATTAGTTAAGTCTCTAACCCATGCTAAGCACCACACCGAACATTGACCTTCAAACCAACCCATGTCAGCGACCACACACCTCTTCTGCGAGGATAGTTTGTAAAGGTCAGCAAACTGGCTCCGTAACGAATTCTTTCCATCCCAGGAATCATCCCAGAAGCGGATTTGTTTTCCTTCACCAAGATTGATTTTGAAGCTGCTCTTAAAGCTATCCTGAATAGGCCCCTCTTCAACAGCAAGCTTTTTTATTTCCCTCCAAATCCCAGGAATTTGCAGCCGGTATGGATTAGGAAGAAGGCAATCATTTTCATTATGGATTGAACTAATCACTTTCCTCCAAAGGACCCCTTCCTCGGTCGCGTATCTCCACCACCATTTGAATAGTAAGGCGGCGTTTCTCATTTGAATATCTCCAACTCCCAGACCTCCATGTACCTTTGGTTTTTGGATGATACTCCACTTAATCGGAGGACAGATTCGCTGACTATCCTTACCTGACCAAAAGAACCTTCTTTGAATGCCAATAATTTCTTTTGCAACTGATTTCTGCATTTTGAAGAGCGACAAGTAATAATTTGGCAGGTTGTTGAGAACTGTCTTAATGAGAATCAACCGTCCAACTCTTGAAAGGCAACATGCTTTCCAACTCTTGAGCTTAGCTTGTATTTTCTGCAGAATCGGCTTCCAAGCCTCCTTCCTCCTCATGTTTTCACCTATTGGAAACCCAAGGTAGGTAATTGGTAGTTCCTGCACCTGACACTTCAACAGGTTAGCCATCCTTTTGCTCCATTCCTCATCTCTACCTAACACAATTAGGCTTGATTTGTGATAGTTGATGGTGAGGCCAGCGAGCCTTTCGAACATGCTTAAAATTGCCTTTGTAGTGATCAACTGTTCCTCTTCTCCATTTGTCCAACATAATGCAACATGTTATGCGTATTAATTCATTTTTAACACTCGATCAATTTTTTAACTTTTACCCAAGTTCAACCAACTTAACCTCTACCTTCTGAATTTAGATGTAGATAATGATAGTGGTTGTGATGAGTGTATGAATTGATGTGATTGTGGAAGAAATTGATTTTATGAACGATGTATGATGATCATATTGATGGAAAACTAATTTGAGATACATAGAGAGAGAAATACAAATGTGGAGCTTTGTTTGAGAGAGATGTGTATCTTTTCTTTATATCAAAAGTAGAGCACGTATACTGGAAAGACGCAGAAATATCACGAAAGATCGCAGAAATATCAAGAAATCTGTTCTAACGTCCGTAAGATTATTTTAGTTATTTGGAAGTTGAATTTCATATCTATGTTTTAGATCTACAATTGTTCAATCACGATTTTCATTATAAGTGTTGTATGATTTGTTATTAATGAATTCGTTATCTTTGATTTAAAAATAAAATAAAATAGAGCACGTACATACTATTTTTAGATTGCTTCCATCGGTTTTCGTACAAAAATCTCTTGTTTTTTATAGTCTAGATTATTATGGGTTCTAACCTCATTAATTATTTGTCCACTATTCCATTTTTGGATGTCCCAAAATTATGTCCACTTTCCTAAAATGGAAACTTTTATTTTAATGAAATGACTAAAATATCCTTAATTTGAATTTTAAAAGTATTTAAATATGAGAGGGAAAAGTATAAATATAAGTTTTAAATTCAAAATTAAGGGTATTATTAATATTTTATTGCTAATTGAGATTAATTTGTTGATTTTTCTTAAAATGCGTGCTAAATCAAAGGGGACAAATATTTTGGGACGGAGGGAGTAATATTTAGGTTGACTTTTTATATGTATTTTTATTTTCAATTATCAAGATTTTTTATTCATAGATATTTTAAGGATTTTTCAAATTATACTTTTA